>JAGKQL010000026.1:4202587-4300795 GCA_018398635.1 Cyprinodon brontotheroides
TTCTCAGAGCACAAGCGCCTGTTCTAGGCCAGCACTTCCTCAGCTTCTAGCTTTCTAGAGTGTAAATTAGATGCTCTGCATTTGGAAAATCCTCCTTCTCACATATAAAGCCTTAAATGGCCAAGCTCCATCTTATATCAGAGATCTGATTGTTCCTTATGTTCCTAACAGAGCACTTCGCTCTCAATCTGCAGGTTTACTAGTGGTTCCTAGAATTTCTAAAAGTAGAATGGGAGGCAGATCTTTTAGTTATCAGGCTCCTCTCCTGTGAAACCAACTACCAGTTTTAGTCCGTGAGGCAGACACCCTGTCTACTTTTAGGGCTAGGCTTAAAACTTTCCTTTTTGATAAAGCTTATAATTAGAGTGGCTCAGGTTATCCTGAGCTATCTCTATAGTTATGCTGCTATAGGCTTAGACTTCTGGAGGACATAGGGACCCCTTTTTCATCATTCTGCTTCATTCTCTCTCTATTCTCCCACTCTGCAGAATCTGTTAGTTCAATCTCTAACCTTCTGCTCTCTCTGCTTTTCCTCAGAGTAGCTTTGCCTCGTCTGTTCCTGTTTGGCTGTGACGTCATCCTGGAGAGAAATATCAGCTGTGCTGCTGCCATCAACACCCTTGTTTATAGATGTTGGAGATCGGCCTGTTTTCCAGTGTGGTCCTGTTTCTCTGACCGTGACTGAGTGGATGTGCTCTCTTCGTCCTCTGGCATGGGAGCTGCCTTGGAGCTCGTCTGCCTGGCTGTCTGTTTCCTGTCGGGGCCGCCTTTTACAGCTGCTTTTTGTATCTCTGCTTCTGTCTCCTTGAACCCCAGTCGGCCTCAGCAGATGGCCGCTCACACTGAGCCTGGTTCTGCTGGAGGTTTCTTCCTGTTAAAAGGGAGTTTTTTCCTCTCCACTGTCGCTAAAAGCATGCTTAGTGTGAGGGATTGTATTTGAGTCAATGAGTCGATGCAATCAACTGGTTTTCCTTAGATAGAAAACTTTGTATCAATTTGACTGTATGATCTGGTTGAACTGTAAAGTGTAATGTGTTGTGAATTTGGCGCTATATAAATAAACTGAATTGAAAATTGAATTGAAAAGTGCCTAGCAATCTTAAAAAAATTATGATTTGTGAAAAAGCAGTGTGAGGTTGTGAGGTTGGACCCACATGCAGAGACAGAAGCTGAGGTGGTTTCTTGCAGATTTAATAAGGATTAGTGGCAATAGAAGCATATATCCAACAATAACTGATCAAGGAACACAGGAACCAAAACAAAGGGGAACATATATGTTAAGAAGGGAATGAAGGAATGAAGAGAATCCAGCAAACAGTAAATGCAGAGGAGTATAAATGCCAAACAGAACAAAGAATGAAGTAATCAACCGACTGGGAGCAGGTGTGGAGAGAAGGAACTGGAAGGGAGCTGGGGAAAGGAGACTGACATAAGGGGGAAACAGAGAGTAAACAAGGAATACAGAAAACAACTAGAATGACACAAAATGAAAATTAAACTACCTAGGAATTATAGAATGAAATGATTAAAATTGTGACTGAAAACTCAAAAAGAAAACTTATACAGAACCAAAAAGTGCAGAGTCATGGCACCCGCCGAAACAACAAACTATCATAAAACATTTTCAGCAGATCTGCAAAAATATTAACCAATTAAAAGTGTTGAAAAAAGGTTGGGACTTATTCTCGTTACTCCATTGGACTCTTCTGCTGTCGACAAAACCTCGTAACTCCGCCCCCCGGACACAGGTGCTGAGCCTCACAGGATTGAGGATTGTTATCTCACGACTCGCGCCGAAGTCAACATCAATGACGGTAAATATCTCAGTGAACGATCTTTGAACGTATCCTAACACTGTTATAATATGAGTGAATAGTATTTGGTAAACAATACAGTCTCAGTTTTCTTTATTTTTGTGGTACGATGTTTCTAGCTAATTGGTAGCTTGTTTGTAGCTAGGTAAACTAGCGTCTTGCCATAAAAGTTTACCGGAGCAGCACGGAAGAATGAAACTTCGATTTATAACTCATGAACTTGGTGCAACAATACAGATAACATTTCGACGTATAGGCACGTCTACGTTAGAGTCTAGTTTTACCCTTTCGTACTGCTCTGCTGAACTGCTTGTAGCTACAGTACTTGTTGACACACTGAAATCTGGTTTTGTAGAAGCGCGGATAAGCTTCTCAATTTTTCATAGGTTACTGCCTGTCCGGTAAAACGGTAATAAGACTGGGTTACAAGCTAAAACTAAAGGCAGTCCTACAAGAGGTCCTGTTGAAACTAAATATCTGTGGTTGTCAAGGTAAACAAACACTATGGAAGGTCATAGATCAACAGGTTAAGTTCCAAACCATGAAAACAATAGTAAAGATCATGAGTTATTTTACTGCACTTTAAGCCACTGAGACTCCAAAATTACTTCTCTGGGATTTAGACATCAGTTCCAACCTGCCAGACTTACACCCACCTTCAGTACAAACCATTTAAAGTACTTGTCTACAGTCTTTAAATATAAAACAACAAATATCTACTAGAATGCAATGAAATTCTAGTGAGTTACAAAAAAGGGTAATAAAAGTTCAAAATCAGCTGAATCTGCTTCAAAATCCACAGTAATATAAAAAAAGCATAATCAGAAATAGCGTTCGATTTTGAGAAGTTTGAGTGTAAATAAACAAAAATTATGACAAAGAAAACTGAGGCTTCCATCTTGGTTAATGTGCCGGCGATAGACATGGTCTGCTTGTAAATAGGAGGAAGAGCAAAAAGATGAAACGGCAATGTGTGGGTTTATAACGATGGTGCAAATTGATCCAGGCGCATTTTAACTAAGCATTAGACTGGAATGGAGACAATTACTATGACATACTTCAGCCTTGAAGACGCTGAAAACCTTCCTGACAGGAAAAGATTAGCCGGAGGATGCTGAGCTTCTCAGGTTTTCTGAGGTCTTTTTTTCATTTGTAGACTCAAATTGTTTTCATCTCCATCTAGTTTCTCATTATTAGGCATAAATTAAGCAGGGATCATTCTGCACAAGAAAGAAGTTCATAGCAATCAAGTGATAAAAAACAGACTAAGTCTAAAGTTAGGATTTAAAATACTTTCTTAAAGCCTGGAGAACTATTGATTCAGACCATTTCAAACAAACACAAAAAAGTCTGAATGCTTGGAAGCAACACAAAGAAGAGAGTAGTTTGAAACTTTATAAAGCAGAGGGGTGTACCGGTGGCTAAAATGTTCACTTTACTTAGAAGAAAATGTCAGTACAAGACGGAAAGCCTTCAATGAATTTACCTTCCATGTTTTGGTGTTTCTTCAATTTGTTCCAGATTGATAACAAAAATCTGGACGCAGCTACAATCTCTCTAACAGAATTAGTTAAACATTCTGTTTTGGTTCATTGTTTGTGAAACCGGAACCATTTTTTCAATTTTTTAACCAAATAACGTTTAGTTTCACTTTTTCTTTTTAGTGTTTTTATCCTTTAGGCAAAAATAATGAAAACGAACAAGTATGGTTTAAAATACTGTATTTATACTTTACTTTGGACAAAAACATTAAGCCATTATTCTTCAGTCACTGCATTATTTATGTGGAAACAAGTTGCTTTTTTAAATTAGCTTCATATCAGCTGGAAACTAAATTTCATTTTACTTTTCAAACATTTGTAAATGTTTTGATTGCATTTAAAGCTTTGCTGTAAGAGCGTTTCTGTTATTGTCCTGGGAATGAGATGTGTGAGATTCCTGACATGTTTGGATGAAAGAAAAAGATTAGTTGGACTGAACATCACAGTAAAAAGAGATGAGCTCCACCCAAAGACATTTGAATTTACGAAGCAAAACAAGCGGAGGATTAGGAGGTCGCGTTTGTTGCACGAAACTGACAGACAGATGACAAGTCGGTGTGGAGATTCAACAGGAAGGAAAGAAGCGGATAAAAACCTCACAGCTTTTTTCCCTCTTTTCATGCTATAAGTCACTGAACGTCCCAGAGATAAAGCCGGACAGAGATAAAGGTTCCCTTACAGCCGTTGCTCTGCGACTCTGACGCTGACTGTGATGAATTGGTGAAATCACTGACAAAGTGCCACAAGCCAAGCCGGCAGCAGACAAAGACAGAGGAGAAACACAAAGACACATCGAGCCAAAAATGGGAAAATTAATGACTGAGATGACAGGGAGGAGCGGAGATAAGATGAAAGGTGGAAACAAGAGGAAAGGAGCAAAAGGCAGAAAAAATCTGAAACAAGAAATGAGGAATGAAATGAGTGACACAAAACAGCGAAAAACGATGAGAAAAACTGAAACAAAGGGGAGAAAAAGACTACATGAATGACAGAAAAAAGGACAAACCAGAGACTAGAGCAAAAAGTGGGTCAAAAAACACATGGAAGAGGGTGAGAAATGGAGAAGAGTTGAAGAGGCTTTGGGTTTGACAGGTGAAAGAAAAAGAGGGGAAGAAAGAGCAGCATTTAGAGGGAAGAACAGAGCAGGAGGCCTTAGCCGGGCATCGCCGGAGGCAAAGCCATTGTCCTGAGTGCATATGAGAGTGTGCATGAAATATTTCCATCCAGCAGGAACCCTCCACTAAGCAGAAATTAACTGCTGAACCCTTTTCCAGAGTTAAGTCTTTATGGAGTTTATTCCAGAAGCAGAATCTTCCCACAGAAATTTGCTTAAACTTCCATTCTGAGTTAAGGGAAGTTTAAATCAGTTAATTCTTAAATATTGAATAAAAAATGTAGATGTATTTTCCAAATAAGCTAACAAGTTTAGTTAATAAGGCAGAGCTTATTTTCATTTCATGCATTTCTATGAAATGTTAGGAATCCAGTCTGTGTGGGTTGTGATTTTGTTTGTTTTCCCTCCACCACCGGGTGGCGCCTGGTCTCCAGTTAGCCCTCTCACACACCTGTGGATGTGTTGCCTTATTACAAGGAGGACTCTTTAAAGCTGCTGACTGCCACTACCTCAATGCAGGGGAGTGTTTGCCTAGTTTAGGGTGACTCTAGCCAAACTGAGTTTTTGTCAACCTGAGTCTTAATCCTGTTTTTTTGCGCTTTGCCTCTCGGCAGGAAGTCATCCTGCAAACTGGATGTTTTGGACCTTCTCCTCCTGGAAGGATCATATGAGCTTCAAACTGAGCAGGGGATTCTATCTCCCACAATGTCCGTTCAAGTACCGAAGGAAATCTAAGTGGCACTTTCAGGCTCCTCCGTTACTCCAAGGAAACAACTTAACCTGGGTAAACCCTGTCCGCCCTCCAAAGAGCAAATCCAATTTCTGGAACAACCCGCACCGACTGGATTCACCTTTTCTGGAAACGTGAGTTCTGTTGCCTTTACTCACTTTTGCAAATCGAAACTCAGATTTCACACTGAGCCTGAACTAACCACAGGAACTTTCCCTCCTCTTTTCAGTCCCGGTTCGCCGGTGTTCAAAGCAGCACTGGACCCATCCCTACCAGTTCTCAATAAACCTGTTAAACCTTCCCCTCATCTCTCTGATTGGTTTTCTGCATGTGGGTCAGATCTTTGAATAAAATCATGACATAAAATAGATCAAGGTTTATACAGTTTCAGAATATTAGCACAAAGATCTGAACTGCAGCAAAAAATACAACACGTCTTTCATATGCAGCTGGAGTTGGTAACGATTTCAAAATGAAAAAACTGATCTGTTGATGCTCAACCAAACGCAGACGGTGAAAAACCAAAGTTCACCTGAGGAAGGAAAAACTTCTTTAACCAACAGGTAATAATTGTTTTAGGGCTGAACAGCGAATCATAACCGTAATAAGAACATTTCTCTTAAAGCTCAACAGGTAAAACTATTTGTTTGATTCCTCCTTTGTGGAATAATTCTAGTCTTATCAATTCATCTGCTGCTGCTCCTCCAGAGGCAGATTTCCTATTTATTAATAAGACACTGCACATCATGGGAGCAGTGGCAGTTCCAAACCCAATTTAACAACTTATGTTTCTTTGCGGCGACACATAACAAAAACAACACAGAGAAAAACGAGGCAATAGTGCATCATTTATTATAATCAGACACAAAACAAAGGTTTCAGACACCTGATCTGTGATTGTCAAAATGGATCAAGCTTAAAGTGGCACAGATAAAATTATAAATGTAAATTATTCTAAAAATAAACTAAAAGGGTATAATATGAAAATGATCCAAGAGGTCAATCTGGAGTCTCTTCTCTTCTCTTATTGCATATGATAATAAATTAAGTTAGTACTACGTTTTCAGTTCAGAGGCTCCAGCAGGGGTCAGAATTAGGTTAACCGACCAAAAGACAGATAATATTTATTTTATTTAACAAGTGACAGTTTCCTGAACAACTAAGATGCTTCTAAAATGATCTCTAAGACAGATCCGGTGTAGGACGCTCAGTCTGGCCACTTGTACTTAAACTCTCCTTGTTTAAGTCGCCTCATGACCACAGGAGATGGATGGAAAGTTGATATAAATGGATTCCCCCCCCCCAAAAAAGACACCTTCATTCCTTCAGATAATAACCCAATCCATCAATCAGTCTCTTCACTATTGAACGATTACCTAGATGTATGAACTATCCACCGAAGTCCGACCTTATCTTCTGAAAGAGATCATTCCTCATTTTTCAAACTAACCATTCAGGTTTGAACTCATCTAAATCTCTGTATTCATAGCAGAGCAGAACACAGTAGCGACCTGATGACAGACAGACCAATGTTTGTTTTGCTGCACAGTGTGACTGCACCCAGTTAAGTTTTTTTTCTTTTCTTCTGGCATCAGCGGCACACTTCTCATCTAGGAGAAAACCTCGTTCAGCATGCAAACGGATTCACCATTACCGACATTTCACTCAGCCCAGTGGGTAGGATACATATGCTCCAAAACTACGTGAATCACAGCCAGTTCAGAAAATCCCTCTCAATCTGCATCTCCTGTTGGCCAAGTTGTGACTCAGTCACTGGAAGTTGGGAGCAAACTGGAAGCGATCCAACTGTGAAATGGTTCGTCACATATTAAAGCTCCTATCTGACTCACGTCGGACATTTGAATCCAAGAGGCGCGATGCCACCGATCGGCCCGTTTGGAGTCTGGTGCACAGTTCTATCCAACATGCCTGTTGTTGTGTTGAGTAAAATAACATGTATTCTCTTAAACAAGTTGTTTTGGGGCAATCTGACAAAACAATTTAGTCCAAAGAATAACATTTGAAACTACTTTTGTCCATTTTTAGTCTCTTACTAATTAAGTTTGATTAATTAGGGGAACAAGCTTGTGAAAGGCATATTAGCAAGCCACGATTATTGGCTGCGAGCCTATTGATCAGAAAAGGCCACACGCTTTATGAGGCAACAAATCTGCCAATGCTTTTTGTGCCATGTTGCCTACTGTACTTGTGGCCTCATTGTTGCCGCCTCATTGTGTTTGCCACAATCTCCTGAAGTCTCCTCCAACCTCCTGTTTTCTTTCTCCCGCTCAGTCGCTTCCCCTCTTCCCCCTCTGCAGCTTCCAAAAAAAAAAGGAAAACAATGCTGGCTTGTGCCGGTGCCAAGCTCACATCCAGCCATGACAAACAGCCGGTCAGAATGCACAGCAAGCCGCGCAGGCACGGAGAGACAAAGAGAAAAAGTACAGAGAACACAGAGGGGGAAAATAAAAGTGGAGGTCTGGAGATTGGAGGTCTCAGCAGGGCTGTTGGCAAATGGAGGGCTTGGAGCAGAAACGGAGGGAGGGAGGGTCTCCATCTTCAGCCAGCCATGGTATCACTTGCTTCTGTCATCTTTAAAACATGCACCAATAGACTGTATGTGCAGCAGCAATGTGCAGCTGCATGATAAAACCAGGCCAAGCGGCGAAGGACAAGCTGCACTCCCAAACAGGAATCCAGCACATGGTCTCAGATACGCATCTATTTATCTCTGCATGCTGTTTGCATTTTACAGCCCTCTGCTCCATCCTCTTACCTTCCCACCTGCTTCCCCCTTCCCTGCTCCTTCATTCATTCTGCACTAAGTGAACAGCTTGTATTGTCACAGCAGCTAGCTGTAAAGACTCTGGAAGGGCTGTTTACTTTCTGACCCGAATGTGACATTCTGATAAATTTAAATTCAGCTCACAACCTTGGTGGATGTCATCTGTTTTCCTGCTTCTTAGGCGCTTAAACTCACAGTATTATGAGGTTAAGTTTCACAATCGCGATATGATTCTTCAAGAGATACTTAAACTTAGACTTTGTCATTTTGTTGCACAGTGGTATATATGAAACGAAATCTGGTGTCGCCTGAGTTCCTTTAAATCAAGACTAAAAATTTTTGTTTAGGATTGCCTTAGACTGTTTTAGTTAAACAGTTCAACTAAAACATCATTGGTTCAACTTTTTTTTTTTTTTAGTTTAACCGTTTAATATTCTTTTTTGTTTCTGCATTTTTTATTTTAATTTATTTATTTATTACTTTCCTATATTTTAATCACTTTTCACTGTCTTTGTACTGAATTGTGCTATACCAATAAATTTGTCTTGCCTTGCCTTTGCCTTGCCTTATTAAGTACAGCTCTCAAGGCATTTCCATTCCTTAAAGTGCAGCAGTAATCAAATGTAAGCGGTGATCAAATATGAACATAAGACTCGTATATGATTTACGGTTTTTCCAACATTCAGCTTTTCGTTTATTCTTTAGTTTTATTCAACATTCAGTAGTATAATGGCAGCAATCAGCTGCAGACTGGAATCTGATGATCGTCAGGTCTTTTGACCATCTATAATCAGTTTGGTATCTTTTTTCCAAATCAGAATGCAGCAGATCAATGAGATTATAATGATAACACTCTTCAGTGCGGATTCTGTAAAATAGACTGAAGGAAAAAGTTCAGTAAAAAGGTTTGGAATGAAAAACTAACAACAGATTGAGATCTTAGGGGTATGTTAAGAGTTCACATATTCAACTTGTCTTTGTGAAAAACTTTTATCAGATAACCAGAACCCTGACGTTGTCATTTCAGTTTATTCCATAAAGTGTTCACATTCATTAAACATGATATAAAAGTTTTGCAGTGTTTTTGAAACAGAAAACCCTTACCAATTCTGCAGATAATAAACGCAGGCATCCAGAGATGCTAACCTTGCTAGACATGCTTACTGCTGATATATTATGCTAAAGTTGGATTAAATTGTGAGCATTATAATCGTTTTGTATTCATCTTTAAAACCCTGTTTTTCAGCGATGCCTCTTTCACACAGCTTCCTCACAACATCCTGCTGCTAATACACAAAGACTAAAGACCGCTCTAATAAGGAGACTAAAATAATGAATGGTTAAAGCTCTGGAAGGGAAAATAGGAGGGAAGCCATTTTCTTTTAAAATGCTGATTGTCTAGATCTCCTGTTAATACATGAACCATCCAATTGATGCAGAGACTTTGCTTTGATTGACCTGCAGCAATTAGATTCTCAGGGTAAGATGCAGGTAGATGGGCCACTATAAACAGGGGTTAGGTTTGACAGACCAACCATTTAGTAATCATTTTGAAGCTGGTCACCTCAACCATGTATTCATGATGTCTGTCTGCAAGCAGGGTGGTAGCACAGGTGTTCACCTGCTACAAAGGGCTCAAGATGAATTGATGCACTGGTAAAAAAATCGAAATCTAGATTAGTCATTTTTTCTTAAAATAAGTGAATTTGTTCTTGACTTGAGAAGGTAAAAGAGACATTTTGCCAATGGAACAAGACTATAAATAAGTAGTAAAATAAAGTAAAAATATCAGAAAAATCGACTTGAGTACAGTAACAAAGTATATGTACTTCGTTACTGTTGCAATTGCAATGACTTATTTCAAGTGCCTTTTATCTAAATATCTAATTTTAAATTAAAAATACTAATTCCATTGGCAAATGATCTTATTTACCTACTCAAATTAAGGTAAAATACACTTAATTTAAGAACTTTTTCTTATGTGTAATAAAGAGGTGAATGTGTTTAAATAAATAAATTTAAATAATGTTTCAGCTGATGTTCTACTCATTAAATGTCATTGTTTTTGCCTTATTTAGGGTCTTTTTTTTTTAAATCAGTGTAAATGTCTAATTTTTCTACCTGAACCAATAATTTCTACCTCTTGTCTGTTCCATTTGCAAAATTGATTGTCAATCAGTGTGGCTTTCCAAGATGACAATTTTATATCATAAAAATTTGAAATTATTCAAGTTATATTGTGCTTTCTACTTCTTCTACTGTATTTATTTTCTTGGGCAGTGTGAATCAAAAAGATAATTAAATATCTAATAACATCTAAACATACGGTGATTGATTTAGCACCAGCAGGATTAACTGTTGTTTTCTGCTTTAAATAAAAAGCAATAACACCATGTTTGTTTAGATATACACATTTTTCATGTTAATCATATAGCAGGATAAAGTGTCTAAGAAGAATTCAAGATGTTCCCTGAAAACTAACAAAATTCCTGCAAAACCCAGCCTCTTTTAAGGTGGACAAAAAGTCAGAACATGAAGAAAAGAGTTTATCAGATGCTAAGATAGTTTGGAGACATGCAGAGGATGGAGGTTTTTATATTGGACCCAAGATGGAGGGGGCAAGGCCAGAGAAAGGTCTCAGGGAAAGTCTTACGGTTGGAGAGATGGTAGGTACTCCAAAAACCAAGAAGAAAATGCGTTTTTCCCCTAATTTGAGAAGGTAAATAAGATGGTCTGATAATTATGTATTTTTGTCCTTAAAATAAGATAATTGGATATTATGCAGTTGAAATTAGATAATGGAGTTATTTTTTTTTTCGTATTTCAAAAGGGAACCATCTTATTTCATTTGCAAATGCACCTTACTTACCTGCTAAAAGCAAGGAAAAATAGATTCATTTATTGAAAATTTGACTCACACTTGAAAACTTTTAGACTGGCGTGTCAGAGAAGAGGAGGATGTCAGGGGAAGACGAACTTGATCCACTAAATTTAAATTCAGATTCATAAAAAAAATGTTTGAAAACCTTTTGTGCTTCCCTACAAGCTCTGCACACAGAGCTCAGCTTATCAGCACCCACACTTGCTTTAATCCACCCCTCACACACGCCTGACCCCGTTTTTAACTTGCTATGACCCGTGTTTGTTTCTTTCCATTTTAAATCTTGCAGCGTGACGTGAAAAAAAAAGAGAAAAAGGAAACAAGCCTTGATTCCATCCTCCAATAAATCCTCCACAGAAAGAGGGAACCAAAGTTAGTGAGGTACGAGCTGAACATCATACGAAAGGCAGCCCACACCGAAACCTGAGAGACATAAAGCTCCATAACGGCTCCTTTCTTTGATGAAGTGCATTTCTCTGTAGCAGTAATGATAAAATGATGGAGAACGGCAGGAGAGTGAGGTATGAAGACTTCAGTGCTGGACAGCCATTTTCTTAAAGCAATATACAAAACCTCTCAGCCAAACTGGGCCATCTGACACAGTTTGGCTCCGTTGATGAAGCGTGCCACCATGCATCTTCCTCAGTGGTCGATGGCACCATTTATCATTTTTCTAGAAACTGTGAGGACTGTCGTGGAGCAGCCAAGTTTACAGCCAGGCAGCATTTTTCAAGTCTTAAAGGCAGAACTTTGGTTACAATGGGCTGTCAAAGTAAGGCAGGGCATGGACTCACTTTACTGTAATTGAGTACTTTTAGTAGTTTTTGAAATCTGTCATTTTTACTTTTACTCGATTATATTATATTAACATTTGATTTCCTACATTTGTAAGGTTTTATCTGAGTTATCTAAAATAAATAAAATAAAAAATTCTGATAGTGAAAACTTTTACTGCGGCCAGTAACCCCTGTGTTACGGAACCGACACTTAATCAGTAGTTAAAAAATCTAAGACTTTTCCCTACATTTTACACAAGATTCAACATATAGCAATTGATTATTAAAACAAGTATGAGTTAAAAATCACTACTAAAGTAAAACTGGTTGCTATGGTTAAAAATCATAACAAATGTCCGAAAATTAAAAGGTATTGGCAAAAATCCTTCCTCATCATGACATCAGGCCGGAAATTCCAATATTCAAGACTAGTGCATACAGGTAGACCAGGTAAAGCAAAAGTTAAAAATCACTATTAAAAATAAAACAAGTGTCAGTTTTAAAATCACTATTAAAATAAAACAAGAAAAAGTAAAAAATCACTATTAAATAAAGCAATGGTCAGTTAAAAAATCACTATTAAAGCAAAACAAGTCAGTATACCAATTTAAAATCACTATGTAAAGTAAAACAAGCGTCAGTTAAAAATCACTATTAAAATTTAAAACAAAAGTAGTCAGACTAAAAATCACTATTAAAATAAAAAAAAAGTGTCAGCTTCATCGAAAATCACTATTAAAGTAAAACAAAGCGTCAGTTAAAAAATCACTATTAAAGTAAAGCAAGGGTCAGTTAAAATCACTATTAAAGTAAAAACAAGCGTCAGTTAAAAATCACTATTAAAAGTAAAACAAGCGTCAGTTAAAAATCACTATTAAAGTAAAACAAGCGTCAGTTAAAAATCACTATTAAAAGCAAAACAAGCGTCATTAAAAATCACTATTAAAGTAAAACAAACGTCAAAAAAATAAAAATCACTATTAAAACAAAAAGGTCAGTTAAAAACTACTAAAGTAAAACAAGTGTCAAGTTAAAAATCACTAATAAAGTAAACAAGCCGTCAGTTAAAAATCACTATTAAAGTAAAACAAGCGTCAGTTAAAAAATCACTATTAAAGCAAAACAAGCGTCAGTTGAAAAATCACTATTAAAGTAAAACAAGTGTCAGTTAAAAATCACTATTAAAGTAAAACAAGCGTCAGTTAAAAATCACTATTAAAAGTAAAACAAGCGTCAGTTAAAAATCACTATTAAAAAAACAAGCGTCAGTTAAAATCACTATTAAAGTAAAAACAAGCGTCAGTTAAAAATCACTATTAAGTAAGCAAGTAAAATAAGTTGACGTCAGTTAAAAATCACTATTAAAGTAAAACAAGTGTCCGGTTAAAAATCACTATTAAAGTAAAACAAGCGTCAGTTAAAAATCACTATTAAAGTAAAACAAGCGTCAGTTAAAAGTAAAACAAAATCACTATTAAAGTAAAACAAGCAGTCAGTTTAAAAATCACTATTAAAGTAAAACAAGCGTCAGTTAAAAATCACTATTAAAGTAAAACAAGGGTCAGTTAAAAATCACTATTAAAGTAAAAACAAGCGTCAGTTAAAAATCACTATTAAAGTAAAACAAGCGTCAGTTAAAATCACTATTAAAGTAAAACAAGCGTCAGTTAAAAATCACTATTAAAGTAAAACAAGTGTCAGTTAAAATCACTATTAAAAAGTAAAACAAGGGTCAGTTAAAAATCACTATTAAAGTAAAACAAGTGTCAGTTAAAAATCACTATTAAAAGTAAAACAAGGGTCAGTTAAAATCACTATTAAAGTAAAACAAGTCAGTTAAAAATCACTATTAAATTAAAACAAGTGTCAGTTAAAAATCACTATTAAAGTAAAACAAGCGTCAGTTAAAAATCACTATTAAAGTAAAACAAGCGTCAGTTAAAAATCACTATTAAAGTAAAACAAGGGTCAGTTAAAAATCACTATTAAAGTAAAAACAAGGAGATCAGGCTTTAAGCAGAAAGGCTTTTGGTTTCTACTTCAAATGGTGAAGAAACCAATTAAAATGATGCATTTTGAAATATTGTTGGATTATAAAATTAAAATACCAAATTCCACATTTTCTCGTTGAAACATCTCTTTTTATAACGATGCGGCAGCACGCCAGCTACATGTGTCATCCCTGGCTATAAATGTCACCGCAGGCGTTATGATCACATAAAAAGGTGTTCCATAATATATAAAGCCGCTGGTCACAAAGGGTTGAATGTGCATTAAAAAGGATAGAAATAAAAAGGTAATAGAGGGATCAAACTTTGCTTTAAAGGTTTGAATGCCAAGTTAAGTCTGACCTTTACTCCACTGATAACAGCACACAGAGAGGGGATGGTGGATGAGGGGCGGTAACCTTTGAAGCAGCATTTTAAGGTGTCAGATACAGAAAGTCACCATTAATTTAATGCATATCAGAAAGCTTGAGAGGCAAGAAATGCAAAGCTGAGCTGCAGGAGGCTGCTCCGTTAGAGAGGATGATCATAAAATAACATCCCAGTGCCATAAAGAGAGAAAACTGATATTCTATAGTCATTTATGCTGCAGACACTAAAGCTAAAAATGCACAGCTGTGCTTTTATTACTTCTGCAAATTAAATTCATAATAATGATGCATCAAGTCCCAACTGGGATTAAAGGCGTTTTGGTTCCTTAGAAGCTATTATAAAGTATTAATCGACGTGTAGTTTCATGAGCCAAAGTTCAAGAAAATGTTTGAGTGCTTACAATATACAGTTCTCTTTTTTATACGTAGCTAACGTAGTAGAATAGGAGAACAATGCTGGGCGAATTCAATTCAAAAACACTGCATTAATCCCAAAAGGGAAATCAAATCGAACTTTGAAAGCACCACAAAATATATAGAAAAATAAGGGCATAAAGCAACATTTGCATAACTTTGCACAACTGATCCAGATACTCTGAGACATCATTTGATGGATTTTCAGGACACTATAGAGAACTTTGCATGCATTGATGCTCCAGGTTGGCAGCCTCTCTAAAAAACTTGCATATGTAACTTGAGAGGGTCGGATTGGACACTGAAGAAGTCATGTTACCCAGAGAGCAGCCGTACAGCAATCTAAGCTCCTATTAAACATAAGTGCAAATTGAGCTATAAGTAACAACCATGACGACTACCTGATCAGATATATTTTTAGTTTTCTAATCAAGGATTTCATCTATTAGACTGATTAACTCCTCAACCTATTAACACAGAGATACACTTTAGTTTACATTGCATACAGTAACTACAGTGCAGTTATTCCATTTGCTATCAGGGGGGTAAACCTGAAAATTACAGGTCTAGCGCCCCTAGTGGATAAAAGAAACAGTGTTGCTTTAAGGAAGCTAATTGTTTATGAAATCCATAAAGCTCAATTCTGTTTGGCAACTGTTTGATTGAAGAAAAAATAGGGAAAGAAGTGTGGAAGTTAATCACAAGTTGCACAGAGAAAGCAAAACGACGAACCTTAAAAAACAGATTTATAAGTGTTCTAAAAATAAAAAGCCCTTTTGGCTTTCATAAAATGTTTTAAAAAGCGACACTTAACAAACTGGATATTATTCAATCTCCAAGAAAAAAAGTACAACTAAATATAAATTTAAAAAAAAGTTAGTGTTTGAAACTTCAACCTGACATAAAAATGGTAAATTGAAAAATGTTTAAAGTATCTAAGAACATATTTAGAGGCTTACATTTTGCATGATTCTGAATGTAAAAATTCAGTTTTGAAAGACATTCCAGCTGTTATATTGCCATGCTAACTTTTTATGGTGAAAAACAGGAAATCGTATTATTCCTTATTATAACCAAATAAAAAGTAATAAAACTGAGTTTTTAGTCTATATTCTTTTCTTTTTTTATCCCAATAAAACTGGAGAAATTTGAGATACATTTCTATTTTCCTTTTTTCTATTCTTTGAATCTATTGTTAACATCAAGTCAAAGTTATATCACAAGAATGCTGCATTTCTAATTTTATTTGAGTTATAATAACTCCTCATCTAATTGGCTTTTTTCTGTGTATGCTTATAATAAATTTTTAATGTTTAATCAACAGAGAACAGAAATCCTATCACCAAGAACAATCTGATGTGGGATTAATCTGCTGATACTTTCTTGTAAAATTGATGGGATTAGAAAAGCTTTGCTCAAACAGTAAAAAGCTTAAAACTAACATTTTTTCGTGCAACACTTTCCAAGCAGCATTCGGTAGAGGAACCTCAGACTTGTTTTGACATAAATAACAGTGGAATCATTCAGTAAAATTAGTATTATGTTGATTTCAGATTTTTTTTTGGGTTTTTTGGAAAGGTAAATGAAAAAGAATAATGTTAATAAAAAAAATCTGAAAAAGAAAAAAGCATCATCAGGATTTTATGTTCTGCTCTCAGTCAAACAGAGACGATCAGAGGTTGAATGTGAATGAATGTACTTGACTTTGAGCTCGAAAACAAAGAGGATTATATGTGAAAGTCATAACATAAGAGATTATTCAACTCTGCAGCTAAACTGAGCAAAGTTTACCAAGTTTATTGAGGCGATTCAATAAGCAACTTTACATTCAGATTTAATAAGAATCTGTTCCCTGGAATATTCTATTTCCTGTATAATATTCAGATACTGCCAGCCAACAGTTAGCATGGTGCTAAACCCCGAAACTACAGTAAAGTGTGAGCTGGGAAAACTTATATGTATAAATTATACAAAATTAAATTTTAGATAGTTAAAAGAATCAAGATTTCACATCATAAAATGATTTAGCTCTTTATATCCTCGCCTGAGTGGCTCCTCTACTTTCATACTCGACTGGAAAATGATCAGACATTTTAGATTGAGAATGACGAAAAAAAAAAAAACATTTACTCTAATTTTTATATTTTTATAGCTATAAAAAAGATGAGAAAATTTTCCATTTTTCTCTTTTATACCTCTAAAAAAGAAATTTTGCTGATGCAAGTTCTTTGCTTCAGGAAATATTATACTTTAACTATTCTTGTCATTAACTAACACATCTTTTCCAACCCTTTTAGTTGGTATAACTATGCAGGTTAAAGCATAATGCAGTAATATTAGGGGGAAAAAAAGCCTTTAACCTTTAAGTGCTTAAAAAGGAGCAGTTGTTGGTTCTCTCTAGACTCCTGAGGTTTTAAAGACGCCTCTGGATGCCCTACTGCTTCCTCTGCAGGCAGTTTGTGA
Organism: Cyprinodon brontotheroides; assembly: GCA_018398635.1. Lineage (NCBI taxonomy): Eukaryota > Metazoa > Chordata > Actinopteri > Cyprinodontiformes > Cyprinodontidae > Cyprinodon > Cyprinodon brontotheroides. Next base: position 4,219,483 of record JAGKQL010000026.1, read on the forward strand.
CTCAGTCTTGTTTGTCCTTCATTGTTAGACTTCAGGGAAAATTCAGAGGGAGTCTTTTCTCATAAAAAAGAAGCAGGGTGGAAATCTGCAGGCTGTTTTTTCCAAAGATGCAAAAGCAAATCTTTGTACACCCAACCAGAGGATGAGACACAATGTTATAAACTTAATTATCTTAATTATGTGTATTTATCTCCACGATACCTGCAGCACCTTTCTGTCTTCACCATTACCTCTGGTCTGCTCTCCTTATGAGTTTTATTTTTTTTGCTCAGCGGTTAATAAAGAGAGCTCCGAGGTTGAGAGCACCAGCAGAAAACAGAACAATGACCTGATGCGCTGCTGCAGATTGTTGCTATGAGGAATCCTCATTTTCCCGTTATTAGATGTTCCCTCGTTTCTACCGACAGAAGAAAACAATAACCGCCTGGATGCTCTTGAGGCTGCAGACACACACCGTCCTTTCTGTACGTTCCTGAGCAAGTGGCCTTTTCCCAGCTTTGTGTAGCTGTGTCCTTCAAAATGAGCAAAGGCAACAACTAACAAAACTACGATTTACTGTGTTTCTATTAATGCGAGTTGATCATGTAAAAAATCTTGATCCAGGCATCTTGACAACATTCTTGACATTATTTCTACAAACGTTTTAGAGTCTAGTAGTTTAATTTCACCTGACATTTTGTGTTTTTTTTTTGTTTTGTTTTTGAGGTCAGTGGTCCTTCGAAACAGAAAAATGGCTTCTTCCACACAGAGTGGCTTCTCAGCCCGTCTCAGTTCAGGACTCGTGTTACTGCGGGTTTTAGGTTGATTCACAGAATTCACACAAATCAGCTCTTCTCTTGACATAATCTGTATATTTCCTGAACGGTACAGTTTCAGCTATTTAAACTAATGAATGTGGGATCATCAGGCATCTGGGAACTGGACTCCACGAGGAATTAAACTCCGAGGTCCTCTGATGACGGCTCCTCCGTCACATCCTCATACAGAGGGAGCAACACATCAATAAAAAAAAAAAAAACTAGTTCTAGTTAATAGCTACTTTTACTAAAAGGTTAATAACTCAGGTACTAATTCGTTACACAGCAAAGTAACAATGTGATTAATTTGGCTTTAGCTTTAAATACAATCAGGATGTTTATAATCGAATATAATAAAGAAAATACTAGATATCTAAAAATACTGTCTATTAATCTGCAGCTTTTTTGTGTGTTTGGGATAAAAGAGTCAAGATGCTCAACTGATATATATATCTATTTAAGAGTGATTATTTTCCCCATTGTTCCATACTTCTGTGAGCGACCTCTGCACTAGGGGTGGGTATTGGCAAAGAAGTCATGATTCAATTTGAATCACGATTCACATGTCACGCCGGTCGCGATTCTATCACGATGCATCACGATACTTGAAATATTCGCGATGCATCGCGATATTTCACTGAACACTAAGAAAAAGATACAGCCCTCTACCAGTGGCTGACTGGCTGGAAACGTATGATCTGGATAGTGTCTTCAATTGATGTATAACCTGAAAGCAACTGAATTCATACATAGCTGTAATTTTATTGAAATGACTTTTTGGAGGTGTTGCCATGAAAACAAATACTGGACAGAAATATTACTATAACTGGCGTGGAAAAACTGACAAAAAGATCTTAGGATTCATCAAACTTAAAAATTACATGGTCTCAGCGGTCCTTTTGCAAATGGACGTGCGTCATATCAATTTCATTTTTACCTTCTTTGTTTTTAAAGCCAGAATGCATCCAAGCATCTGACTTGAAAATGTGATGGAGCCAGGGCGAATTCTTCTCAGTCTCCTCCGTATTTTGTTTACTGGAATGACTCGTCTCAGTATCCGCAGCCAGACATGCTAGTGACACAAAGCAGCGAGGCGTCACACACATCCGCAGCGACATCTGCTGTACTGGAAGTTGTATTCCAGTTGATCTGGCTGATGTGCGCCAACAATTCATGTATTTTATTTGTTCATATTTCTTTTTTTATTATAATCGATTCTTGCCTTCAAGAATCGATGCATGCAGATCACAAAAATTAGACACGTCATGACGATTATTTTGCACACCCTTACTCTGCACGCTGAACACCCGCCCACATTGCGTCCCTTCAGCCAGGAGGCTTCATGCATTCAGCCATCTCAGCTCCACCCTATGAGGAGCATGTGTGCACATCTCTCCCTGCTACAGAATGCGCCCATCTGAGAAGTAGCTGTGATGGTTCGAGTTGAAGCAACGTGCTGCGTTGGACTGCAAGTCTCTTCACAGTGTTACTAGCATTAAAGGTAAATAGCGCATATACTTTAGTTTAGTAAACACACCAAAAAAGATTCCTAAATAAGACTGAACATCAACAAGTAAAAACATTTAGACTGTCTAACCTTCTTCCATTCATACAGAAACGTCTTCCAATCATTTCTATAGCCTGATCTTTCTTATTACCAGCATATCGTTAAGCTAAATTCAAACCCCAGTCCTCGAGGGCCGCTGTGCTGCGAATTTTAGATGTGTCTCTGCTTCAACTGACTCCATTATGAACAGAGCTCTGCAGGCCCCAAATCAATGTTAGTGAGGCAGTTAGCCATTTAATTAAACTATGTAGGGCAAGAGAACCATCTAAAAGCAAAGCATTTAGGTTTGAGACCACTGCCCTAAACTAGGAACTAACTAACTAGGTCCCAACACGGAGCAAACCGAGACAGAGAAACCAGCCTTCCAATGTCTCCCCCATTCGCACATGAAGGAAATGCTCCATCCCTATATGGAGCTGGAGCCTCGCTCAGGCCATATCCCATCCATATAACTAGAATCTGCAATAATTGTCTCTACCTGAACACTGCCTGCACTCTTCAACAAATCTGCTGATGCATGTCTGGACTCATCTGGCTTTTCAGGCAATGCTTCAGGGCTCCAGATCTCCATTCCACTATGGTTTCTACTGACGCTTAAAAAAATAATAAAAATCCCTACACTGGAAAAATGATCTAGAAATAAATAAATATTTCTCAAATTAAATGCATTAACCCTTAATTTGAGTAGGTAAATGAGATGATTTCCCAATGGAATGACTATTTTTGCTTTTAAAATAAGATATTTAGATAAAATGCACTTTCAATAGGACTAGCAATTGTGTTTTCTTATTTTAAAAGCAAAATGTTTCTTTTACCATATCAACTCAAAAACAAATTCACTTATTTTGAGAAATAATGACTTATCTAGATTTTGATTTTTTTCCAGTGTAAAGGCTTTGTGTTTTTAAAAACATCTGACCCATTTTGCTGGTTTTTATGTTTTTTTTTATTCTTATGAAGCACTTTGTGATTTTTATCTGCTGAAGGTGCAATAAATAAAGTTAATTCACACTAATGTATTAGTTACAATACATATATCATGTTTTTAGTGTCCTGTTGATATAAAAAGTTGTTATTTAAAGCGTTACTATAGTTACCTGCCACCAACTTTTGTTGGTTCTTGTATCTAGATTGATTTCTTTCTTATTTCCCTTTATATCATTCTAGGGCGAGTTTGTTTGAGGCATTACCTTTCAATACATCTATATGCTTTATTTAAATCAAATGCTGGGAATTAACCTATAGTATCTGAAGCTCGAAGGAAATGAAATCCTCTTCTGGTCAAATTGATTTTTTTCCTTTCATTACTTGAAGATAAATGCAGGGGATTTTTCACCTGCTGTCATTTCTCTAACATTCTTTTGTCCTTCGCTTTCTTCGATATGCAAACGAGACGCTCAGAGTGCAGGTGTGTGAGCGTTCCTCGCTCATCCATCAGCAGCTGTAGCCACACATCTTCGCATCATGTCAACGAAAGCTCAGAGTCTGGGTGACAATTAAACCTCCACCCCAGAGGGCAGTTATCTGGTAGAAAACAAACACACCTGTGGCTGCTTGGGGCCCTGAAGAGAAATGACACGTAAACCCACCTGACAGATCGCTCTGACAGGGTTTGATAGCTCAGGCAGAGCAGTCGCACCGCCTGTCCATTATACCTTGACCTGCTTTGTACTTCGGAGCTAAAGCAACGTCTTGTCTCCTTTAACAGGCTGCAGCTTTTCTCAAAGGGAGGGAGAATTGATGCCTTAATAAACCTGAATTAGCCATTATTACCAACTCATCTATAATTACTCAACAAAGGTTTAAGGCCTCTTTCAGCCTGGCGCTCCTCCCTTTACGCCTGAAAACTGCCCATTTCCAACACAAGCCTTCCTTCCAGTAGGATGAAGGCAGCTGAGTGTTTTCTTCGAAGGTCATGTGACGGTAATTGCTGGGGGCATGTTTTTGTCAGGCTGCCAGAGCCTTTTAAACATGCAAGTGAGTTGGAATGGGCTGGGAGGTGGAAGGGGAGCCAAGACTGTTGTCAGACTCCAACCCTGGTGCAGTTTAATGTAAAGAGAAGCACTTTATACAGCTGACATCTGCTTGGTTTTGCAGACTGCACGGTGCCAGCCACCTTTTATCTTAAGATAATCAGCCATGACTCAAAATGACTTTTTTTCACACAATTTAAACGGAAAACTTTAAGGAGCACAAATTAGAAAGTGCATTTGCAAAGGGTGAACATGGAAGGTGAAATGTAAAGCAGTTTACAGAAGTTTGATGGAATTAAATGCTGCTTGAATGAGCTGCCAAAGCTCAGACTGCTTCAGGACTCATTTGGAGTTTAGCCATTAACTTTGTATTCTCTCACCGTTTCTTTCCTCCAGGGTCAGTACATCTGCATTTGCCCATGTCTCCTTTATAGACGGATGCAATGACACAGCTAATTCTGCCATTATGGTAGTAAAGTCTCCTTTTTTCTCTACAATAAAGTACCTTTCATTCAGTGCCTGCTATAGACCAGTTCTGAAAGATGTAATGCCAGAGCTGTTTTCTTTATTTATCTATGATTTTTTTATTGCCTGTAGAAAGTACATCAGCCTCATTGCTTCTCTGCTTCATAGAAGTTTTGCTAGAAAGTAGACCTCACCTTTTTCTCCTTACAAATGAAGGCACTCAAGGTTCGACTGATCAGTTTTAGTCTGAGTCTCCTTTATGTCCTAACCCCCAGTCAGTCGCATCAGATCCAGTTCTGTTGTCAGTCTCTGCATCATAAACAAGTTGTTCCTTTCCTCTGTGGCCACATGCTTGCTTCGTATGTGATCGATGGAGAGTCAATGCCTTGATGCAATCAGTCTGGTTCCTCAGATAATTTTTAAACCAGCTAGCCTTTAATGTGCATATAAATCGGATTGCATCGGCCAGAACAAAACGATGATTAAGCCTCCAATCAGACTGAAATACGGATCGTATGAAATGGTAGCGCTCGGTGAAATTGCATGTAGCTCTGATAGATTATTTTGGTCAGACCTACACAGGTATTTAAGTCTGACAGGAAGAGAGAGACATGTTGGCAAAGTAACAGACATCCGCTTTGAGGAAAATCTGAATCACAAATACAACCAGCTTGGTTCATTCCATGTATTTTCATCTTTTTTATTTATCTTTTGTATTTTCTGTAAAGTGACCTTGAGTTTTAAGAAAGGCGCTGTTAAATAAAATGTATTGTTATGTATATAGCAAGTTGGGCAAACTTGGACATACACAATCAATAAAACATTATAATAAACAGTGTACTTTACCTTTGATAGGAGCTCAGGAGAACAGTAAAAGTAAAATGGCGATCCTGTTTGAACTTCAAAACCCAAATGTGGAAGAAGAAAGTTGTTTGATCAGGGATCTTGCTGGTATCATATAGTGTCAAAAGCTGCACGTTGTGTTTGAAATAGGCTTGTCCCGATCTGATCCACCTATCCGGATCGGACGCCGATATTAAGCAAAAAAATGCGTATCGGCAAAGCATTAAAATGCCGATCAGACTGCCGATCCAGTTAAAAAAAATCCGGTCGTATTTTCCAGTTTCGCCGATTGAAACGATCCATTCCACTATTTAGCGCCAGTGTTTCCCTGTTTTGCATTTTTATTAAAACTTACAGTATTATAGCACCTTTAACTGTTTACGGTTTTACTGTTCACTGTGCAATTTCAGATTGCTATTCATAATTTTGTCCAGTTTGTTGTTTATCTCTTAATAAACAGGTAAGTACCAAGCATTGTGTTTTATTCAATCTCACCTAATTCAGCTCTAGATGTTATCAAAAGTACTAAAACCCTTTTCAACATGAGTCTTACAACTAAGGCTAAATACTTTAACTTAAACTTAAATACATGCTCGGATAGGCTGGTATCAGTATCGTATCGGAACGAAGTCCAAAAAACAATATCGTATTGGATCGGAAGTGCTGAAAACCTGGATAGGGGACATCTCTAGTTTGAAATAAATAAGTCCGGGACCTATAGAGTCAACAGGGTTAACAGAAGTTGGTAAAGACGTCATTATATCTGCATTTTTATATATATTATTTTCTTATTTTTTCCTTCTTGCTTTGATTCTGTTTTATTTTCCTATATTTTAATCATGTAAAGCACTTTGCATTGTCTTTGTACTAAATTGTGCTACACAAATACATTTGCCTTGCCTTGTATGAAAGACAATGCAGTTCATTAGATAAAAAAGACTAAAAGATCTCTGAGTTTCACCTTTAACTGGCATCACCCAGGTATCAAAGATAGCATTGTCTTTGTTGTGCTTAATATTTTTCTTTAGACATGCTTCCTATTATATTTTGTTTTAAAATCCTTTAGCTGGTCTATTTTAAGAACATGGCACGCAGGCTGGTCATGAAGTCTGATTCTGCTTTGTATTTTGATTGACAGGCAATGATTGCAGGTTTCTTTTCCTTTGCATTTTTTACATTTAAAATTATCTTTTAAACATATTTGTCTTTGACTTTCTGTAATCTGACTAAACGTGGGGCAGCGCTTCGATTTGTGGGACAGAAGTGGAAAAAATGCTGCAGAGTCCAGCAGAGATCTGGACATCTGCTCACCCTGTGTCCAGTAGGAGCCTTTCTATCCGCACTGCAGCAGTGTGACAGGAAAATAAAGGCAAGAAATGTCCTTGGAGTTTACGATTTGACCGGACTTTCATTTTACTGAATCCTACAGCATGGTTGGAAAAAGTAAAACTGACATGAAGGTGAACCAGATTCAGTATAATAGATATGAATTAAGCCTTTGCAATAAATCGTATAGTGGCACAAAATTAAAAAAAAGACTTTAATGAAGAGAATAACTGAGGTATCAATTAGCAGATAGAAGTTCTGCACCAATGTTAGCATCTATTTGGTGACTTGCATGTTTTTTTTCTCCCTGTGTTGAAAATGAGGCTTAAATTCATTGAGAAAACTAAAATTAGCTGCAGACACAATGTGAGCAAAATTCTGAACTACTTTTTATTTTCAACCCTTTTCTTTCCCACTGAACCTCTGTCCCTTCCTGACTAAACCCTGTAGCGTACATCCTTTTCCTTTTGCACCTCTAATCTTTTTTCTAAACCCTCCTCATACGTAATCATTTACGTTTTTTCCCCTCAAATATTTGTCTTCTCCCCTTCACAGTTGCTCATCACCTGCTGCGTTCCTGTTTATTTTTACTGTCAGAAACTTTTTCCAGAGATGTATCCTCTTCTTCGCCATTTTTCCTTTCTGCTCTTTTCATCCACTTTGCTCAACTGTCATTTTTCTTCCTCTAATTTCCTTTTCAGGGAATTTACTCCAACTCTGAAGATAATGGCACATAATGACCCTATCATACAGTAACTTGTCAGCATGCTCATGTGAATTTGCAAAAAGGCTTTTTAATTTAGGTCTGAATTAGAAAAAAAACTACTTTTCAATCAAGCTGTTTTGCATAAAAAAGGTCAAAATTATTTCAGATGATAATTTGTACATTTAAAAGCTCCAACGCTTAATTACCTCAGCACCTTCAGAGCTGGTTGCAATTTGCTCTTCAGGGTGGCTGCTCTCAAACAGACCAACAAGCTTTTGTGTGACATTTCCAAGCAGCCAGTAATTGGGTTCCATATGAGATTTTGGCAGATATTTGGGTGTTGATGCTATGAAAGTAATACGAATCTGTGGCGTAACAACAACCTTTGCTGCACCTCTGGCCAATATTGGCCTCAAAGGATGATTTCAGTTCCAAAAAACAGATGGCATTTCCCACAAAGGAAATAATGTGTTCATTTAATACCAGTGATGTCATGCATTATGTCATTCACATTCAAAAAGACAAAGAAGGGAGCCTGGGGAAACACTGAGCCACGCATGTATAGTAGCAGCCATTGAAAATGGCCCTTCCCAGTCAAATGCCAGTCGAATGGCAGCCAACTCCCATCAAAATCCCCTCCAATTTCATATATTTTTTACTCTGACTCCACCCTTTCACTGAATTACAGGGTCTGACCAGGAGATTAAGCTTCTTTTAGATCTTAATGTTCACAAATCATGACAGAAAGAATATTTTACTACAAATATTGATGTTTATAAAGGAATTGTAGGGGACCAGCCAAGGGCCCATCAAGTAAAGTGGGGGAATTTTGAATGGCTGCTACTGTAATTACCTCCAACAAGAACGTTATGATTTAAGTTGAGTTTGTGTGTCTGTCTTTGTACAGGATAAATTGAATAGTTATGAACGGATTTTATTAAAATTTTACAAAAGGTACACCTCAGTCCAAGGAAAAATCCATAAAATTTTTTTGTAATGAGCCACATAATAATCTAGACGCAGGATTTTTTTAAATGATTCTTTAACATTAATTGGCAGAACGAGCAGTTCTGTAATTCGTCTTTTTGTTTTTATTTTTTCCCCATTCATTTTTTTATTTTTCTCCCTTTTTAATGTTCTTGTTCTTGTAGGGTAAATCCAACAGTTCCAATTAAATCCATATTAGGTTGGAGCTTTGTGGCTGACGAGTGTTCCAGGATCCAAAAAAAAACAAAAAATAATAGCCTCCACTGACGTCACATTTTGCCCTTTTTATTTTAAAACAAAGGCGATAACAAAAAACGAACGTAAATAAAAATATACCTCCTAAACTTTCACAAAACTAAATCCACAGAGTAACAATACGAGCATGGCCCAAGCAAAACACGGTCAGAAAACCGTGAGGCACCAACCTTCTTCCTCCCGTGTCTGTTTACAACGGTTACCTTTTTATTTTATTTTATTTATTTATTTATTTTTTTATTATTTTTTATTTCCTACTTGCTCTGATTCTGTTTTATCTTCTTGTATTTTAATCATGTAAAGCACTTTGCATTTTCTTTGTACTGAATTGTGCCATACAAATAAATTTGCCTTGCCTTGCCTTGCCTTACCAGGCACCTGGCGCAGAAATATGACGTCATCAAAAGGCACACTAACCAGCGTCCTGTAAATATTCTAAATTAACATTTTTTTAACTTGTACATATTTTTAAATCAAATTATTAATGTCACTCATTAATGTAAATGAAATATGAAATTCTCATAATACAAATAACTTCGAACTATACATAAAATAGGCATATGGGGCCTACAGTTGTATTGTACTTCTCTGCATTATTCTTTTCTGTATACATTACCAAGGAGGCTCAGTGTCTCATGTCATACATTGAAATAATTTTTCCAAAGTGAATTTGATGTTTGTATGTCTATTGTTTTCATATGAGAGCTTGTCTGCTCTATTTTTTGTATGTTGCCTTCTCTTAAAAGCAAGGTGAATGAAGAAGGTGAGAGCAGAACAAACACCAGAGGCTGTAGACACACGCTGTGCCTTATTTATAAACCTTTGACAGAATTTGAAGGAAATCACTAAGGTGCAAAGGTGAACTGCATGGCAAGGAACAATTTGGTAATGATCCAGTTCATGTGCTAGTTTTAGCTGTAGGTGTAAGCCATAATATGGGGTATAATGTGCTGCTTGGCAAAGATCTGGGCTCTCCCAGAGCTTTTCTAGTTTTTAGTTCAGACTCTAAACCTAATTCTTGACATCTGGTGTCATCATCCTCATTGGTCAAAGGAGCAGAAATATAACAGCTGCCATTGATTTGAATGCGTCTTCGTTTTTTAAACTTTATCAACATGTAAATGTGCCTTTTAAAATCATTTGTCAGACCCGACCTTTGCACCGTCTCAAGAGGTCTGATAATCACAAAACAAGCAAGCGGCTCAGAATGAGAAAGCAGTCAGACGACACGCTTGCATTTAGAGCTGCGAGCGGAGTTGGCTTAATTACAGCTGCTAAAGCTGGAAAAATACATCAACATCATTATACTAATGGGTTTCATGTTTTTTGATGTTTTTAATAGAGTTGTGTAATGAATCCATTTTTATTTTTGCCTCAAAATAATTACAAATATAAAAATGATAACAAATGCTATCAGAGCTATTTAGCCACATTTTGAAGTTATTTTTCATTCAGCAAAGCATGAAATGGGGATTTAATGTTACAACTAATTGGCATGTATTGATTTTAGGGCAGAATGGTCTAGTTTTCACCTCCAAGGAACTTTGAAAACTTTAAAGAAAAGTGTAACTGGGACTGAAAGACTTCTCTTTGAGATCCTGGGTTAGCTTATTCAGCAGAATAAGCTTTTACGGTTCCTAAATGTTAAATAGGGAGCCACCCATAGAGTTAGACTATCGTTACCTTTGCTAACGTAGAAAGTATTGGTGTTTCTATGCGTCACTGCTCTATTTTCTTAAACCCTCAGTCGGTTGTAACAGAAAGCTAGAAAGACTCTGGTTCTGTGAAAAGTCCCTTTTTCTTAAATGGGAGTTTTTCCTCTCCACCGACGCCACATGCTTGCTTGGTGTGAAAGATTGCTCCATAGTTAACAACTTGATCCAGTAAGCAGAGTTTCCTTAAATAGAAATCTCAGATAATACAGAAATCTGTCTGGATTATCTGATTGAATTGTCACTCTAAAGTGCCCTAAGATGACATGTTGAATTGAATTGAATAAATTGCTATTTATCATGACCTAAAGATTTCAGTTTTAGGATGGTTTGAGTGTTTGTAAGCATTCTTGTAATAAATGTTTGGGAAAAAAAAAAAACATACAAATTTTATGTTAAGAATTATTATTTTTTAAAACATACTTAGTTTCATATGCGTTTTCCTTCATTTATGGTCTTTTTTTTTTCCAAACTACTGATCTCCCACTAAACGAACCCCCATAAATATACTGATGCAGAAAAAAAGGCAATGATGATAAGGTGTTATTTTCTCATAGCAATTACTAAAACAATGCAATTAAGATCTCAAAAAGTACCACTAAAACCAACCAAATAAAGACAAAAATGTACCTGTCTAAAAAACCCAATTTGATAAAAAAAAGAAAATATTTGTTAAAAAATACTCTGTATAATTCTCAATCTTTGCTGACATATTTGATACTAACTATATAAAATGAGGAGAAAATTCCAACTTTTAATTTATTTTTTTGTTTAGGATAACGCTTTACTAAAATCACATTGCTAAGAAAATAACGCTAATAGGTAATAGCGTTTTGTTTTAGCCAAACTGCATGTTTCCGTTCATGCTTCTCCATCAGAGCTGCATCTCCTCCTCCTTAATGAAACCATGCATTCCTCCTTCCAGCTCTGATGTGTCTGCAGTGCTGGGAGGATTAGTCCTCAGAAAGCTTTAATACAATGAGATCTACAGGAGAACTCCAGCTGATTTTTAATGCGTTGAGCAGGAGGGTAACATAAGGTTACATCCTTCTAACCACACAGAGGAAACGAAACTGTAGAGGGGGAGAGAGGAAAGGAAACTTCGAGACATGTTTGAGTTACTCAGCAGGTTCAAGGCGATTGACTCAAATTTGATCCATTAATGTTGCAAGGATAGAGCATATTTTGAGAAAATAAATGAAAAAAAAAAAAATAATCCAGAAATGGAACTTTGAAAAATTTCTAAAAAAAAAAATTTTTTAGGCTAGTTTTAGTTACTTTGATAATGTCTCAGATTTTATTTGATTAAATTATCTGTTTGTATTTTTTTCCTTATTTTTTTCTTCAAACTTAATTTTTTCTCATGTTCATTCTTTCAAATTTTAATTACTTTTTAGTAGATATACTTAAAAGAATTGCAAAATTTTTTTTTTTTTATTGCTATAACAGATCAAGTTCTCTTAGCTTTTGGGGGCGGGGCTATCTTTTGTAATGAGCAGTAAAGATGTATTTCTTCTGGTCTGCATGGACATAGCAGTAGCATTTTTATTGGTCAATGTGTGCTTCAGAAGCAAATGTCTGTATTGCGCTTGAAGCAAAGAAGATGTGTTCTTTAAAAAAAAAAAAAAGAAATACATTTGAAATGATAAAAAAGAAACAGAAATTGAAAAGACAAATTTTTGAAAAATAAAATCTAAGAAAAGAGCAACGTTCATCTCAAGCCTATTTTTGGTTAAGGAGTTTTTCAAAGTTTCATTTCTGGACTCTGGTTTTCCCACAACAATGGGAAAAAAAATCCCTCCACATCCTCCTTGTCGCCTATGTTACGTGTTATATGGATTTACCTTAGAGGCTTAAGTATTGAGAGTTCCTAAATCTGCATTAATTCATTCCTCTAAAAACAAAATAACCACAGTAAACTCTTCAAAGCTTAAAATAGTTGTAAATGTCCCTTTCTATTTTTAGAATGTTGAGAATATCCATTAAGAGGAACAATTCCTTCCCTTTTTTCTAAACTTGTTTAGACCTAGAGAACAAAAAAACAAACCCGCAAAATTTCTGTTTGAGCTGTAAGCCTGAATCTAAATGAGGTTGTTCTTCTCATTCTCCCATTTTTTTCCACTTTTTGACATTCCATTAGGTCCTGTGGAACATATGTCCTCAAGATTGTTCGATTATCTGCCTGGACAAAGTTTGAAAGAACAGTTTTTAAATGAATCATCCTCGACTGAAAACAGCAGCCCGTAAAATCAAAACAGAAACTTGTTTCTGTTTCCAGAAACCGATTTTCTAATCATTCCAAGGCACAGCTAAACCGCAAATATGACTTACCAACAAGAAAGTCAAAGTAACAGATGTTTTCCTGGCATAACATTAAATATGACATAATCAGGGTGTAATTCATACAAATTTTGATCTTGAGCACAACTTTTTCCACTTTTAAAATGTCAGCTTTTAGTTGCAGTTGGATATAAATCAATAAAAAGAAAAAACAATGGCAAAAACAAGAGAACATGAAAATGTGCTCAGGCAGATATGAGTTGGAAACAGGAAATCTGAAGGCCAAGGCTAAACAAAGACCCAAGATAAACTTAGATCAATGTTCAAATCCTTATCCTACATTTGGGACTAGAGTTCAGGGCGGATATCACTTCACCAAAGCAAATGATTTCCAATGAAAAAGGCTAAATGAGTTTTATTAATAAACCACAACCCTTTTTATTAGAGTTTTGTAATGTTTTTGGCAATAACCTGCATGTCTAAAGCACCACAGTGTTAAAGCAAAGAAGAATTGCATGCAAGTGTTAGGTGTGGTTTGCAGAGCGCAGACAGGAAAACAGCTGAAGAACAGGAAGACAGTGATAAACGCCTTACTTCATGACCAACTCCCTGCTGTTGACATCCAAGAATGGATTTTATTGACTTGCAAGTTCTTAAAAACAAGAACATTTTTTTTATACTTGTACTGTTAATGAAAAAAGTTAAACTGTTTATTTCTGCATCTTTAAGAAGATAAAAGAAAATAGATCACTCACATCAGGAGAAGAGTGACAGAAACTGTAAATTCAGAGCCGTTTGATTTCCTTTCCCTGCTGTCAAATAAAAGACAGGAATGGACTAGTTTTTCCATGAGGTGCTGAGACCTCTCAGTGTGACTAAAGCCTGAAAAATACAGCGTGCAGCTTTAATCCGTCTCTACTGTCTGTATATAATCTATGATTAAAGCCCGACAGTAAAAACAAACCAAACTCATCTTTGTTTTACATTCAGAGGCACAGCATTTAAATATAGAACAAGAGTTCCTCTCATCTCTATATGCCGCCCTGAATTCCTGTAACATGGAGGACTTAATAACTTTGATGCATTCAGTGGCGCTGACTCTGAAGAAGTGACATAAAACAGAATCAGCATGTTCGGGATGAATGTGAAACTGTGCACAGAGGAGTATTGTTGTGGCATTTGCCTCTGCGGTGTCACAGCTCGTGACAAAAACACAGAAAGGCCTGGATTAGGCCTGAGTAGGCAAAAGAAATTCCCATTTTCTGGAGCAAGTTTTGGATCAGTGATTCTGTTCTTGGTCACAAAGGCTTTTCTCTGCAGATGTTTGAGGATAATGTAGACATGCTGATACAAATGAACTCAACTGTAAATGTAATTTAGAGCTTCAGTTCCAGCGAGAAAGTTACCCAACAACGGTCAGGAAAGTCATTATGTTTAAGGATTTATGGGATGGATTTAAGGATGGATTTACTATTCAACATACAGCTTTAATACATAAAAAAATAAACTTGGCTGCAAAGGTTTGATCTTCTCTAATCCACAGAGAATCAAAATAATACATAGAGGCTGTCATGCATATAGTTACTGTGGCCAAACATGGGTCTGACTCCTAGCAGGTTTATATCTAAAATTATTTTAGTCCAAAAAAACAAATTCTGATTGGAGATTAGAAAATCCTATCTTATAAAACGAAGTAAAAAGAAGATTCAGATAAGAAAATAACTAGTCATAATCACTTAATCAACAATGGTATGTCAAAGTATCATCTGCAGCAAAACCCCTCAACATTACTCTGCCACCACTATGTCTGACAGCTGGTCCAATGGTTTTTTTGGTTCCAAACCAACACTTTAATCCTTCAAACAAACTTATTCTCATTGAGGCCAAACAATTGTTTTCTTCTCCACATTTACGATCTCCAAGCTTGTCTAAGTGTGCAACTCCTCATTTTGATCTAATTTGATTCTTTATTGGGACACATATTTTTCCTGTTTTGTACCTGAGGCTCCACTGTAGTCTTCTTCAACATTCTAACCTATTTCCCTTAAGCTGAGGGTGACAGTTCTGGTCAAATGGTTAAAGCTCCAATCAAACCAGCTCTTTAAAGTTGCAGACAAATATTCACCTTTACAGTGTGTTTGCTTCTTAAATTTTGACAACATTTATTGTCATTTTGCATACACAGAGTGTACAGCTCTCATGGCATTTCAATTTCTTAAGTGCAGCAGTGATCAAATGTAAACATTGTTGGAGAAAAAAACATTGTGCAAAAACAATTCATTGATATGGTCAGTTTGATGTCTGTGACATGATTTAGATTTTTTTCAACATTCAAAGCCTCTTCCCAGAGGGCAGCAAGGGAGAACAGTCCATGTTGGGGTGCGAGGGGTCATTTGTGATGTTACAGGCGTGGGACACTCAGCGCTGAGATGAAATGTCTTTAATGGAGGGAAGAGGATCCCCGATGATCCTCTCTGCTGTTCTGACTACTCTTCTCGCCTCAGTCTGAGGCGCTGCAGCATCGACACCACACAGTGAGACAGCTGGTCAGAATGCTCTCTATGGTGCCTCTGTAGAAGATCTCCTCATCCTCTGCAGGAAGTACATGCACTTTTGTGCCCTTTTGATCAGTGAAGTGGTGTTTACATTCCAGGTGAGGGTGTCTGTGATTCGCACCCCCAGGAATTTGGTGCTGCTGACCACCTCAACAGCTGACCTGTTGATAAGCAGTGGAGCGTGGTTAGGCCGGTTCTTCCTGAAGTCCACCATGATCTCCTTCGTTTTCTCCACATTCTTCTGCATTTTTTTCCCTTTTGTGTCCAGCACTGTTTTCATAAAAACTCCAGCTGAGACACCTGGGCAACTCAAAAATTGCCCCGCCGGGCCCAGCGTGTGTGTGGCTGCATGGAGGCGTGCGTACGGCATGCAAACCTGGTCTGTTATTCAGACATGGGCAATGTGGAGTCAACAAGTCATCTCCATGTCATGTATTTGTTCTACCCAGCCACTGAAGCAGGTGAGTCCAATCTTCACAGTGAATTAACCTGTGCAGATTGGACTCACCTGGTTAATTGGCTGGGTAGATTTAAATACATGACATGGAGATGACTTGTTGACTCCCCATTGCCCATGTCTACTGTTATTGACTGATTCTATGGGCAGAGTGGGGCACACACTTCAGTTAGATAGAAGAGCTGGATTAGACCTACCTGATAAAAGCCCCTCTGACTTAATTTGATGATGTCACTGAACGAGGTATCAACTCGCCTTTTGCTTTTTCTGTCGACTTGTAAAAATTCCAACTAGATGACGCCCTTGTTGATTAATATGGCTGGTGCTAAAGCCAAAATTCAGAATTCAATAGAGAAACAAATCCATACACCCATAGGAGGGAATCTACAGGCACATAAAAGCAAGTTATGAATGTAGAGTAGGAGTATGCACTCATGCGTGATATATTAGTAGCCTCATGGTACTAAATCTGTACCCATAAAGCTTTCAAATACATGTGGAGAGTAGTTTGTTTGTGTTTAATATAAAATTGCTTATAAGGGTATTTGTCAGAGTTCTGACTTCATAATTTCTAATCGATGTCTGCGATGGTTGGATGAAAACTTCTGAGTGGAGATGCAAAGTTGACCAAAAGAAATATTGGAAAAGCCTTTTCTTTGCACTCATTGTTAACACTCCTGTTTCTTAATTGCTGCATTAGCAAGATTAATGAAAACTAACAGAGCATAAAAGTGAAAATTAATGTTTGTGCAAGACAATTCATTAGCAGCAAACTGCCAAGGTGTGGCTTCATTCTCCGAGAACATTTTTAACTCAATGCATTAATTAGACACGTGACAAAGGAATGACTCAGAGGAAGAAAAGTGGATCAAAAGCTTTATTTTCTGATCAGTTTTTGCTTCTGAAAACTGTGGAGCTCTTCATTCTGAGACAGAAAACAACGCTTGAGTCAATTTGATGGTTTTCTCCAGCTGTTATTTCTGATATATGCTTATGAGGGCCAGACTTGAATCATTGTGTTTGACAGCAGTAGGAGTTTGTGCCCGAGCTGCCGCCGCTTTGCTCGTAAATCATCATACAACGTTGTAATTAGTACACGCTACGTTGGCCCTGATTGATAGCGGTCGGGAGGACGGTCTGCAGCACACGCGGTGCACTCCGATTCGCACACAGATAGGGGAGAACAAACAGCAATCTGCGTTCCTTTACTCCACACAGAGAGACGGTTTATCAATAACGAAAGCAACAGTGTGTGTGTAGTTTCATCCCGGAGAGTCCTGAGGTGTTGCCTCCTAATTGAAACTAAAAAAACAACCAAAGTGAAACAAACGACTTCTAAACAGACAGGCCTCATTAAAACAAATGAGAAATTCTGCTCATCTGTGCAATGTGTTTGTGATTTGCATGACAACAACAGCAAGACAAACGTAGCCGCTTGTAACCTTGTTATCCATACACAAGCTGCAACACACACACACACACAGCCACTGGCGGTATCGATCAGAGCCGGGCTACAGAGAGATCAGGTCAGCAGAGATGTGTTTCTTAATGTGCTCCTTTTCCTTAGCGGTGCTCACTGTATCACACACAAACGTGTGCAGCGAGGGATATCTGCAAGAACTAATGAACACCCGGGTGGAGGCGTGCGCAGAAACACTTGCTGTCAGAGAATTTACTGCATGTTAATTAGGGGATTGGTTAGATTGAGAGAATTAAAAAGAGAACATTTAATTGCTAAATAATTAAACTTGTACAACTTTCAGCAAGGAACTAACTTTTAATGATTTACTTAGTTAAAATACAAGCTTTAAAAAAAACACCACCACTTCAAAACTGTAGCTATGTGGCAAAAACATGGATGAATTGTGATTTTGAAAGGGTTTGGAAGGCGTAGGAGATCATCTTTGTTTGACATTTCGCTTCCTGCTCCCAGCAGATTGAACAAGAGGCAAAACTTTGATTTTTAATCTTGGAAAGATCATCTTTGGCTTGATGGAAATCTTCAGAAAGCTCCAAAACACCTCCAGGTGAACCTTAAAAATCAAAGCAGAACAAAAACGCAGAATAAAAAAAAAAAAGCAAAGCTGGATTTGGTGCGATTAGGTGGTTTATTCCACTGGCATGCGAAGATGCTTCTTTTGTGTTTCTGCTACGACACAGAGGTTTTTTTGACTGATGGACACTATCTACAAACACTGATCCAAGCAACATATAAGGTTCCTTCCTATTACATTTCAGAGACTTCTAGAAACAGTACCATTAATGCCATTGGTCTATTATTCTAATGCAAGCAAACCAAACTGCCTGTACCTCAAATTAACACGTTTTAGCATGAATTAAATATTTTCTGTCTCAAAGCATCACAAACATCTAGTAGAAGTTTAAACCCAGCGTGTGAATGTTTCAGAGAAGGTGTGATTAGAAGACTTCACTAATTATGAATATTAATGCAGGGCGTTAATTAATACATCAGCTGTGATTTTTGATACTGATTAGTTGTAATGATTAATTTACCATTAAGGCTATGCAGGGATCATTTTTTTAGTAACTGGGTCAGACTCTCAGCTTCAATCAAAGTGAGACGCGCTGTAAAAACCAACCTACAGAATTTACCCTAAAAAGCAAAGGTTCCAATCTGCATTCAGTTTGTTCTAATTTTATAAGAGAGTTTAATTTAAATGCAGATGAAATGGAGTGAATCAAACTAAAAATGTTCAAAACAGAAAAGCCTTAGCTGAAAACCTAACAAATAAAATGACAACCAGGACAGGCCTTCATTATCCGCATCAATCTATCAGATTAGAGGCTTTTTGGGGTAAAATGTTGATAATTTCACTAAAACTGCATGATTCTGTTAAATGAAATATGGTCTTAAATTTGGAATCAGCTGAAAAGAGTCTTTAGATTCATCTGCTTGCAAATTTCATATGTAGCTCAACCTAAATCATAGCTAATTCAGTTACATTACAGGGCACGATTGTTCCCTCCATCTTGAAATTTTCATTCTGGCCGAATTAATTAAAGGTATACTATGCAACCGGTGTTGATTTTCCAGCGAGGCTCTCCCCAGAGGGCGAAAGTAAAAAGTGCACTGTCGTGAAATATGCTCAGCTGTTCTCCTGGTTTCTCCGCCAAGCCAGGCGCCCTTGTTGTTTTGAGCTTAGCAGACAGTGATGCGCAACGCAACGAATCACCATGTCTACTGCGGTAAGTGACTATTTTGTTCTAATTTTTGAGTTTTAAAATTTAGCATGTTTTCATACATTTGTTATGCATGTGCTTTCGCTGTTTTCTCGCTTGTTTCGCCATGATAACTGCAGATATTCTCGCCGTAAAACAAGACCGACTCTGCTGATGCACGAGGCTGCGAGGGCTCCTGCATTTGCAAGTACGGTAGTTCCCCTACAGACCACCAGGGCGGCCGAGAAAACCTTTGTTTGACCTGAAATTACTAATTTAATCATCCAAAGCGTTATGGAAACACATTAACGGAAAAATGTTGCAATGTATGCCTTTAATTAATCTCCTGGTTCTTTTTTCTATTAATCGATTGATAATCTGATACCAAAAATTGCCTCAAATGAGAGTTTATAAAGAATTCATTTCAATTAATTATACAGTTTGACCCAAAAATTTCTTAGGAAAAATGTTTTAAGGCATATTCTGTACCACATTGTACATAATATGCCTTAAAAAAAGTGAAAAAGGAAAAGCAAAGAAGAAAAAAAATATGTATTTTCTTTCTCCAGCTTCTTTTATACTCCTATACCAGTTTCTAACTGCTGGGTTAAATAAAATGTGTTTTATGTTCTGAACAAACATCCAAACTTGCAGAAGTGACACGCAATCCCAGGCGTATTTGCCGTCACATTATGTAAAGACAAGAACAGAAACATCATGGATTAGGGCAATCCCTCAGGGGGAAGAAACAGAAGGAAGCGCAGAAGGAAGTCTGGAAAACCCCAGAAAAGAGCAGAGAAGCCCACAGGTGACTTCCTGTCAACTGGATGCCAGTCAGGTGGGAGTGTTCATGTAAGGTTGTCACTGCAATCGATTATATACTGGAACTTTGGGGAGATAACTGGGAGTGGCGCCTCACCCCAGATTCAACAGTATTCACATGGTGAGACTGAAAAATGAGCAGTGGGATGATTGGAGGCTGCAACGAACAAGTTTGGAGCAAAAAAAATAAATTAAAAAAGTAAAAAATCTTTCTCCCCTGTGGAAAAACTGTGATTTTAGGATTGATCCATTTAATTACTTTGTAAATCTGGTGTCAAATCCATGTTGTAGCTGAGATTTCTATTAACTGGGTCTTATTTTTTTAGCATTTCTCTGTTTCTTTGAAGTTGCAGCTTGTTGACTGAGAGCAAAGATGTGAAAAAAGATGAAGACGCATTTTTAAAAGCATAAGTTTATAAGAAAAGGGAAACTTATAACTGAGACGTCATATGAACTGAGTGTGAGAGATGAAGAAATGGGAAAAGACGGAAGAGAAAGAAAAGGAGCTCAGATGACGTGAAAAAAAATCTAATCTCATGATGCTTTTTAACGAAGCACAGTGCAGGTTGCATGACATCTAGATAGAAAATAAAAACCCGCCCGAGGCACTTTCCAACTAAAATACTACAACAAAAAAATACAAGTTTGCATTTAAGTAACAACTCAAAGAAATGCCTCTGCACATTAAGAAAAATGCAAAAACCCAACAGCATCAGAACAAAAACCTCAGACCCAGGAATGAAAATCAATGAATCAACATCAGGAACATGTTCTAAACATCCTTCAGTTTTAATGGAGAGGAGGGTAACGATAAGTTTCCTCCAAAGAAAAGAAACAGACCTTTTGTCATTCAGCAGTTAAACATCAGTCCAAACATCCTGCTGTATTCAGCCCAAAACTTTCACCTGACCACTGCAGAAAAATCAAAAGCTAAAGCTGCTGCTGCTGGAAGTTTTACAGAAAAATGCTTACAAAAATGACTGCAAATCCCGCTGCAGCCTGCAGCCGTTTAGCAGCTTGAACTGAATGTAAAGATCCACCTGAAAAGCAAAGGATCGGTGCAGAACCTTGGGGGTTCTGAACGGCTTACTTCCAGCTCACTGAACAGAGAGAAATATGCTGAGGCACGTTTTGGCGTCAGTTTCTGTCCTGTTGTCTGAGACTCAATGTAAAGTTTTTTCTGTGGATTTACGGCGTTTTACCCTGATCAGAACATTTCTATGTTGCAATCTTTTTTTTGGTGGTAGTGGGAGTGTAAACCTAGCAATACAGTATACAGTGGGGCAAAAAAGTATTTAGTCAGCCACCAATAGTGCAAGTTCTCCCACTGAAAAAGATGAGAGAGGCCGGTAATTTTCATCATAGATATACCTCAACTATGAGAGACAAAATGAGAAAAAAAAAATCCAGAAAATCACATTGTCTGATTTTTAAAGAATTTATTTGCAAAATATGGTGGTGGAAAATAAGTATTTGGTCAATAACAAAAGTTCATCTCAATACTTTGTTATATACCCTTTGTTGGCAATGACAGAGATCAAACGTTTTTCTGTAAGTCTTCACAAGGTTTTCTTACACACTGTTGCTGGTATTTTGGCCCATTCACTCCATGCAGATCTCCTCTAGAGCAGTGATGTTCTGGGGCTGTAGGCTGGGCAACACGGACTTTCAACTCCCTCAAAGATTTTCTATGGGGTTGAGATCTGGAGACTGGCTAGGCCACTCCAGGACCTTGAAATGCTTCTTACGAAGCCACTCCTTCGTTACCCGGGCGTGTGTTTGGGATCATTGTCATGCTGAAAGACCCAGCCACGTTTAATCTTCAATGCCCTTGCTGATGGAAGGAGGTTTTCACTCAAAATTTGACGATACATGGCCCCATTCATTCTTTCCTTCACGCGGATCAGTCGTCCTGGTCCCTTAGCAGAAAAACAGCCCCAAAGCATGATGTTTCCACCCCATGCTTCACTGTAGGTATGGTGTTCTTTGGATGCAACTCAGCATTCTCTCTCCTCCAAACACCGCACGAGTAGTTTTTACCAAAAGTTCTATTTTGTTTCATCTGACCATATGATATTCTCCCAGTCATCGTCTGGATCATCCAAATGCTCTCTAGCAAACTTGAGGCGGGCCTTGACATGTACTGGCTTAAGCAGGGGACACGTCTGGCACTGCAGGATTTGAGGTCCCTGGCGGCGAGTGTGTGTTACTGATGGTAGCCTTTGTTACTTTGGTCCCAGCTCTCTGCAGGTCATTCACTAGGTGTGGTTCTGGGATTTTTTACTCACCGTTCTTGTGATCACTTTTGACCCCACAGGGTGAGATCTTCGCGTGGAGCCCCAGATCGAGGAAGATTATCAGTGGTCTTGTACATGTTTTCCATTTTCTAATAATTGATCCACAGTTGATTTCTTCACACCAAGCTGTTTACCTATTGCAGATTCAGACTTCCCAGCCTGGTGCAGGTCTATAATTTTGTTTCGTGTCCTTTGACAGCTCTCTAGTTTTGGCCATGGTGGAGTTTAGAGTGTGACTGTTTGAGGTTGTGGACAGGTGTCTTTTTATACTGATAATGGGTTCAAACAGGTGCCATTAATGAAGGTAACGGGTAGAAGACAGAGGAGCCTCTTACAGAAGAAGTTACAGGTCTGTGAGAGCCAGAAATCTTGCTTGTTTGTAACTGACCAAATACTTATTTTCCACCATATTTTGCAAATAAATTCTTTAAAAATCAGACAATGTGATTTTCTGGATTTTTTTTTCCTCATTTTGTCTCTCATAGTTGAGGTATATCTATGATGAAAATTACTGGCCTCTCTCATCTTTTTGAGTGGGAGAACTTGCACTATTGGTGGCTGACTAAATACTTTTTTTGCCCCTGTTGTATGTGTATGTATAATATATATATATATATATATATATATATATATTTATATATATATATGTGTGTGTGTGTGTATATATATATATATTTTTAAGTCTGTATCCACATTCTGTAAAACTATTACTGTAATTCTAATTAAATACATAAAATAAGCAATACTTTCTTTAAAAACACGTAAATAGTTGGCTTGAAGCGAGAACTTTAATTACTTTATTTTACTTTTTAAACATAACTCTGCTGGTGAAGCATCACTGTAAACATAAGTGTTCATAGTTATTTATTAGACTGTCATTTAAACTTCTTTTGTCAAATTTCTGCCACGTAAAATGTGTTTTGAGTAAATTTAATTCAAACCTTTGAATTAATCTGAATTATTTGTTCATTAATTAAGAATAACTAAAATACCATAATAAAAAATAACTTTAATAAGAACTTTAATAAGAATCTCTTTTCCAAGGTCCTTGATCAACAGCAGAACCTTTTATACCCGTTTCACTTCTGCGTTAAAATTCCTCATCACCAATCATGACTCATTTATAGAAAGTAAATCATCAGGTAGACAAGAAATCTGCTGCAGCCTGAGTTGCGGTCATATGTAGCTGTAAAATTTGACCATGAAAGTGTTCTGATAAAATGTCAGAAATCTAATCTGAAGCAGTGTAGATCACTGCAGACAGTGTTAAAGGTGATGACTGTGAGGTTAAATATTTCACTAGCTGCTGTGAAAATATTTCTGCCCCCATTTCCAGACCTCTGCTAAAGTGGTTCTAGTTTGATGGTGAGCTGAAAACCCGGAGGAGAGAGCCCTTAAACATCTGCATGTTTTATATGAGTCACACTCATCCAAGACTCCTTCAGACAGACAGAACAAAAGCATATTTTCCACAACCAACACCTGCCTGCGAGCGTGGGACTTCGACCCTTGAAAGGGTCCAAGATTGAAGACAAACGGAAAGTGAGAAAGCAAAGAACCACATGTGGGTTAAGCTAAAGAGGGAAAAGGCCAGAAAGAAGCAAGGAGAGAGAATATAGAAAAACTGTGCCCACGGAAAACCAGAAGCCAGAGATAAAGAGCGGCTTAAGTGGAAGGAGAAGGAGGAATGAGAGGAGACAGAGGTGTGAGGTAAGAGGTGAAAGATCCCCGCTGCAGACGGACACTAAAATAAACACAGCCTGACCTGCCCTCCGGTGCAGTGAAAAAAGGTCGGCTGAAGATTGAGTTAGTTCACAGAGGAAGCATGAAAATAAAACAGGAAACTAAATGGAACAAGAAGATCTGTTGCATAGTGTGGGATTAACCTGATGAGTCTTTATGAGGAGGAGCAGAAAGCAAAGACAGGAAATGAAGAAGAAATCAAGCCTGAGGGCATTCAAAAGTGAAACCATTTCAACAAATAGTTTACAGGGATTTTAATTTTAAATTCAAGAAGAAAAAAAAAGATAGTCAGGCATTCATCACTGCAGCCAACATGGATCAGTTACTCTGGAGAGTCCCAAGTTTATCCAGATGCGTTTCTCTTCAGGCTGACATAAACTAAGCCAGGTGGAGTTTAAGCGATGATGATTCACTGCAGCAAATATCAGATTTTTCAGCTTTTTCGTTGATTTCTCATGGAATAGGTGTGGAGTTTTTCACTACAGATGTTTTTTTTTCAGTCTGGTGAAATGATCTGGTACAGATCAAACAAATACTGTGTTTTCAATAAGGGAAATAAACGGTTTCTTAAACCAGTGTTAGATAAAATAAACACCCAGAAATTTGATGGACGAATAAAGGAAAATAAAACGGCCAACAGAAACGGACTGATTGGAAGATAATTTGATTTGGCGTGCGGAGCGCTTTTTGGCCGCAACTTTTTTTTGGAAAGGAAGTGGGCATGGAGGGAATAGTTGCTGCATCATGATTGGATTTGAGTGACCTGCAGACAAAAAAAAAAATAAAAATAAAGATCACTAGGATGGATATCCGAAATAGTGTTGAGTTCGAGGCTTTATACCAGGGGTGGCAAACTGGTTCCAGAAAGGGCTGTGTGGCTGCAGGTTTTCTTTCCAATCAAGCAATAGCACACTCATCAAGTGAGTCCAATCTGAACATGATGACTTGATGAGATCACTGGAGTCTGGTTTGCTATTGCTTGGGTGGAAAGTAAACTTACACGGTACTTTCTGGAACGTTTCACACCTGTGCTTTATACAGCAGCCCAACAAAGCGTAAATTTGGCTTAGAAAACATGCAAATGGAAACAGAAGTGATGTTTCTTACATTTTCAATTGAAAAAGCTTCCTGGATGGGAAGCAAAACGTCCTCAAACTTGGAAAAAAAGTCCAGTGGAATGTTTTTTAACTATTTTTTTTGGATCTACTTTGACCTGGATGACTGAGAATCAGCATAATGAAGTTAATCTACATGTAATTTTGCTGCCAGCAACAAATTAAGGGATAAACTAAATTGTTTTGTTTCTAACTGATGTAAAGTTAATGGAAGTTTTATTTCTAGATATCAAAGAGTGGAGATGTTTGGACGTTGCATCATCTCTCTTTTTAAATATTAATACCAGCAAATCTGCAGCAAAACCTTCCCCAGGTTGAAGCTTAACTGTTAAGGTTACATTCATATTTCACCAAAATTCAACTTAGAGGTTCATGAAATTAGAAAACTGAAGTGGGTCATCTTTTGCCCAAACCCCTCAGATTTTAAGGATTTTCTGTGGAAGGAGTGGACCTCAGGTTCTCTCTACAAGTTTAGAGACAGGTGTGAAAATACAGTCATAAAGTAAATAAAACAGGATAGAATCAGGTCATATTTTGAGTCTCAAACATGAAGGACGGTAAACAAAATGCAACAAGAAGACAGGATGGGAAAAAAAACGAAGGAATGTGCGGTGGCACAGCGAGGTGAGACGGTTAAACTGAGGGGGAACGGAGAGGGCCTGAAAAGCAGAGGCGGAGAGAAAAAGGAGGAGCAGATTGCCAATTTAGTTTCCACCGGTAATCATCACCGCCGAGCCTTCCTTACAGCAGAGCAAGAGAAACATTCTGCCTCGTCTTCTTTTAATTCCCGTCTCCCAGCTCGGGTCATTCTCCCAACGCTGTGCAGCTGGTCCACCGGAGATACGAGCACAACCCAAATAAGCCACCGCAGCCATACGGAGGGTGCCGGCGTGGTGCTGAATATCAACAACAACACCGATCAATGGCAGCCGAGCCCAACCACAGAAACAAGTGTGTCTGTGCACAACTAGAACACAGTTTGCATTATTTTGAATCTAAAAACTAAGAAATATTCTAGATTTCAGAAGTCTTTGCTCATCTGAAAGGGAAGTTAAATGTTCATTTAAATGCATGAGTGCTTATACATAAAATATACATTAATCTGTACTTCAAAATAGATGTATAGATTGTCCAAATAAGGGAAGCTCCAGTTTGCAAAAGTTAAGATTCACTCCAGTCGGTACATCTGAGTGATTAAAAATAAACCACTGATGCTATAAACACAATAAGATTTATTATTTTTCTGAAAGAAATAGACCGCTTTCATAACCAAAACATTAATTTCAAAGTGTATTCTCATTATCAGTTCGTATGAAATCGTACGAAAAGTTATGCACCGTAATTTCGTACGTTTTGGACGTTTTTTTCGTGGTATTTCATCGTATTTTCACTTCTTGTCTAGAGACAAGATATCCTTGCGCATGCGCATCTTACGCATCATTCAAGATACAAAACAGCAAGCAACCTAGTGAGAGACATAAAGTAGTAAATATTACACTGTTTTTCCCAGTTTTACGTCCGTCCGCGGATCTGCTTTTTTCGTCTCTCTGGCTGCGCATGCGCACTGATCTGTTTTTTCGAGGAAAAACGTCCAAAACGAACAAAATACTGTGCATAACTTTTCGTAGGATTTCATACGAACTGATAATGAGAATATGTGGGCCATTTTAGTTTTAATTTCCCTTTAAACAATAAAAAAACAAAAAAAGGGCCAGAATCTGGACCGAAGAGGAAAATATCAAGAGGAGTAACCTTTTTTCATCAGCTGATGCTGTGGTTCTGACTGGATAGATATAGATATATGGATCCAATACACTTCTAGAAGGTAAATGTGTTCACTGGTTCCATCAATGAACTAATTACAGGTTTCCATCTGGGAAGAGTGGTGGTTACTGTGGAGCATTTCATCACATTTACTATAAAGATCCAGCCCTTTACTAAAAGCTAGAAATTAGTAAATCATGTGATCAATTTATTGTGGCCATATTCGATTGAGCATTTCACTCCTGAGAGGAAATATCCATCCTCAGCTTTAGGGCACCAAGGTCCGCTGGGTCCTTTCTCTGACATTTGTGTAGAAGCCTGAAAATACCTGAATCATTCTAAATATTTATGTGGCAAACCTGCAAACTGTTCATGAATCTAAAGCAGTATACTGGATAAAAATGCAGCACCAACAAAAAAAACATAAATAAAAGCAGGGATTTTTATTCTGAAGAGTTTTTCACAAGGCTTCAGCTGAGGGGGAAGAAGGACGAGGTCACTGACAACAATGTGCATGCCTCCCTGTTTGCTTTTCCTTTTAGATGTGTTCAGTGAACTTAACCGCTACAATACTGTCACCTGGCAGGCAGAGAGGAGGCTGAAACCTGGAGTCATTTAATGCACTTTTACTTTGGTGGCTTAGATGGGAAGTTTGTTTATCCTGTAGTCAGATACTCTCTGCAAGGCAGTTGTTTTTTCTGGAGCCAAACCCATGGTCAGACCTTAAGTCTGGACTATACATGCACCGTTATTCATTTAATCCATAAAAATACTTTAGTTTGCAATAAAACTTAATTCTAAGTTCAAATGCATGTGTTCTATTTGTAAGCATGCACATTTAGTTCACTGTATTTGTTTGCACTCATTCATACTCCTTTCTGTTTTTGTCACTAATCTGTGGCAGCCAGGGTTCGGATCTGATAAATGCAGAAGGGGCAAATTGGACTGTTCTATCAGCTGCAGCTTAAAGGGAGGAATTCAAATTTTCCTTTTGTAATTTTATGCATCTTTCACTTAGGATTTTTTTTGCGGTTGTAGTCTTTTCATTTTCTTTTTCGCCAAACCTAACTGTACTGCCAATGTTTGTAATTTGTGATTGTTTGTTTAGTTTGAATTACCCCTATAGTGTTAATGGTCTGATCAGCCAGTGTCTGTCTGTCTGTCTGTCTGTCTGTCTGTCTATCTGTATATATATATATATATATATATATATATATATATATATATATCCGTGTAGGTGTCATTTATGTTTGTTCATGCAGCCAGTTAGTCTGGGCAAAGCCAAACGACCCCCATTCCAAAGGGGGCATCCGTTCGTCCGTTTCAATTTGCATGTTTTCCTCAGCAAAAACAAGACTTTGTTGGTCGATTCTATAAAGCCTCGAACTCAACACTATTTCTCACATTATTAATTGAAAAAGCCTCCTGGATGTAAGCGAAATATCTTTAAACTTGGAAACAAAGTCCAGTGGATTGTTTTTTAACTTTTTTGAAATGATTATGACTTTGATGACTGACAATCTTCACCAGCATATTGATAACAGCTCCTGATTCTGGATCTGAGGGTCCAAGGGATGCTGATGCCTTCCTCCAGTTTTGACATGACCTACAAGGTCAGTTGAACAGACAACAGGAACCAGCGAGCCAATTGATGCTCCACATATTTAAAGATACAGTTAAGCAAGCTGTGGAGTTTCACAGCTGTGTCTGAGTTTTCTGTTCACATGTGTATGTGGGAGAGAGGCTGACTGTGAAGTTCTAAACAGAAGGTAAACCAAGCAGAGAATTCCCAACATTTACATTTAAAACCACCTGAAAAAATAGGAAATTGGTTCTTTAAATTCACCGGACACTGAAGGAGAAGCACATGTTGTAACCAAATTGCTGAAGGCTTCCAATAATATCACGCATATTAACCCAGAGTCATTATTTTTTATAAATGTCCCGTCTGTCCGAAAGCTACGTAGACTTACTCAGTCAATGTCATGCCAGATTTGCAACATGAATCTGAAATAAGTCTGGAGCTAAAAGAGGCTTTCTTTTTCTTTTTATCCGCAGAGGAAATTGACATTAAAATCAGCTGCATGAAGGACGATTCTGTTATTAGAAATCCAAACTGGGACCTGAGATTTTTAGCAAGAAAAATGTTGAATTAAAAGGGTGCATTCAAGGGGTAGCAATAAGGAGAGCCGATATGAATAGATGAGGAGTGGAGTCAGACGATGAAAGAGGGCGAGAGGATATGGATGGCAGTGTGAAGGAGAGGAAACGCGATGACAGGACGATAAAGGGGAACGCAGACAGGAGAGGAGCAGATGTGACGAATAAAAACTCCAGCAGGAGAGGGCAATGACAAGGCAGAAAGGTGAGAGGAACGGAGCTGAATAATAAAGAGATGCAAGTCAAGGAGACTCAAAGGCACTGGATGCTTGTGAGTGACGGAGACAAAACAGCAGAGAGTGACGGAAACCAAAACAAAGGCGGTGAAATGACTAAATGACCAGCAGGCGAGTCAGGAGAGAGGAGTGATTCCTCTAAACAAGCCTGCAGCCTGACGGTAATTGTTCTGCGCTCTGATGTCCGTTTAAGGTAATGGAATGTGTGAGCGCTGCTACTGTTTAAACCTGCATCGATCTGAGATCAGACCTCTGCAGCTGGCTCACTAAAACTCCCCCCACGTAGAAACACATGGAGGGTCTGCAGCTAAACAGACATGCAAAACAAGGCAATGAAGGGCAAACGGGTGGAATGAACAAGCCGGCATGGTGAAATAAAGGAAATAAAGGGCACAGATACTTTACTGTAGAGCAAACAGGAGCAGGAAGAGTCTGGCTCAGGAAAAGAGGCTCCCAGTATATATAAGTTTTAAGGATCATTATCAACTTTAAATGAATACATGATTCACTCATTTTTATTTATCAAAAAAATGGATTTTTGTTATGGATTTTGATACATTTCTGCTTTTTACCCCCTTCAGTCTGCTGTTTTATTAAAGAAATGTTTTAAAGAATAAAGAACTGCAATCATCATTGAAGCACAGAGTTCCTTAATAGCATCCTTAAGTAATGTTTGCTTTTAAATACTTTTAGAAAATAAACTTATACATTTACCGTTCTCTGAAGATTACAGGAGGGCCGGTCATTTTATTCCAAATTCACATCATTGCAGAGTGGTTTTTAGGGCAGTTTAATTACTTGAAAGGATTTGTAACCTGCTGATTCATATAAATGATGCTTCCGAAATTGTCCTTAATTCATGTCTAATCTTTTTGAGAGAAAAAGTTTTAAAAGAATCTCAGACCTCTTTTCATTCCCTTTTTTTTTTTTACTTCCCATACAAGAATTTAACTCATTCATGTTGACATAACATGAGAAACTTTAGCAGTTTAACTGCTTGTTTCCAATCTTCTCTTATAGGTAAAAGGTAACAATTACCAACTGCCTGCAGGTGAGTCCCTGATTGTTGGAGTCGTAACAAAAACCAGGTGGGCTTATGTTGGCAAACCCTCCAAGAATAATGTAAATCCAGGAGGATGACCAGTATTGCTCAAAAGTGGTCAGAAAAAACAAAAACAAAAAACAATTTCACACTCCGGTTTGATTGAAGGCCAAAAAATATGCACTCTCTTTAAAAGTATAGAAATTATTATCTTTTATTTCTGGTTGGATCATCTCAATAAGTGGTTCTCAATCCTTTTTGTCAATCATGCTCTGGTGATCACAAAATGTTGCCATACGATATAAGGCGAGGTCGATCCTACATGCTTGAATTTGCACTATCACGAGATAACAGAAGCGATTTTCTGCGATTGATGCGCACTTTCAGGATATCAGTATGAAAATATCTGTAGGAAGTGAGCTACGGTTTCAGACTGCAGTACTTATTGAAGCTCACATTTCATTGTTTTTAAAAATGGCGGATGGGGTCAATATCGTGCATCCCCTGATTTTCACACTCCGGTTTGATTGAAGGTATCTGTCTACGAAGTATCGTATTTCTGGTTGGATCATCTCAGAAAGAGGCCTCCAGTTTACGTAAGAGGCAGATATATCCCAGCAAATGCTTTGCGTATATCTGTGGTGAGCTACGGGACAGTCTCTCACATTTCATTGCAAAAGGGTTATGGGATTTGCTAAGAAAAGAAAGGCCTCTAGCGGCCGAATGCTGTTGCAAAAGGATTATGGGATTTGCTGTCACAGGCTGTCGCTACCTGAAAGTAGCTAGTAATAAAGATGGTGGCAGATGAACTGTGCAGATGAAGGAGGAGTTAGGTGACCAAAGGGGAGCAAAAAGCAGTGATCATCTGTTCAGTCGGCCACTAAACTGAGTTCACTATAAGGTCCCTACTCTTTAGGGTAATTGAGGTATTTAGTGGGTTCGGGCGGACGTTTGGGGCATGGTGAAAGCTAATATATGGGCTTTGAGAATAGCAACTTTTAAATGGGCTTTGTGTAGTGCTCTCACCGCGTGCATTTTTTCTTTTTAATGGAGGGCAGGTCTTTTTCAAAAATTTAAGAAAATCCACGACATTACTTTAAAGGTATACTATGCAACCCGGTGTTGATTTTTTTCCAGCGAGGCTCCCAGAGGCGAAAGTAAAAGTGCACTGTAAGTAAATATGCTCAGCTGTTCTCCTGGTTTTCTCCGTCAAGCCAGAAGCAGTTGTTTTGAGCTTAGCAGACAGGCCAAGCGCAGCGAATCACCATGTCTACTGCGGTAAGGTGACTATTTTGTTCCAATCTTTGAAAAAGGTTTGAAAATTCTTGCTGGTTCGCCATGATAGCTGCACAAATATACGCCATACATTTAGCCTGTCGCTAGCATGGGCTTTCAGCTGTTTCTGCTGCCTTTCACTGGGGCGTGTAGCAGTTCTCGCCGTAAAGAAGACACAAAACTGACCGACTCTCGCGATGCATGAGACTTCTGAGCCTGTGGGTGCGGGGCGAGGGCTCCTGCAATTACAAGAAAGTACGGTAGTTCCCTTACAGACCACCAGGCGGCCGAAAACCTTTGTTCGACCTGAAATGACTCATTTAATCATCCAAAACGTTATGGAACACATTAATTAACACTAACTAAAAAAAAAAAAATCCAGGTGATGAGAGATTTGCAAGTTCTTTTTTTTTTTATGTTATTTAAAACTTTTATGTATTTGGGACTACTTTAATGTTTAAGCATTGAAAATGTTAATATATTTCTGCAGAAATGCAAGGTTTGACTAAAGCTGTTCACAGTTTGCTGCAGTGACATCCTGTAAGCCTGTGGTTGATATGTGCTCAGGGGAAACCGTTTGTATGTGGCGGCAGCAATGGGCCGCACTGCTCTAAGGTGAATATATGAAAGAATTTTAAGCACTATAGAAACACAACTAACTCAAAGCATTTATATTTTACCTACTGATGCATCAATGCTGGATTCACATTAACATTTTGTTGCATCTTTTACATAAATTAAAAAAGAGAACGGCTCCTATGGCTGCATTCATGGCCTCTGTAGCACCTGAAGAAGGGAAGAGCTGTCAACAGCAGCCTAAAAGTGGAACGTTGTTGTTTTCACCAACAAAGCATCTCAAACCTCAGGTGAACCAGTCAGTTCCTGCTCAAAGATCCAGATAACCTACTTTTACACCCCAACATCAAGGAAAAACAAAACAAAAACACACGCGTGTTGGGATGCTCCAACAACAAAACAACAAAAAAAAAAAATTTAATTACAGCACCCTGAATGAGGATGTGTGGATACGTTGGCAGGCTTGATTAATCACCCTCCTCATTAATCAAAACTGACTTGTGGTTCTGACTGTTGGGAGCTTTTTCATAACGAATAATCATTTATTGGATTAGCTACCAGCTGCTGTCGGTTCCATTCTTGTTTAATTTCTTCCTGTTTGTCCCTCCTCGCTTCAAACATGGCGCCAGACTAATTATCTTTGAATGTGAACGTCGTTCTGAGTGCCACCTCTTCTGATTCCCTCCGACCTGCTCGTTCTCGCTCCAGGCGAACGCGGCAGCTCCTTCTCCTTTGTGAAGGTTTTGATGTGAAACAGATGGGGGGGTTCTTATCATGTTGAGCTGATACATTCTGTCAGGCTGCTCTAGTTTCTAATGATTGGCTGAAACATTTCTGCCTCCTACAGGTCAGACATCTTACCAATTGAGTCTGGCAGCAATGCTGTTCAGTTATTATGTTTTAAACTGACACTTTTATCCCTTTTTTCCTTGCAATCACCTTTGTGTTATTCATACTTTCAATAGAAAGTACATATTTTCAAAGCCTCTTTGTTCAACTGTTTCTCCCATGTGGGGATATCTGATAAGAATATTCATGTGGTAAATTGTGTATATTCGAAGGATGCGCGATATAATCGGCCCCCTAATCGGTATCGGCCGCCAAAACTGAATATCGGACATCGGGCCACCCCACTCATATATTTAACCCGATATTTGATCAGCTTCTGAGTTTCTAAAGTCTAAAAAAATAAAAATACTACTACTTCTTCAACTTAAAGTTCTTATTAAAGTTATGTTGTTTTATTAAGGTATTTAAGTTATTCTTAATTAATGAACAAGTAATTCAGATTAATCCAAAGGTTTGAGTTCATTTACTCAAAAAAAAAATAATTTTACGTTGCAGAAATTTGACATATGAAGTTTAAATTACAGTCTAATTAATAACTATGAACACTTTACAGGGTTTACAGTGATGCTTCACCTGCAGAGTTATGTTTAAAAAGTAAAATAAAGTTATTAGGGATGCACAATATAATCGGCCCCCTATCGGGTATCGGTTGAAAACTGAATATCGGACATCGGCCACCCCACCGATATTTAACCCGATATTTGATCAGCTTCTGAGTTTCTAAAAGTCTAAAAATAAAAATAAAAATACTACTTCTTCCTCAAAAACGCTATTTTTTACAGACTTAAAAACTTCTGAAGACGAGGAAAAAATATTGATACATTAAAATATCCCAATATCTTCATATGCTGATATATTGCCATTTTAAAAACACCATATCAATCTCCTTTTACTAATGAAATATTGCTATATGTCATCGTTATGTGAAATCCCGAAAATTCACGAAATTTTTGCCATATTGTTGATATGTTGATATATTGGCCTTGTATCGTCTATTTTACTAACAAAAAATCTCACAAGAATTTTGCAAAATATCACTTAGAGTTTGTAACAGAACGATGAAATTTCACAAGATTTTGAAAGTAAAATAGATCGAGCACTACGTTACAAAATCTATTTGATATCA
The DNA here is from genome assembly GCA_018398635.1 of Cyprinodon brontotheroides. Lineage (NCBI taxonomy): Eukaryota > Metazoa > Chordata > Actinopteri > Cyprinodontiformes > Cyprinodontidae > Cyprinodon > Cyprinodon brontotheroides. Next base: position 4,253,591 of record JAGKQL010000026.1, read on the forward strand.
GCATATGAAAATATATATGATATATATTATTTTTCAAAGTGTCAGAAATGGGATTAACAAAACTGCTATTTTCAATGACTACTTATTTTGTCCAGCTTTTAACATCGGTATGTCGATATCGGGTTATCGGCTACACGAATTTTTAAAATATCACGGCATATCGGATATCGGCCAAAATCCCAATATCGTGCATCGTGCATCCCTAGTATATTCTATCTTCTCAGTTCCATGCATTTACTGGATAAAGTCAAAATTGGAGCAAAGCTGCCATTTACTTTAAGTACTCATTCCCTTTCTTGTAGAAAGTACTGTTTGCTTAGTGCTCCTGTGGTATTACTGCAGTAATCTCTATTTTGTGAAATAGAAAGTACTCCTTGTTCTCCTGGTTTAGTTTTTTATATATTTTCTAGACAAAGTTGTTAAAAGAGGTTAAAAAATAGAAAGTATTCCTTTCTCATTGCTTCTCGACCCCAGGCATTCACAGCAAATAAACTGTTCTGATGAATTTACGCAACCAGACTGCAGTAATTTAGAAATTTCATATAGTCCTCTACAATGTTTAATATTAAATACAAAATATTTTAATTCTGTTTGAATAAACTCCAAAATCTAATTTCATTTCAAATCTAAGGGGACAAATTTTGGCAGCTGTCGTTTATGCAATTGTTTGGGCATCAATGTGACTGAGCTCTGTTATGTTGGTCAAAGCGGATTGATTCAAACTGGTAATTAATCCATCTGTGGTCACAGATTAGAAACTGATACCCTGAGGTGGGCGGGCCAACATCTGTGGAACGATTATCCACTGATGATAGCTCTTCTAATGAGGTAACAATCCGGCTGAACATGCAGACGGGATGTAGACAGCAGCAGATCTCACATTTTACCAGATGTCTATAATCAAGGTATCAGAAATGGAAAAACAGTATTTTAAATGGAGATTCAAATATTTTAATTACTAACTAATCTAACTGAATGGTTTAATATTCATTTTTTTATCATTCAAAATCAAATTAGAATCAAATTAGAATTCTAAATCCTTTGTGTCTTTCTTAGATGACAGATATAAGCAAAATAAATAAAAAACTAGACCACAAAAACCTGAGAGGTTCAACTGCAGGCAATCTGGACCCAACTCGACTTAGCAACTACTTTTAAATCATTTAAATTGTGGAATCTGGATGCATTCTCTTACATCATGGCTTTATTTTCCTGTTCTATTGTGAAACAGCGTCTTAAGTGGTTCCTTAATGCCATTGAGATATTGTATTTTTGTTTTCTAGTCCAGTTCTTTCATAAAAATCCATTTAGCCAATCTTGCAATGATCCTTTGCATTAAATAGACAAAAAAATAGACTTCAGTGATGCAGGTGAAACACTGAACCTTGAAAAACACATTTCCTCCACTAGTTTCATTAAGATAGATCTTTAACTTGACCTAACCAAGGCCTGGAAATGGGCCCGACCTATACAAAGCTAAAGCCAGCATGGTAAAACAAGAAAAATTAAGTTTGCATAGTGCCATCAGAATGCTTCATCTGCTGGAAGATATTTGACAGATTTAGCAACCGAGTGATAACCAGTACGCGTGCAACCACTCCTCAGTCTACTGGTATGACGGAATGTGTCTGCGAGCAACGCTGCCAACATTAGAGATCTGTGTAGAAAGTTCTAGGCTGAACTTTCTAGGTTGGAGTTTCTCAAAATGCAAAAACCTCCAATGGTGTCAAAATCAGACTCTTGGGAGGAAAAAAATTCTTAATTTTAGCAGTTTTGGGGAAATAAAGAACCTTCAAACTTGTGTGTGGACACCAGTAGTTACCCTTAGCTGTTGATTCTATGTTACTTCTTTTATTTATTGTTCCAATGTCCTCTCACCTCATTGAGTTGTACAATTTTTTCCCCATAAAGCTCTCTGAAGGTCATAGCTTGTAGCATTTCAGTTGGATGAAGACCTGGACTTCTACTGCACCCTTTATCTTCTCATCTAAAATAGATCTGCTGCTGTTTTTGCGCAGCACTGTTCTGTTGATGACCCAGTTTGAGGCCATTTACAGATGTCAGATTGTCTCACATGTAACTCTAGAATATTTTGCAATACAAGGTCAGACCAGAGCTGTGGCTGATCCTGTGGCACAAACAAGCTCAGGTCATCAGCCCTGCACCACTTGGCATGAGGCCTTTCTGTATATTTGGTTTCCTCCACACATGGTGCTGTGTATTATGGGCAAACATCCATACTTTGTTTTGAAATGCCTGAAGCATACTGTTCCAGAAGTGCTGTTCATTTGGATGCAGCTTTGCAAACAGCCTTGCAGACATATTTTTTTATCTGAAAAGAAAAGAATTCTAACCCAGCTGTCCTTGTTCGGTGATTTTCTAATCATTTGTTTAGTTTTCAGAAGCATTGGATGCTCTGACCTTGGAAGGAACTTGCTGGAACACTCCTGTTTGGGAAGATTGGTAACTATCTTAAATGTTCTTATTTGAAACGAATCTTTCTCTGTAGAAGGATGGATTTGAAATTAACCTTTAGTTACCTCTTTTAAAGGGTCATAGCTGGTGTCTCCATCTTGACACTTTAACACACAGCTGTATCCTCCAAACTGCCAAAAGTCCTGCTTTCCAAGCTGTTCACACTGATAATGATCAATTGAGTGAATTTCTTTGCAGCAGCTGGGTGGTACTTTTTATGCAAGGGGTTACTTTTTCTGCAATTTCTGTCCGTCTCAGAATAAGTATTAAATAAATTGCAAATACATCATCTGCATCATTTAGGAAAAAATAAATGTCACTCATCTTTTTGCTTTTATTTTGTATCCCTTTCATCCCATTTGAAAACTAAATTGAAACCCTAATCTTTTACCATCAAAATGTAGATATTTCACTCAGAACATGCAGCAGTCGTCTCTATTATCCACACATCTGCACAACAAAGAGATGATACGCAGCACAAACGCAAATAGAATCAGGGAAACACATTCTCACAGAGACAAACAGCCCCTGCCAACGCCCACAGCTCTCAGAGCGGAGAGACACAGAGAGAAAAAAGAGACACGAGTTGGAAAAAGAAGACATCGGAAAGGACTTAAGAAAACAGCTTTTATCTGTTATCTGTGTGGAGAGAGCGCGTCTGGAGAGCTGTCAGGAGGTTTCTGCTGAGTGTTTCCAACAGACTGAGACGCTGAGGGTGTCTGTGCCGCGCGGCAATCATTTCATATATGTGGCAAAGAACGGACAGCGCGTGGATCATTGGAGCCTTTGCGCACGAGCGCGCGTGCGCCCCTGAAAGTAAATTCAAGTCTGAGCGCCTTTCCATCAGCCGCTGTAAACCCCGCCAGACGTTCCGCTCTGAGAATTAAATACAAGAGCAGAAGTGAAGGAAAAAAAAAAAAAAGAGCCAGGAGATGGCGAAGAGGAGAGAAGAGGCTGGGAGGAAGGTTAGGACCCCCTCACTTCTCTCTTTGACATGTTCCAAACCCCCTCCGTCCTCAATTGCTCTGTCATCTCAGGGAAAAAAGGGGGCCAGTGAACTGACACTGAGCGGGGAGGGTGGGAGCTGTCACCGAGTACTAACCCCAGCATCCCAGAGAAAGGAGGAGGGGGGGAACCAGGAATAGAAGCAACAGGATGACGGTTTAGCCAGACCTGTCAAGTGAAACGCAGAGTGAACCCAGAGCTCTGAGGCGCTTCAAGCAAAGAGCAAAAGCTTCTCCCTCTGCATCGCCTGCAAGCATCTAAAGCAGAACACACACAGCGCTAATTGTCATTTAACCCATCGTGCCCGTTGCATATTTTCTTCTAACAAGCAATTACACAATGCACACCCCCCCTTACTGTTTTGCAGCAAAAATAATGGCTCTGCTGTTTGCAGCTTCTGCAAAAACTATTCAACACGGGTTAAAACATGTTGAGGATGTTCTGGAGGCAAACTGGTTTCACAGGGAAACTGTTTCTCGGAAACTATAGCTGGGAAGTAAAGGTGGTAAACCTTAAATGAGCTGCAGTTAGCCAGAAAACAACAGGATCATAATTTCACCTTCATTGCCCGGGGTCCTCTATGCTCCAAATGTCTACTCAGATTCACAGAATTAAAACAGGTTTCCATCCAAACTATACATATTTATACATTTTTCTAAAACTCCACTTTAATGCTTTTTTAGTCATTTTTGTTTTTTAATAGGAGGCAAAAACACACCTTCAAAGAGATGACATTTGATCTGATAATTTTTTATGAAGTCGTCTTGACATAAAATCTCCAAAAGGTCCTATGTCTCATTTTGAGATAACAGATGTTTTTATGATTAGCATACGGTTTTAATTTGGTCATTAACTGACATTGCTGAATAACATTATTTCGCTTTAGTGGTGGTTATCCCTCATTGCTTTAAAAAAAGAAAAAGTTTAACTATTTTTAAGCCGAAACAATCAGATTAACCGCAATTAATCCATCATTGAAATATTCATCAACTCATTTTGTAAACAGTTATTCGTTATTTGGTGTGGAGAGACTAAATCATGCCATTAGCTGATAAAGCAACTCTCTGAGAGCAGAGATGATACCAAAATTGAAAATTATATTTAAAAAATTTTTTTTTTCCTTAAAGATCTTTAAAGGAATAGTACACCCAAAACATGATTAGCCTTCATTTTCTACTCACCCCACATGCTGAACAACACTCCTGGAGTACTTTTTTGATATCTCAAATGCATCTGGAGATCTGGGGAGGCTTCTTGCTGTCTGCTGACATTCAAATAATGGAGGTCTATGGCCCGAGGCCTTTCAGCTTGCGGCAAAAAGAAACTCATGCTCTTCCTCCAACACTGGGGGTCCTCAGGCATTTTTCTTTCGTTGTTTCTTTCTTTGCACGGGTAAACAGCACGTGCATTTCTTCTTCACGCTTGCATTGCGTGCACGGCAGAGCAGGCGGCTGAATCGCACTTTCATCGCTGGTTTGGTCTGCGGCGGTTTCCGTGGGCTTCGTGAAGGAAAAGGTCAGGAAATCCTATACACTACTGTTTTATACTCTAAAACATTCTAAATGATGACTTTGTTTCGAGTAAATTATGGGCCGCTACCCACTCAGGACACTTGGAATGGCCACATTGGGACGAGCAGTATGGAGGGAATATTGACACGTTTTTGTGGACTTTTATGGACCTTTCTGCCTCGGAGCCCGTGGACCTCCATTATTTGAATGTCAGCAGACGCAAGAAGCATCCCAGATCTCCAGATGCATTTGAGATATCAAAAAAGTACTCAGAGTGTTGTTCAGCATGGGGGTGAGTAGAAAATGAAGGCTAATCATCTTGTTTGGGTGTACTATGCCTTTAAGCTCTATCCAGAACTCATCAAGTGGCAGTTTTACCTTAAATACGTTTAAATGAATATCTGACGTGATGCACATGTTTAAGATGACTGCAGTTTACCAAAAAGCCTGTTGATCAGCCATCAACTGTTAAAGGAGAAAAACAGCGAATCCATGAAGGCCAGACTCTCCTTTCAGGACTTCAGTGCTGAAAAATGCTGATTTAAAGTACCTCTCCGATGATTGCAGATAAAACTGCTCGGGATGCTTTAATTCATTAACCTTATATTAGAGTAGGAATTTTTCCATTACTTTCTGCCTTAGAATAATTAGCCGTGATGCAGAGTGAAAAAAGGAATCTACTGGAGATATGAGACTTGCATGAGATGATAACCTTCCCCGAGTCTGCTACAGATTAGGCCGTTGCTTAGCAGCCAAATCTAAAGCCTTGAAAATGTGTGCTTTAAGGTGCTCGGAAGAAAATCCTGAGCAGCTCTTATCTGCTACTGTAAGCAGCTGATAGCAAAAAGTCACTGTGGCCATGTTCAACCCTCGGAGGAAGAGTTTTATGCAGCAAAGAAATGGAAAGAAGCAGAAGCTAACAGAAGAGCGGCATCAATGCGTCTGGTGGTCCAAGGTTTCCTCCCATCAGTCCATCCATCCATCTACAGCAAGGAAATTACTCCCATCGTCAGGGCCTCCACTTCCACTCCTGCGCCACTGATAATCCGCTCTACATCAAAGCCCATCACTGAAATCCAATCCACCACTAATAAATTACCGGCTGAATTAAATTTTGAACGCCTCCAACTTCTTAAAACAGAAGTGTGGAAAACTTTAGCTGAATTTAAGCTGGATTTTCATTGGGTATAAATTTACAAAAGCATTATTAAAGGAAAAGTCCGGATAGCAAGGAATAACCAATGGATCATTATCTTATACCTAGAACTGCGGGTGATTTTAATGAATTCAGCATTAATCAGTAAAAAAAGATACAAATTTCATCATGATCACAGAGTCTGTGGAGCGGCCATTTTTGCCCCAAATATAGTAACACCTCCCTCCTGCCATCTTCCAGCAGTGACGTCACGGTCGCGGTAAGCCTAGCGCCATTCTCCTAAAGCTTTACAAGCAAAATCAATGGGAACTACTAGACACATCTGCAATCAACAACAATTATTGAAGATTTCCAGAGGACTTCACCATTGAAATTCACCAGAGCTATAGTGAAACTGACAATACCCACGGTGCATGGCAGCTGGATGTTGGAATACATCAGGTGCAAAGTGAAAAACGGGTTATTTGACCTTTCTCATTCCTGATCCTCCACGGGATCGGGTTGAAGTCGTTGGATTGTCAACTTGAAGAGGGAGGATTTGCCATCTAACTTCTGGCCAGAGAAAAACCGTAATATGTAGCCATCAACATTTGGAAGAAGAATGTTTTCAAGATGACTTGATAATAGCGCGTTGTAGACAAACACCAGATACAGCACTGGGACTTGATCAACAGCCGACTCCGCACCGTTAATGTCACAAACCTCAGTAGGTGGGTGGCGAGTAGTGTTCTTTGACAAACATGGATGCCTCCAGTAAAGCACAGTCAAATGAAAATTCATCTTAATTAAAAACACTTTATTTATTGAACAGTATGTAAGAATTTCTAATTTCAAGTACCTTTAAGAAATTTGAAGTCCTAAATTTGACCAGACTTCTCCTTAAAGAGGATCAACACATATGACAGCAACATTTTTTGTAGATGCTGCATTAAAGAAACAGCGGCGTGTGTTAGAACATGAAAATATGTCCGCAGTGACCTTAGGAAATCAGATTTTTATGCCTATTAATCTAGAAAGGATTTTAAAAATAATCTTCAAACTATTAGAGGCTCTACAGGAATCAATCATGAAAAAAAAAAAAAACGCCTGGCCATGCTGATAAAAATCAACATCCTGGTAAATTTACTCCAATCTTAGAGCTTGGAGTGGTTAGAGAAATTACAAAAAACCTTAAGAGACCCATCTTAGGCTACAGTTAGCCTGCTAACCCTGAGATCAATCATAAAAACTCACACAGAAAGAAAAGACAAATAGAAGAATTATATTGACACAATCACTTTAGTCTTTGGCACTCAGATCTCGGCAGGAAACATTACCACTGAATTTTGATTATTTGTTATGCTTTAAAAGGAGTAGAGAACAGGGATGTTTCCCCCCAGGCCTGAAACTGGTGGTGGAGTTGGAATGGATGAAGTTGGTCAGTCCATGACTGCTGTAATGAGAGATCCAGTGGCCCGTGTCAGCTGATACTAGTGCTTGACTAGTGGACCTGAAGATGGAAGCCCAGCTTGGATAACACAGGCTGCATGAACCTGTCCATGATGCGCAAGCATGAAGCGACAGTGGAGAGGAAAAACCTCATGCAGAACCAGGCTCAACATGGCGGTCATCTGCTGGACTGGTTTAGATGGGACAGGTAACGAAGTAAGAGTCCGGGACGCATTGACGCACCCCTGATGAAGCTTTAGTCACGATGGTGGAGGAGGGGAGCTGGAGGTGGGTTGAATCAGGGTTCATCTGAGTAAAGGTCTGACATAAACCAACCACTGCCTGCGATTTGGGTAGCAGACTGAAATGTGGATTTGGAGATCCTTTTAATGCCGACTGGCTTTATTGGAGGAGTGGCTCAAAGCTGATTGGCCGGTGTTGGAGGCGGGTAAGGGTAACTAATGAGTTTCTTCAATTGAACTTCTGCCTAGGCTCCATTTAGTAGATTCAAAGCCAGGGAGTAGAAAAAGAATGAACATATGAAGAGAGCCATGTCTCCTAAACAAGTATGGCAGTAAGAACGTAAAACTGCAAAACACATCTAGAATAATGTCCAGTGAATGATGAAGGTAAAGCAGAAACAGAAAATTAGCACACAGCAACACTTTGGTGATAGGAAATCAGAAAAATAAAAGGTTGTTGTTCTGCCCTAGCTATTGAAATGTTGTGTTGAATGTATATTTGTATAACTGAATAAACTGGAGCAAAATCGAACAAAATTCTTCCATTGATTTGAAAGACTGAGAAAGTTGGCCTGAAAGTCACTTTATGTTTTGGTTTCTGAAACCTTCTTCTCTCTACATAATCATGAGGTCTATTTGAGTTTTTCCAAGGACTGTAGGGACATTCATGAAAAGTTTGTGCATCGATCGCTCTGTAGCACTCATCTTTTAGTCAACTAGAATTACTTGACTTGGATAAAAAAATTAAACATCTCACTTAACTCTAAAAAAACAACAACAACAAGGCTGCTGGAAATCCACATTAAACATTTTCAAAAGGCATTAAGTGTGGAGGAGGATTTAAAGGGTGTAATTTTGAATATGTTTTAAAAAAAGAAAGTGATTCATTCAACTAGCATCAGTCAGTTCATCTATTTTTTTGTTGATTCTGTTTAAGTGCTGTTTTAGTTTTCCCTCCCGCCGTCCTTTTTCCAGCCCCGTCCCTCATCCCTTTAGGACAGTTTCACGCTGACATCCACTGCAGGAAACAAGTGATGTTCCAAACTATCTCATAAGCACGCTCCCTTTCAGCTGCTTTTATTCTTTAAAAAAATGCCTAATTCAATTCCAAACCTATTTAACTTTTCACTTCAGACACACTTTGTACATTAGCAGTGAAAAACCCAGAGGCTTACAGCTTAGACACCCACAGAGTCATTGGAAAGCATGCTGGGAAAAGGGGAAGATGCACATAAAAGAGCCGCGCTCATCCTGTAAACACCCTTTCTCTCTCCGTCCAGTCGGCTAACTTGGCTGCCAGTCCACCAACCGTCAGGACGTCTGTAGGGTTGGAAACGGGAACAGCTGAAACATTTCACCTCCATCCTCAGATGCATCCGCAGGGATTAGGAAAATCATCCTCTCATTTCGAGAAGCCCACCACCTGGAAACTGGCTCAGGGATGAGAGGCTGGATGGGTCAGGGACTTATGTGGATGAAACACTTTCTATTTTCCACTCACAACTTTTTTCATTGCGTCGTTTTTGGAGGAAAGCAAAAGTACTGCAGGAGGGAGAAAGCAAGCTGGAGATTTGCTGAAATTCAACATAAAAAAGGGGAAAATTTACAAATACAAACCATTAGGAACGGTAATTTTATCAAAAACCTATTTTAAAGCTTTTAGCACTTATTATATATATGCTAAAAAATATATTTTGCTTTAAAATATGCGTCTCCTGTCCTAAAGTTATCTTGGGTTAATTGGAGCTTGTTTAATAAAAGAGAAATACAGACCGATATTTAAATAAACAACAAAAGAAAACAAACAAGTAATAATAAAGTTACACATGATGACAGGAACGTCTCTGGAAAAAGCTCCTGCTTCATCATTTATTCCACAGGGCTTCATTTTTTCTACATGTCCACAGCTTCTCATAACAGTTTGACAGATCAGTAAACTGACTCGTTACTGAAACAAATGAATGATTCATTTTCCTTCCCTGGTTTGGCTAATCTGCTCAGACATGGATGAAACGGATCAAAGGTTGAGAGCTCGCTCACAGGAGAAGCACATCCCAGCGGGGCTACAGCTTATTTAAAAAGCTGTTGTTGTTTTTTTTACCACCATCAGTAACATGGGGGGCTTATATATGAGGCAAATATGCTAACAAAAAGTACAATTAAATTAAAAACTGATGAATATTGGTTCAGTTCCTTCCATCAAGGTTGTTCGCTCCAAGTACCATACAGGACAACTTTCAGCTTTTTTTTTTTCTTATTTTTAAAGGGCTGCCAATATGTGATATATGTCCTGGTTTTGCAATAACATAATAGGTAATTAAGAAAATTATTAAAAAAAAATTAGGGATGCACGATATTGGGATTTTGGCCGATATCCGATATGCCGATATTTTAAAACTCATGTAACCGATAACGGATATACACTTGATACCGATGTTAAAGCTGGACAAAAAATAAGTAGTCATTGAAAATAGCAGTTTTGTTATCCATTTCTGACACTTTGAAAAATAATATACTCAAATATATTTTCATATGCTGATATCAAATGATTTTTAAAAACAGCGGTGCTCGATCTATTTTACTTTCAAAATCTAGCAGTGAAATTTCTTCGATTCCTGTTACAAAACTCTCGTGATATTTTGCAAATTCTTGTGAGATTTTGTTAGTAAAACTAGATCGACATCCCCATCAACTCAAACATATAAAAAATATGGCAACATTTACCCTAAATTTACGGGGGATTTCGTAGCATAATGATGACATTATATTAGCAATATTTCGTTTAGTAAAAGAGATTGATATGGTGTTTTAAATGGCAATATATCCAGCATATGAAGATATTGTGATATTTTTAATGTATCAATATTTTTTCCCTCGCCTTTAGAAGTTTTTAAGTCTGTAAAAAAGAAGTTTTTGAGGAAAAGGAAGTTCTATTTTTATTCTTTTGTTTTAGACTTTAGAAACTCTGAAGCTGATCAAATATCGTGGGTTAAATAATCGGCTGGGGTGGCGGATGTACGATACCGATAATCAGTTTTAAGGCCGATGTACCGATAGGGGGCGATTATATCGATGCATCCCTATAAAAATTATTATATATTTTCCAAAAATAAAGGTTTGAGCAATAGAGAAACAAAAATGGTTAAAAAAAGATTTATAGATACTGAGAAAATTGTCTTTGTTTTTTATAATTTCTTATTCCTGACTAAACTTTGCTCCATAATTCTAAGGTACATGTTTAAATCAAGAATCAGTTTAAACACTGATGAATAAAACAGAATTATTTCACCTTAACTTTTTTTATTAGGAAACACCTGAACATATTGGTGGGCTCACGGTTCTTGCATGGTTCAGGTCATTCCTCACTGACGGATCTATGGAGGAATACTCTTCTTCTTTAACACCAATTTCTTATGGAGTCCCTCAAGGTTCTATATTTGGGTCCTGTTTTGTTTGCACTTTTTTTTGCTTTTAAGTCACATTATTTTAAAGCACTAGAGTCCCTTCTATTGTGATGCTGATGACAAATCTATTTTCCTTTTAATCCACTGCAGTGCTGCTGACAGGTACCAGATAGCAAGATCACATCAGCCTAGTTTTAGCTGGCTAACACTGACTGCTGGGGCATTTTTGTAAAGATTTAAAGATTCTTTTACTCACATTCAAAATTTTAAATAGACTGGATATTAATTTTGAACTTTTCTTCTCAACTCCCATTACACAAAATGACTACTTCTTGTTCTGCAGAGTCTGTCTGGACTGACAGGGCAGTCAGGCTGAGCTGTTAATGCATCATGTAGCTTCCTTTTATCCTATTTGTATTGCTGTCCATTTCTGATGTTACTTGGATGTTTATGAAGCTGATATTAAATTGAATCCAACAGCAGTAACTGAAAGCTATAATGTTTTTATTTTATTTCAAATATAGATTTTTGGATCTTCCTGAGCTTTATCACCAAAAACACCCCTCATTCGACTAGTTTTTGGTGTTAGTGAATGCCAGCGGAGAACGTACTGTAGGAGGGCGGCGCCAATCTACTTTATTGCCGCTTAGCTTCATTTATTTTCTTTAGTAGGACTTTTAAAACCTGAGGATAAGTTGATCCCAGCAGCGAGCCCATCCCTATGCGGACGAGTGAGGAGAAGATGGAGAGTGAGCCTGTTTTCAGTCTGTCACTGTGACTCACATCATCACCCATCACAGAGTTTATGGTGACTGTAGCGGTACGGCTAACAGAGGGACCTTGCCATGACCACTTAAAGCTTCAATTTAGACTCGGCTCCGACTTAAATCTAAACCCAAACCGAAGCCAATTTACAGAAACCACAGATTACGTGTTAGAAAGTGAAAACAGGCCACTTTCATCAGACAGCTTCTCTGTTTGAACCTGAGACAGCCCTGCTAGTAAACAGACACATTATTGCAGTATTTTAGACCTTTTTTCTGTTGAAGCTGCCGCCCGCTGGACCTCCTGTTTTGTTTAGAAATTACTCATAATTACAGAGCAGGGGTTTCTTTTATATAAAAACACAAAAGCACAACAATCAGAGAGTGCTGTTCTGGAAACGTTTGGCACATCAATGCAGTAACCCTTAAGACGTTGACGATGACACGCAGATCCGAAGGATGACAGATGTTCGGCAGCAGGCTCGCTAATCTGTTTTGCACTTTCATTCCGCCTAATTGAGGAGGACTTGGACTGGATCATCCCTCAGAGGAAAAAAAAAACAACAACAACAGGGATTTTGGGTTTGACTGACGGGTAAAAAAGTGTGCCCACCGAAAGCAGCAGGAAGCAGAAATAATGAAAGCAAGTATGAAAGGAGGGCCCACGGGGCCCGTAGAAGAGCACCGGCCCATATCTCCAGTCACTTGACAATGATATACTATTAAAGAAGAAATAGAAAATCCTGCCTTTGAATGAGCTCTGTAATTCTATCATGCAAATGAAAACGTTCATTGCTGCCTGGCTGGAGACACCTTCCATCTGGAATAGGGAGCGTTTTAATGTCAAAGGAACATCCACCTTTTGTGAGGAAAGAAAACTCAATTTCGGACTCGCGGGGGAAATCTGCTCGGTGAATGGTGTGAATAGAGAGGTGACCACCGCTTTCACATTAGAGACAGAGTCTGGAGTTAAAGGGTTTTTATTTCATAGTGGTGTTATGGAGGAGAGGAAGCTTGTTCTGCAGCTTCCACGCCAAATCTCTTAATCAACACCTAAATTAGAGCGGGATGTGAAAGTAATTAATCAGGTTTAGCAGTGGCCAACAGGAAGAGATGACTAGATGAGAGCTGATGGGACATAAGGACAGAATGACTCATCATCCAGCTGGGAAAAAAAAAAAAAAATGGCAAAGCGGATAAGAATTCACAAGGCAAGGCTGTTTATTGTTCCCAGGGTCGTGTTTTATTACAGGTTTATCAGCAGCTAACGTAGCCTTGAGCAACATCCCTGAAACAGCAAACCAGGCAGGATTACTGACCCGGATGCAAACCACCTTTCCTTTTTTTCCCTCATTGATATTTTTAAGGTCTGTGAACACACATTAACACAAAAGTTTGTTTATTTCATTGAAACTTTATGAAATACGATAATAAATCATGGTTTAGCATGTTTCCATAATAAAAATATTAAAAATTATGCATGTATTTGATAACCATCCAATGTTTTGTGATGGTATAAAGGACAATATTCTGGTTTAATCCTTGGAATGTAACAAAATGTTGTAAAAGGGTGTAAATATTTGTTCAAGTTAGTCAATATAGTCTCCAAGGATGCATTAAATTAATTTATCAACAGCTTATGTAGCCTTGAGGACGTCTAAAAAAAAACTGATACATGTGGGATTGTTTATATCCCGAACCAAACTTACAGCTCTAATTTAAAATAAAATCACAACATTTCTTCACACTCTAGTGTGAGCACTAGCAGCCGACACATCACAAGAGTTGTAAAGTCAAGTAGGGCAAAATTAGCTCAAACAAATCGTCCCAGAACTTTTCCTGAAAATAAATCTGACGTGTTTTCATTTCCCACAACTAATTCACAAGAGGAATCTGTCTAATGTGATGTAATTACCTCAGATTTACGGGTTTTTAGTTATGAACGGATCTATTTTTTGTTGTTTGTTAACACGGCTGTGCAAAGTGACACCCAGGCTCAGCTTGATCTCTTCAACACAAGGAAAGGCACCAGAGAAAACGCTGAAAAGAGGGCAATAGATAAAAAAAAAAATAAATAGCAGCTAAAAGTACTATAAAATAAGCAGGAATCTACTTCCTCGCTGCATAGTCAGCTTTGTACTCCATGCTCAACCAGCAGCCTTCAGCATCAATTTCACACATTTTAGAAAGAAATGCTCTGAAGCTAAATGTTTCTAATTAAATGTTAATGTGTGCAACCGATGCTTGAAGAGCTATACAAACAGGAGAATGTAACTCACTAGGAACAACTAAATACAAACAACATTGGAGGTCAAAAAGGATGAAGATAAGTTTCTGGATCGCCTGGGAATCTGTGGCTCTGATATGCATTAAATCGTCTGGGTCAGGGTGGAAAACCACCACGCTTAGGCATTTAGGAAGCACAAGAAAACTGTTAAAATCAGAAAACTCTGCAGCCATTTTGCACATTTCCATTTCAATGGATCCTGCGATTGTTTTGTTGGCACCTCAGGAAACCCTGCGCGTCATAAAGTGACGCTTTGAGGGTTCCTTAGGTGTTTAAAATGGATCACAGAGAGGGAGGGTCTCTGCATTCTTTTCTTGCTGTGGAAAGAGAATAACTTCAAACTGATTTCTGGATCTGTAATCCTGTCCTGTTTTAGTAACTGAGTTAATGAGCAGTTAGGAGACCCTACTAACCTTTTAGTTAGTGGATTCCTCCTATTTAGAGTTCCACTCCTCCATAAACATGTAGCCTATGCAGAAGTTCAGCTGAAGAAACTAATTGCTTTCCTAAATCCACCTGCGGCACAGCCAATCGAGCTTTGAACCACACCTCCACAAAATCCAATCTGCATCCAAAGTTAATCTAAAAAGGCCTCCGATACGCACTTGTCTGCTCGCGGATGCGCTGTTTGACTTCAGATGACACCAGCTCCTCCTCCACCATCGTACCCTAAAAAGCTTCATCAGAGTGTCATTCCTCCCGGGACTCTTACTGCGTTCCCTGTCTCATCTTAACCAGTTTGGCAGAAGACCACCATTTTGAGCCTTGTTCTGCCAGAGGTTTCTTCCCAACGGAGAGTTTTTTATCTCCACTGTCACTCCATGCTTGCTCATCATGGACAAGTTCTCTCAACCTGTGGTATCCAACTGACTTCCAGGTCTACTAGAGTGAAGCTCCTTTTATTAGCTCACGCATGTCCACTGGATCTCTAACCTGACTCCGCTTGTGATGGATTTGTTCGCGCATATCCCATCTGAAAACCTTCCGTTAAAATGAAAATTTTTGGAAGGGGGGAAAATACTGGTTAGCTGATTGGCCTATGTTGCTGATATATAGAGCGGGCCAAATAAACCAATCAGATCAACAAAGCATATGGTCGTACTAACAGAGGGACGAGGCTAAAGAGGAGCCAATTGATAGATCAAACTCTTGCCAAAAGCAGTGCGGGAGAAGAGCAAAAACTATCTTTTCCCTCTTGAGAAAAGCCTCCCAGAGCAGTGTTTTTGCTAGCCTGGGTGCTCCATTCGAACTTAGTCCCGTAGCCTATACAAAGTTTGAGGTCGGGGAAGTTCGATCTGGCGCTGCTGCTCCATAGTAAGCCTTGATGTGAAATCGCCCACTGTCGAGGCGTCCAATCAAATTGTCAGGAAGCTGGCTTTTATGCGATGATGGACAGATGATCAACAGTAGCGTAATCAACCACGTGACCAATGTGCGCTTGGGTGACAACAACAATAGCTACCCGCTGGAGAGTTTAGGTGAGTAGATTCTGCTATTAGGTAAATTAATTTTAAAAGAGGAACAGAGAAACGTGATCAAGGCTCATGTCTTCTTATTCTAGGCGTGCAACTGCTGCGGCTTTGATTCTAATGGACAACAACTATGCGTGGCTTAACATACTATCCGCGCCTCCGTTGCTCTTTATTGTGGTTGTAGGTCTATCCAATTGAGTGCAGAGGCATTTTTTTCCTGGTTCGATTGAAACGCGCCCCATAATCACAGCTCATGGAGCAGTATCAGACTCATATTCTGACTAGAACTGAGTCGGACTACCGTCAGGCTAGTGTTTTGCTCTTCTTTCAGTGAAGAAATACTCTGTAATTCCGATAAAACTTGCTTTCGATAGCCGCGCTAGCGCTAGTTTCATCGGCTGAAGCCGCGCATTGTTCTTTAGACTGAACTGTCGTGCTTCTCATTTGCGTCACACCTCAACCCGCCTCAAAACCAGCGCTGATTGGGCGTTAAGTTTGGTGGCGGTTTAAATTTTCTTTAACGGAAAGTCTCTAGACTGGATCTCGCGAGTGAAACCTTGAAAACTCGCGAAATCAGGATGGTCTCACGCGAGGCTACTGGATCTCCGCATAAAGCTCAGCATACAGCCCTGCTAACCAGTAGTCTACAGACTGACCAGCTTCATCTATTACCACCACCAGTTTCAGGTGGGGAACAGCCATATTCTTTGCTCCTGTTCATGCATATCTATCAAAATTAAGCGCCATGTTTTCTGCGAGGTCTGAGCGCCAAAGACAAATTAATTGTATCAATAAAGATCTCCTAATTGTCATTTCTCTTTGTGTGAGTTTTTCAGATTGAAATGTTCGCCGTTCATCATTTTGAGAACTAATGGTAAAAAAAGTGAGTGTTCTAATGATCTGGCTTAAGCAGTAGTTTTCAAACTCTGTCCTCAGTCCTTCTCTTTTAGGTGTTTCACCTGTCTCCTCACACCTGACAGATGAATGGGTGATAACCAGCCTCAGCAGCCTTGATGACTGTTAGGGAGGGACTGTAATCTTTTGAAGCAGGTGTGCTTGTGCAGCCACATCTAAAACGTGCAGCACAGCGAGTCCCCAGGGTTGAATTTTAAAACCGCGGCTCTGAGACGCATGAATGGAACCTGAAAAGGCAGGTGTCCATGTATGAGGGGAATTTTGATCCGTTACTGTTACTAGCAAATAACATTTTCTAAATGGAAATTAGAAAAAAAAGAAAATGCCATCAAGAAATGTTTTTTAAAAAACTTATTGAAAAAAGGTTTCTGAGATTTTTTCATATTTCATTTATTCATATTTGTCAGATTGAGTTTTATGAATTGGATTCTTTTCAAACTCTGCCACATTCTCTACTTTAAGCGCTAGACGAACGTTCGTTCTTTATTGAGGATCTAGATTCAACATTTTAATCATGTCATTTGAAAACCCAATTTCAGAAGCATTTACTAATAGCACATTTTAAATTGAATTATTAAAAAGAAATTATAGTTTAAAAGTTCATTGAATTTGAAAATCTATTTTCACATTCTATGTCTAAAGGGAGACTAAAGAAAAAAAAGTAAATATGATTCAGAATACCTTTCCTAATCACACATTTATAAAGTTTATTCCTTATTCAATTTCCATTTTATGTTTTGACATTGCATTTTCTTTTTGCATTATCCGCTGCTTGACCCTACAGAGCACACTGGAAAGCAGTTAAACTCTTATTGGTTAAACTGCCACAGTTGGTTTAGAAAATGACCGATGAGGAAGCTGGTTACATCTCAAGAGCAACTGATTGGTTAAACTAGTTTTTAGCATGCTTATAAATACGTTTTTGCATGAACTGAGTCTTTGCAAGAGTCCTTTTAGGTGTGAAAGAGCGCCTGCACCGTTTGTCTTTTTTCTCTGGGTTGCTCCGTGATGAACTGGTTACCAGTTTTGGATGCATCCTGCTTCCCTCTCACCGACAGCCAAAAGCAAAGAGCAACCATCTTCAACAACCCTTGGATGAACCAAACTTGGCACATTTTTAAAAACCCGTCATGAGAAAATACAACAATTTAAAATAAGGTAGAAAAATACTGGCCAGTCAACATGCAGTTGGTCAGTTTGTTAAAGCTCAATACTATTCAGTTTAAAACAGACCTGACCAACCAGAGCGCAGGAGGTTGGCCAATAAAAACAGTCAATATCGCAGCTGCTATGGAGCAATGTTCCAATGTTCCAAATCCCAAGCTTTTCTTCAAATAAATAAACTTTATTTGCATTCCATCTGTTGTTATGTGATTGATTCTGTGATTGATAAACGGTTTCCGCTGAGTCCATTAGTTACACCTTTGAAATTGGGCTCCTCCAGACTAAAATGCTGCTGGTCTGTTTGGCAACAATAGAAAGACAAATTTTCAAATTTGAAATAAATCAACGAAAGCTGTAATATCATTATGCATTTTATTTGAGAAACAGCAAATAACAGAAGTTGCAAAGTTGTACTCCACCTAAGCCTATGAAAACCTCATTCACTGAACAATAGTGCCTCTGTGTTATAAATTCTCAAAGGCCTTGCTTAAAAAAAATAAGTAACAAAAAAAGGCCTGCACTACGTTCACTATAGAATAACAAGACTCAACAAATTCAGTGCAATGAGAGCAAACGTGCAATAGCAGTAAATAGTCACCCAAAAATTAGGCCTGTACTTCATTCACTCTAAAATGACAATACTCCAAAAAAATCAGAGCAACGAGTGCATAAGTGCACTAGCAGATTAAGTGACAAAAATAAAAACCCGCAAGGGCTGTGTAAGTCATTTTCCTTTTCCTCCACCATGTCTGTCATTCGTACTGTTTACGCGAGTGTGTGTGTGCAAGCGGAAAGAGGGTAGTGACTAAAGGAAGCGAGGTAGGGAGGGCAAAATGGGTTTAGCCCCACCGCTTAACCTGACTCCGCCAGATGGATATAGCGCGGTTAGCTGATTGGCCTATGTTGGTGATAGACGAGCCAAATAAACCAATCAGATCAACGAAGCATATGACGCACTAACAGAGAGACCGACGAAGAGGAGCCAATTGATAGATCAAACTCTTGCTCTAAAACCAGTCGGGAGAAGAGCTAAAAAACATCTTTTTCCTCTGAGAAAAGCCTCCAGAGCAGTGTTTTGCTCTTCTAGTGAAGAAATACTTCTGTAATTCCGATAAAACTTGCTCGATAGCCACGCTAACGCTAGTTTCATCGGCTGAAGCTGCCATGTTCTTTGAGACTGAACTTTGTGCGCTTCTGCGTTGCGTCTCACACCTCCCAACCACGCCTCAAAGCCAACGCTGATTGGGCGCTGCGCTTGGTGGAACGGCCCAAATTTTCTTTAACGGAGAGTCTCCAGACTGATCTGCGAAGGTGAAACCTTGGAAAGCTCGCGAGATCAGGATGGTCTCCACGAGCGACTACGCCACCGCAGCACGGGAGTCAGCAAATGGATAAAAAACAACCATAAATGCGATACTCTTGGTGACGTGTCAATGCGTTGGATCGTCGGCTGTTGGATACGATACAAAACAATTATTTACACCCCTATAGCAAATGGAGGAAGTGGAAATGCATCTGCTTCACATGATGATAAGGCGTGGCCGCTGAATGCACTAATTAATCAGGGAAAATGTTAATATTGGTGCATAATATCAGCCGGTCGATTTGTTCATGACAGACAGGACTGATATGCAACAGCCACATGTCTGGCAGCACGCCTACGGTTTGCAGGGTCCTGTTCATAGAAAGCCGTCACTTCGGCTGCACATGTTACTATATCTGCTAATAAAGGCTGACTGGGAGCCATGTTCCATTGCTAATATAAAAACGTAGACCGCTCCCCATCACCCACCCAACATCAGCAAAAGATGAGCGACTGGTGCCAGGAAATGACTCCTGAAACATGCAGCCTGACAAACTTAATTGTCACGTCTATTTCTTTTTTTTTCTCCTTTACATGCAGCTGTTTTGTTTGCAAGCACATCCATTCAGTGGCAGCCAGGTCTGAAACAACCGCAACCCGTTTATTGAAAAATGACAAAAAAATGATCTAATTACTTCTGTCATGCATGGCAGAATAAATGGGGGGAAAATGTGTCGGGAAATGGGCTGTAACTTTAAATGACACTGGTGTTCTGTTTTAATGTGCGTGTGACTCGCATGAAAATGTGACGAGTATTCAGTCAAATAGAGTCGTACATGCAAATGAGAAACAATGCTGTCAAAGTGGATCTACTTGATGAAGATTATTACAATCAACACACACAAAAACACATGCAGCCAATTTAAACGATGACAAAGAAGCACAGGAAGGTAACAATAGAGCCGGAAGCAGAGTCCTCGTCCTTTATCCCTGTTCTACTTTTAACATTTCATCAGCACACACAGGGCATCTCCTCCTCACATGGCTGACCTCCACAACTTCTTCCCTACAGTCTCCAGGCTGCAGGGAGCTGGACAGTCAAGCTATTTCAGGAAGCAGAGGCACAGATAAATCAATTCACTTCCTATTCTTTCCAAGTGCTATTTGCATTGCTTCGGCGAGGTGCCGGGTTTCATTTCTCTGTTTTTTCAGTCCCGACTTTGTCTCACCAAGTGGTCAGGAACAATTGTTAAAAGGGTTGATATTTGGTCTGACCTTTTCATACGTTGTTTCAACAGTACAGAGTCTACTTACAGCATAATCAGGACAAGTTCCTGCTTGTGTGAAATGTTTAACATTGTGACAGAATGTGTTAGTGTGTAGTCATGTGAAAACTTAGGAAATCATCATGCATTTCAGTGTTTAAAACCAAGGTTACTGAGATTTATTAAAACGACAAAATTAGCTTTTTTATATTTCCTGCCTTTAAATTGACAAAATCTGCAAAAGAAATTCTTTTGCACAATTTAGTTTTACTAAGATAACATCTTCAACACAATACAATCCATCTCAAGTTCAGCTTTCATAAAAAAACAAGCTAGACAGTTTTTATCTTTTAGTTCCAAACTATATTTTGCATTTAAAGGATAATAGTATATAAAGAACGACATTAGTTAGAATAGTTTTTACAGAGAAGATTGTTTTTTTTCCTCTTCTCCTGACTGATACATTTGTAAATTGATTTTTTCCTTTGTAACCTCTCTGCACAGACCAAACACCGGACTATTCCCAAAACACAGACAAGAGAAAAAACTTGTAAAGGAAGCTGCCAAGAAACCAACAGCAACCCTCAGGGAGATAAAGGAAATTCTGAGGAAAAGTCAGAGTATGGCTCCGAGGTAGGAAATCTTTTCCTCTGAAAAATACCAACAGGCTTCGCTCATTTCCTTCAAAACCATTTCAGGAAATGAATGATGTGATAAAACAAAACGTTCCTCTGCGACCGACTATGATTCCAAGTCTGTTTACTTCTCAAAGGAAAACCATAAACACTCCGACATGAAGTGGTGGCAGCATAATGCTGAGGGAATACGCCTTCCAAGCATCAGCGGATTCTGACTTTTACATCTTTAGATCCATATTAGAAAGCTTTCTCTGACAGAGGGAGAACTGTTTATCTGATTCAACTAAATTATACTTTCTCCAGGAGAAAAATTCAAAGTGTAGAAAATCAAAGTCTCCTTAAGAAGGCTGTGCACTAGAGATGTCTGCATTATGTAAGATTTAAAAAGAGTTGTTATAGGAGTGGAGTGGGTATTTATCAAGACAAGGTCAGATATGGTGAACAGAAAGACCCCTGCTGAACTCTTAATGGCTTCAAAGGTAGATCAAGGTTTAATAAAACCACAAAGATGCTGCCTTTTTACAAGAGCGGACAGACTTTAAATCCATTGCAGGCTTTTCAATAGAAACCTAACTACACCTCCCTTATTTTTTGCACAAATAAGGAATAGTTCTCCAAAGCAGGTAGATTGGTAACCCCGCCTCCTGCTCTCCTCTATCTTGTCTGCTGTCATGATTTATGCAGTTAGTATCAATTAAATCCAAACGGCATTGTTTACAGTAGGGTTGTCAAAAGTATCGATATTCACAAAAAGTATAAGATGTTGAACACTTTGTATCCAGTTTGACATTACTCGTTCTTTACCTGTATACGATACAGTACTACCAACAGTGTTTTTCAGAATTAGTCATTCATCTCCAAGTGCAGAATAGTGGAAAATGCACTTTTCTGAACACTGTGTGATTGAATAATTCTGTGCACATTTCAGTTTCAGACTTTTTTTTGTAACCGGTGCAGCTGCTGAGAATTATTTTTGCTTCTTAACTGGTTTAGCTAGTGTCATTCTTATATCTGCAAAACATAGCCAAGGAAGGAACACTTAATTTTAATTTTGTACGTTTTTTTATCAAGCTTGCTTTGCACACATAACAATAGTGCACAACATACAACCTAAAAATATTGTCCTTATTGTTTTTATTTATTGTATATTTTTATTAATGAAAATTTCTGTTGAATTTTAGAGTCTTTGTTTTATCCTTGCGATGTCGAAAGGGTATGATGTCGAAATCTTTTTACTTAGTATCGGTATCGAGTTGAAAAGTTTAGTATTGTGACAACCCTAGTCTACAGTGAAAATAAGGACTGTGTTATTTGCTTTTGCCATCGCCTTTTTGGAAACACAGGAAGGAGCAATCAGCTAAGTGAGCTTAGTGCTTTCATTCCTTTAGAGACACCATGAAAGGTCAGCCAAGTACAAAACAGAGAGGAAAAAAACAAGAAAAGGGACAAAACGTAGAAGAAATAATGGATGTCTATCCTATTAAAATTTCTATATCTGTATGATGGGTCTGTCGTATGCATCGTCTTTTCAAATCAGAGGGCCCCTGCTTGTCCTTGCCTAGGGCCCCGAATTTCCTAAATTCACCCCTGCTCCCCCGCAGACAGCGTTTAGATGTTGGGTTTCAGGCTAAATCTGGTCGGTCCGTCATAGTCTTGATTTAGTTCAGAAACAATTGTTGAAAATTTGGCTGTATTTAATCGACATTGCAAAAGGAACATTGAAAACCCAGTTTAAAGGTATTTTTAAGGAACTGAAAATTAGGGTTTTTCACCTTTCACATTTAATCCAAACAGTGGAAAAAATCTAAATCTAGATAAGTCAATTTTTCTTAAAAAACAAGTGCATTAATTCTTGGATCGAGGGAAGTAAAAGATACATTTTGCCAATGGAACAAGACATAATTTACACACACTTAAAATAAGAAAACACAATTGCATTGTCTTATTCCAGAAGTGCATTTTATCTAATTATCTTATTTCAAGAGTAAAAATGTAATCATTCCATTGGCAAACTATCTTATTAACCTGCTCAAATTAAGGCTAAATACACTTGATTTAAGACATTTTTTACTTTATTTCTAGGTTGTTTTTCCAATGAAATGAAAAGGTCATTTGAACATAAATCATGTATTTTCAACCAATTATTGATCGGTGGGATAGGTCTATAATGTAGAAGCTGAAGATATTACCTGACGCCGAAGGTAGATTGTAGATTACAGAACTCCCCAAAGAAAATCTGAACAAGTTCTGATAAATATTTGCTTCCTGCAGTCAAAGAATGAGAGTTCAAATAAAGACAATTGACAATGGCTGACCTCTCTGGTGCTCACACTTAAACCTGGACTGGAAAAAAACTTTCAAAATCATGGCGACTCCTGGGATTACAACATCTACAGGAAGGAAAAAGATTTCCCTCCTACTGTGATGAGCTCCGATCACAAAACATAATGCTAAATTAAAAAAGGATTCCATCGATGGCTTAAAAGATTAGTAAACCTTTATAGCAGAGGAAAAACTGTGAGGATAAACTGCAGACTTTGAGGAAAAACCTCAGCTACCTCTGCAGGAATCAAGTGGCCAATTTATATTTCATAAAATGGGCTCATTTTTAAAACACTCATGATTTATGCAAACTGACATGTGTAGAGTTTCAATAATTCAGGACGGCAGTATAGAACCCTGAGATGTTAGCTCTGCCAATGCAGCAACTTTCTTAATTAAAACTATTTTTTGATAAGTTGAATATTGCATCTAATACATAATCCCTGCAAAAGTATTCACACCAGACTTTTTAAATTTACCACATTTTAACAAGAATAATCAACTTTAATGTTTTTGGTTTTATGTGACGGATCATTATGAATTTGTAAATATAAAGTGAAGAAAAAATGCTATTTTTTTTCTAAGATCTGAAAAGTGCGGCATGCTTTTGTATGCAGTCAGCCATTCGCTTAGTGAGAACCATCCTTTTCTGCAATGGCAGGTGGAAGACTTTCTTTGCATATTTAAGCTTAGTGCTGCAACACAAAAAGTAAATAAAAGCAAATAACTAATTGGAGCAACTTTTCTTTCTTCTTGAAGAACAATCTTCCTGAACTCTGTTGCTCTAATCACACTGCTGTAGTGTTTAATTGCAATCATTTCGGCTAATTCTATTCCACCTACTCTAATATTTCATCCCAACATACTGCTGATTACAAACAAATGCTGTGGGGGTGAGGAAATATCTGCTTTCTGCATGAGTAATGTCAGCTCTGCTGGGTCCTGTCGTTGACATTTCAGATTGCCGTGTCTCATTAGCGTGTGCACGTGATCCCGGATGTTCCCTTTAAACCTTCGTTTAGCTCTGATGTAAATTCCAAGTTGTTAATCTAGAAACACGGATCGGTTTGGGCTCCTGCGGTTCCCAGTTTAAACGTTGCTCTTCCCCTCTCTCTGCAGGAGGAAGCCCTGCCTAAAGGCTTCATAATGATGCGAGTGAAGCAAACAAATGTTACCGTGCTTATTAAATCGCCCACATGGGTACAACAGGAAATGTCATAGAGTCACATCCCAGCCTGATCCACTGCTGCACTCCCACACAGAGGGTTCAAGCCATTTCCATTTTGTCACCAGCAAACTTA
The DNA here is from genome assembly GCA_018398635.1 of Cyprinodon brontotheroides. NCBI lineage: Eukaryota > Metazoa > Chordata > Actinopteri > Cyprinodontiformes > Cyprinodontidae > Cyprinodon > Cyprinodon brontotheroides. Next base: position 4,278,243 of record JAGKQL010000026.1, read on the forward strand.
AACGGGAAAGGATGCGACGACTGAACGGCAGCAGGAGGAGGAATCGACTCTCAGAGCAGACAGAGCAGAGATGCTTGTCTAAACAGTTTCACACTTTCTGAATCCCTTCCTTTTCCAAACAATGAGGGGCTGGAGGAGCTGCAGAGGAGGAGGGGTTCTAGGGGGCTGGCTGGCACCCCTTTTAATTCCAGCAAAAGCTGATCCAACAAAAGGCCTCCACCCGGGAGCTGGGATGGAGCAGCAGCCAACCCGGCTGGCTCGAAGCAGGTCGTGAGCAGAAGAATGAGTGTGAGAGAAAGGAAGGGAGAGAAAGAGACAGATTGAGTGAGAGGGGAGGAATAAAGGAAGGAGAGAATGAGAAGAATGAGCTGGGTTTGAAAGCCTGGAAAGCCCCACTGGAAGTTCGCTTCTTGCCAGTCTGCATAGAGGTAAAAGTAAAAACCAAAGAGGAGGAGCAGAGCTGATCAAGAAAACTGGAAAGTTTCTGGGGTTTTCAAATATTTGCGAAGGTGGTTATGGTGCAGAAAGCCAACTAAAACCCCCAGGAGCAGAAAGCAGAAGCTTTCCTCTGGCCATCCTCAGATCCGCCGCATTGTGATTCATGGCTCCACTCCTGTTGCTCATCTAAGTAATCCCTCGTCCTTCTGACACCTGTTTGCAGGAGAATCACAAAGGGATGCCAAGGTGTTAGCCATGATATGGTTTATTTCCAAGACTCTGATGTGGAATTTGCTTACGATCCCAATCCTTCAAAAAGATGAACTGAAAAGGAGGGAAGGAAAATTTTGCTGACCAACTATAGACTGATTCTTAGCGACTTCTGGTGGGTGAAGTGATGGATTAAAAGCTGCTTTGTGGGCATTCAGCGAGCTGCAGCCAGACAGAACACAAAATCCTAACCCTGATTCCAACAGACCACACAGGGGGGAAAAAAGAACCTACGGCACGCGCCGGTGCAAGAAAAGAATCGGGAAATCTGTACCCGACAGCAGCAGCAACTCTGACCACCAGGAAGAAACATCCCAATACAACCATCTTTGTCTGCAAAACCTGCAAACATAAATATCTGAAATATGGGCTCCTGGTAAGACGGCAGATCGGGAAAAACTCATGGATTTCCAAATCTAAATCTAGATAAGTCATTTTTTTCTTAAAATAAGTGCATTTGTTCTGAATTGAGGAGGTAAAAAGATATTTTTGCCAATGGAACAAGAGATTTTACACTTAAAATAAGAAAACACAATTGCATTGTTTTTTATTTCAAGTGCATATTATCTAATTATCTTATTTTAAGAGTAAAATTACTCACTCTATTCGCAAACTATCTCATTTATCTGCTCAAATTAAGGGTGAATGCACTTAATTTAAGAAATTTTAACTTATTTCTAGATCATTTTTGCAGTGTGAGGAACATTATGATGGTTCAGGCTAGGGGGCTAAGCCCTTTTTTTCATTATTCTTGTGTGCAACAGCATAAAAAATGAAAATATCTGATTTGTTCATTCCTGTCTTCTTGTTTTCCACTGAAACGAAAAAAGAACAAGAAGAAAAGCTGCAATCCAAAGCATGCAAAGCTACGAAGATCTGCAAGAAGTCATTACCAGTTTAATTATTAAAGTCCCCATAAGAACCAAAATTAAACTGATGCAAACACAACAACACACAATTAATGTTTGGCAATTAATGTGCAAAAAAGGCTGTCATTAAAGGGGAAAAAATATATTATTCCTCAAACCAAAAGTCTGATTCAGAGCTGCAAAGATGTAGGCAGAGGAAAAGATTTAGCCTTTTGACCTCTTATAGCTAATAGCTAAGCAAAGTACAGGAATGCTGATATTTTTTTCCAAAAATAAAAATAATATTTTAAATAAGGTTAGGGTACATTTTGAATTCCACCTTTTTTCCCCATGTCCTTATTTCAAATAGAAAAAAAAAGTTAATAATGATCAATATTTAACGCTTTTATTTTGGTAAATTTTTCAGCCATAATGCTAATGGACAGTGTTAACCCTTTTATTTAAATTTTAGAAAGTTTGAGAGACATACATTCATCTAGCTGTATGAAGTACAGGGTGAGAGTGCTGCCCCTCCCCCACATGTTGCTGTACAGAGCTACTCTGCTCTGTAAGGAACTCAAACAATCCAGATCTGGATGTAGAAATATTTCCCAAACATTGAAAACAGAGTAAAGGTGCATAAAGCGGCGCTAACCGTCACTCCTACTGAGGTATCCGTTACAAATCTACAGTTGGTCGACTGCAAGCTGCTCATCCAGCTGCTTTACCTTGATGTAAGAGAAGGAAAAAATCTCCTAAATCAACATCTCAGAGTGAACTTTTCCAACTTTTATCTCAATCTTTCTGAAACTTCAGAGCAAAACATGACAAGTATTAAATCATAATTCATTTTTTTGTCATAAATTCTTCAAATTGCAATATTTTAGCCTGTAGGTTTTCTTCTAACAGCTAATTAGCTCGACCATTATGCAGTGAAGATTAGCCTAAGCAACAACCAGGCTGCTCACAGATGCGTCTCACAAAGCCTTGCTTGGATATAAATTTTAATTACAGCAATAAAAAGGTCTATAAATCCATCAAATTAGCTATAAATCCATCTCATCTTCTGGATGTTGCTCAGGCAACAGTTCAGAGATTGTTCTCTTCCTGCAACATGTTCCACTCTTCTATTACATGCATTTGTAGAAAGATGAAAATAGATCAGAAATGTTAATGAGTCTTTTTTACATGTTTAAGTCAAATCTCAGGTTTCTTATGAATGAAATTAGCAATTCTTTCATCAGATTCATGTCCTCTAAAGCTGCTGACACAGACTTGCTGTAAGCTATAAATTCAGATCACGCACAATAGCTCAGAAGACCTGTTGTAAGACATCTGTTAGCGAAGGCTTCCTTGTTAAGGATTGTCAAACTCTGTGCATTGTGCAGGGGGAGTTCAGCTTCATTATAATTAACCATTCAGAGCCATTAATATGCGTTTATGTGAAAACAGAAAATACCTTTTAATAAGTGAACTGAAAAACCTACACCGCAAAAAAATTTAAATCTTTAAGTCATTTTTTCCTAAAATAAGTGCGTTTTTTTCTTGGATTGAGTTGGAACAAGACAATTTACATTTATAATAAGAAAAAACAAAGTGCATTGTCTTATTTCAAGTGCATTTTATCTTAATTATCTTATTTTAAGAGTAAAAATACTCGTTCTATTGGCAAATCCTCTATACTTACTTACTCAAATTAAGGGTAAATACACTTAATTTAAGATACCTTTACTTATTTCTAGACTGTTTTTACAGTGTATTAATACTTGATACAAGAATTTAAAAAAGATTCACTCCTTAAGCAAAAACTGTATTAAAAAAAAAAAGATGGATATAAGTAGATTTTTTAAATCTAGATTAATCTCACTGTAATCTAGGAATTAATGTAGATTAATCGAGATTAAAAGAGTTAATTTGAATTCTGCCAAAAAATATTCATATGTGTGCGCTACCTAAATAATAAGTTAAAGTAAGTCTTTGAACAGAAACCTGTTTAATACATTTTCCCTGAAGCAAAACCGCCATCATCATCTTCTTCTTCTTTTCTATTATGGTGGATTGCAAGCAACTTTAAAGCATACCACCACCTACTGTACATGAGTGTGTAGCAGCATTACTTTACATCCACCCGCCATCTTTAGAGCTGCATCCATGTTTAACATTTTCTCTGACTGTTAGGATTATTCAATGATGATTATAAAATTAATGTGTGCTTATGAAACATTTTTGCAAGGGGATGCTCCACTTCTATCTCATGATTCACACAGGAGACCATCCCGCCTTGTCATTCTGATGGAGCATTCTGTCTTCCTGAACTGATCAATTGTTCTGTCAGAACAATACTCTGTTTGTAACCATGCCGTCATGTTCTGTTAATAAAATGCTCTGCAGAGGAGGTCCAGTGGGAGACGGTGTGTTTGAGTCTGGGGTTCAACTGTCTCTCCTTCCTGCAGGAATTGTATCGATAAATCGTGGTATTTCAGTTCTTCTTAAGAAAAAACTTACATTTTATGAACCCGACACCGACAAGGCGGTGTTTCAGGGTCAGACAAAATCAATGATCATATTTCATATAAAGTTCATCAAACATCCTTCTTTGCCACAATTCTTCACCAAAATCCACAACTTAGCTTTCTAACTGATCTGCACTTTCATTGAGAAACTCAATCAGTTGATTTTACTCACGGTCAGCTGTTTGCTTTCCTTTTTCATCTGAGTGACCGGCTGGATCCCCCCATCCTTGCACTTTTCTTCAAGTCATCAGTGAAGTTTTTCTACTTGTTACCGCCACTCTTGCAACCTAATAAGTTCCCAAAAATCAAGCTTTTTGCTTTTCAAGTCACTTGAAAATAAAAGTAATTCAGGGCAGAAGGTGTTTTCCTTACTTATTAAAATAACAGAAATAATCTCTAAGTTGAGTTACAAAAAATGGAAATATAAACGTTAATTGGTGGCAGAAAAAAACTGATTCACTCCTCACTCCTTCACCAAACAATCAGATCCACCACAGCAGCTGCTTCTACTTGTTAATCACAGCAGGAGGAGGCCTGACAAGGAGGAGGGTCAAATCCGATAAATAAATAAATGACAATAGATCTACCATTCACATAACCTTAGATGTGTAACATTAATAATTTAGCAATTAATCTAACTCTTAAGAGGCTCCAACAGCACGTCACATTCAGTGTGGTAATTTCAAAGTACGCTTACACAGGTGCAAAGACGATTCGTTCTCGGTCAACGTTAGCATAGATCCGGATCCCAACCCAACTGTAAGAATAGATATTCTAATATTTTTATCGCCTGATAAATATTAGTGGTCGTTAACGACCAAAACATAACTAGACACTGAAACTGAGCCTTTACACTTCAGTTGTAGATAGAAGACACCGCAGTATTCCAGAGTATTCATAAAGTACTTGAACTATGCTTCCAGAACCATAGATCTACATTCAATACCTTGTTTTTACTTCTTGTTACATGAAATTAAGGCAGTTTAAGAGTTCAGGACTAGAACTTAAGGCAGAATCGAGCCTTTAAGGCAAGATTCAAAGAGTAAGTAGCTTTGACTCTATTTTTGCAACCTAAACCCAAATATTTCTTATCCTTACTACTACCTCAAATTAAGGAAGATGCATGTTTAACATTACATAAATTCAAACACAGCAATAAGGATGAGCAGATAGAGGAGTCATTCATTCCGTTTATATTTAAAGCACCTTTCATAATCATAAGGTTTGACATAAAACATAGAACTTAAAGGAAATTTAAGTTAGAAATTGTATGTAACGAAGTAAGAATCACTAGCCATCATTAACCAACAGAAATAGATGCAGAGACGCTTTGGAGGAAATGGAAACGGATGAAAACCAACATGGAGCAGTACTGGAATGCATCATATACATGAATATGGAAAAACAACAACAGTGCAATGCAAAGCGGACCATGAGTCATTAATGACTCTCGATAATCAGGCCGTGGCGCTCTAAGGGCGATAATCATCGGCCGCCTGCTCTCCAAGTGATAAGCTAATCAGCCGTTCGTCTCCAGCGAGCCGACAAGGGGACTCATCATCGTTGACATTTCAGAGCAGGATCGAGCCCAAAGAGCCGAGCCTCTGAGGAGAGGGGGCACCTGAAGTGACTTAATTATCGCTGCTGCAGAAGGAGATCCACTCAACCCTGGTTTACCCTTTTTTACTCAAGGTTAACCTGATTTTTTTTCCAACATTATTGCTCCTCTGCTGCATTTGACATCTGTTGCAGTCCGGAAGACACAAAGGACACCTTTAGTTTCATTTGCATGCATATGGTTTAAATTAAGGTGTTTCAAAAACAAATATTGCAGAACTTTGATCCCAGACATAAAGCAAGGCCCTTTTAGTGAGACTTATTATACCATCAGAACCTCAGCCTGAAGGAGACAATGTTTGGCTGAAAATGGTTTTCTTATGGCAGGATAAACTGGGAAATAGCAGCGTTTGCATTCACCTTCAGCTCCTCTGAAGGAGGGTGGTGAAATATGAGCGTGGAGGCTGTTCTTTTTTGTTTTTTTTTACCTCCACTTACATGACAGTTGTGTTGTTGCATGCTCAAATTAAATCTTAGCTTTGGGGAGGGCTGGCATTAGAGTCTGAGAGTTCTCCAGCCAATGGATCAGCTGAATGGCTGTCATCTTTTCCCCAACCTGTGCATCCAGGCCTGCAGGAGAAACATGGCTGGGCTCCTGAGCATCGCAGCCATCTCTCATGTTTACAAAAACAAACAGGAGGAGAAAGAGTGGATGCACAGCTAATTCCCCCCATCGAGGTCAAGTCTTCAGCCGCAAAAGACAAATGTTGATTGGCGCTGCTCATGCAACAGATGCTCCTGCTAAATGCAGAGCGGGGGCTCGGCAGCTTGCAGCCCCGAAATATCCTACCCCACCATCCGCTTTGATCTCTGAGGCACGTCTCCGAGGAGCGTTAACGTGAGAGATGACACATCTCCCCCGCTCCAATATGACCCATCTTCTGTTTCCCCAGTGACAATTTGGGGACAGCTCTGACACATGATGCCAGTTACATCCAGGTGGAAACAACGGTCGGGACAGATTTCTGCTGACAGCGAACAGGAAAGCAGATTCTTATGCCAATATATACAGCCTGACTGGCTGCTGTTGGAAACGCTGCAGCTGGCATCTCAAAGTGGAGGAAACAGTGAAAATCTAAGTAGTTTCGGTCCAGATGCTCTAATCAGTGTTTAATAGTGAAAACAGATTTGTAGTTTTTCTTTCAGAGAAAAGAACACATGCAAACTCATTTGCGTAAACGGCTTAAATTCATCATTTGACAATGTAGTAAAACTGCACAGCAGGTTCGGAGATAGAAGCATAGGAAATTACATCATATGAAGACTTTCCTATTTATCCATCCAAGCATATATCCGACCGTTACCCTGATCGCAAACTCAGCTAACAGGAAACGTTATGCTGATGATGCATCTACAAATATTTAAGCATTTAACCAGCTGAAGAAAATAGCAAAAAATGCTCATTTTAAGGGATTAATAACCAAATGTCAATGCTTTATATACAACTCTTACATGTTCTTCAAAAAATCCTAAAGTGGTGCTAATGATTGTCTATAAACCTTTTTTTTTCAGGAAGCATGTCTCGTATCAGCATCAGGCTTTACATCGGTGGGCAGATTTACTGCCCCTCTGGGAAAGTTATGGGAAAATGTTTGTTTTATTGCAGGAGTAGAATCTCTTTCATTTTAGTTAATCGTTTCACCATCTATGTGCTGAGATAGTCGTGGTATTGATTGATTTTGTGTCCTGTTAATTTGAAAATGTTTTAGATCATTATGCTGAAAGACCCAAGCTGACAGATTCTTATCATCTGGTTTCTGCTTCTCTCTTTGGAGGAAAACCAGGCCCACAGCATCACAGATCCCACACCGTACTATCCTGACTCCGCCAGATGGATTTGGCTGATTGGCTATGTTGGTGATGAGGCGGGCCAAATAAAGCCAATCAGATCAACGAGAAGCATATAGCGTGCTAACAGACCGGCAGCGAAGAGGACACAATTGACAATGCCAGATCAAACTCTTGCGGAAACCAGTCAGGAGAAAGAGCAAAAACATCTTTCTCCTCTCTGAGAAAAAGCCTCCCAGAGCAGTGTTTTTGCTCTTCTTTCAGTGAAAATACTCTGTAATTCCGATAAAACTTTTGCTCCGATAGCCGCATGCGCTAGTTTCATCGGCTGAAGCGCCATGTTCTTTAGACTGAACTGTGGCGCTTCTCGTTGTGCACACACTCAACACGCCTCAAAGCCAACGCTGATTGGACGTTCGTTTGGTGAGCGGCTCCAAATTTTCTTCAGCGGAGAGTCTCCAGACTGATTAGCGAGTGAAACCTTGAAAGCTCGTGAGATCAGGATGGTCTCACGAGGCTACCACCGTACAACACTGGTCATTTTCTACATATGACAGCACACCCACATAGGTTGTTTTTTTTTGCCTAATCTTAGCTCCATCTAACATAAACTGTGACTCCTAGATGATAAGCAAACCATGAGACTCAGGGATCCAAAGACCTCACTGCAGTCCACCAAAAGTCCCCTTTTTGATCATTTGTTTATTAAAAATGTCCAAAAACAGGAAACCATGTATAATTATTAAGAGGTTGGACTCAAAGCATAATCTAAATGCTTTTAAAATCACTTAAAGGTTTGCAGAGTCTATCAGATTTACTAACATCTGTAAAGCTATATGCAGGATTTTAAAGGGCTAAGATTTCATGCAGCCTATCAATAATCCATAAAGGTCGTTCATGCAGGAACCCTGACATCCTGATGTATTGGAGAAGCACATTATTGACTTGAAGGCTCCTTTGACTGATTTTGCCTGGTAACAGTGGAGTTTACTGAAAGGCTTAATCAAATCCGTCTGATAGCATCAGTCAATGTTGATCCACCTTCTATGCAGCTGCTGTTCAACGCGTGTAAATGAGAAGCAAGTTCATTTTAACGATCCAATCTATTTATCTGCATCAATGTTTGTTTCATACATTGGAGAGCGCGGCTGAGTTTGCTGCATTTCAGAGAAGACTGGACATTTCTTCCATCCAGAATCACGCACTTTCAGCAATTCACCCGTTATTTACTGAGGCAGGGTTTCTGCAAAAGGCTTTTTACGACTGCTTTTATTTTTTATTTTTTGGTGGGGCCAGCCAAGGCGCAGGGGCCAATAATTAGCTCCCTGTCTTCACCCTGTTGCTCTGCAGAATCGGAGCTGATTTCCAGTCTTTTTCTAATAAAATAATCAGCAGATGTCCTGTATGACCGCGCACGCCCCTCCCTATGCAGGTAAACACAGACTGCAGGTCAGCCGTGCGCCGTGGGGTTTGTAGAGGCTCAGAGAGGATTAGGTTTAGTCACCTGCCGACGGAAGCAGTGAGGAATTAGGACAGAAATCCCACCACACCGCGCAGGTCAAGAACTAAACTGAAACTCAGCAGCGATCCGGTGGAAGGAGAAGCAAGACCATAAACTTTTACAGCATCTAACAGTCAGACAGCAGAGGGACGTGACAGTGAACCTGAGTGGAGCAGAGAGGCTGGAAAGCCCGGAGATCAGCCCCGATCCAGGGCGCGCAGGAGAGGAGTGACCCTCCGCTGATCCAAGGCTCGGTTCGGTTCTGCTTACCTTGAGCAGCCAGGATGATCACCGCTGTCACCATCCAGGCGTTCCCTCCTGGAGAGCCCCGGCAGCGCGCTGCGTAATCTCTCGCCATTCTTCTGCGCTGAAGACCAGCTGGAGGTAAATATCCAGAACAGCGAAGTGCGCAAAGATCGGACTCCAAAATGATTCCTCCTGCAAGCCGCTGACTAACTTACAGCTCAGTTCAGATCGTCTGCTTTCAAATCATCCAACTTCTCTGTTTCTCTCTTCAGCGCGTCCTCCTGCTCCTCCTCAAGCCCGGACCGAGCGCAGATCCTCTGGGTTGGTAATGACGGGAAGGAGTCCAAGCCCTCCCCCGTGTGGCCCCGGCCGCAGTGCGCACAGGTAGCCCGCGGCTGGTGCGCGTCTCACCGTTAGTGTTGAGAACAGCAAGCGGAGAACAAAGTGTGGACGGAGTGTGAGTCGCAGGAGCTCCGTGGGTTTGATGCACAGAGCAGAGAGGGAAACATCCGAGTGATGTCAGCAGAGCGTCACCAAGAGGACTTCAGCCGAAAAGCGGAGAGCTCCTCAGATAGAGAGAGAGGAGAGGCTGCAGGAACATGTCTGGGTGCTCTGAGGTGCGCCCAGGTAGAAGCTGCTCTTCTCATAATTACACTAAAAAATGTTTCTCTGATAGCATCAGCCAAAGAGCAAGAAATAGCAGACATCACTCTGGATTTATCTGCTTTGTTTTTTTCAGCTTAAAAGATTTTTGTTTGGAGATTTATACTAGAATATTCCCCCTTCACAAAAGAAGGTCAACAAGATATTTTCCATCTTAGTTGCTTTTCAAAGAGCTTAATTTTCCAGATTATCCAAGTGAAAAAAAAAGATCAAAAAACGCAACAGTGCTGGAAAATAGTTTGTTAATGCTGAGAACAAAAACGATTTCCCGATACAACTCTGTTACATGTATGGTTAATACAACTATTCCTTATTTGTGCACATTAGATATGTTTTTGACAAAAATTCTTTCACTAAAATGCTTATAATATTAAAGGAATAGTACACCCAAAACATGATTAGCCTTCATTTTCTACTCACCCCCATGCTGAACAACACTCTGGAGTACTTTTTTGATGTCTCAAATGCATCTGGAGATCTGGGAGGCTTCTTGCTGTCTGCTGACATTCAAATAATGGAGGTCTATGGCGCCCGAGGCAGAAAGGTCCATAAAAGTCCACAAAAAACGTGTCAATATTCCTCCATACTGCTCGTCCAATGTATTCCAAGTGTCCTGAGTGGGTAGCGTCCAGAATTTACTCGAAACGAAGTCATTTAGAATGTTTTTAGAGCATAAACAGTAGTGTATAGGATTTCCTGAAAGCGCGCGCCTGCGAGTTCACGACGCTACGGAAACCGCGGCAGACCAAACCAGATGAAAGTGCGCATTCAGCTCGGCCAAGAACTCATGCTCTTCCTCAACACTGAAGTCCTCAGACATTTTTCTTTCGTTGTTTCTTTCTTTGCACAGGTAAACAGCACATTTCTTCTTCTACGCTTGCATTATCGGCAGAGCAGACACTGAATGCGCACTTTCATCTGGTTTGGTCTGCCGCGGTTTCCGTTGAATCGTGAACTCGCAGGCGCGTGCTTTTAGGAAATCCTATACACTACTGTTTATGCTCTAAAAACATTCTAAATGACTTCGTTTCGAGTAAATTCTGGACGCTACCAACTCAGGACACTTGGAATACATTGGACGAGCAGTATGGAGGAATATTAACATGTTTTTTGTGGACTTTTATGGACCTTTCTGCCTCAGCCATAGACCTCCATTATTTGAATGTCAGCAGACAGCAAGAAGCCTCCCAGATCTCCAGATGCATTTGAGATATCAAAAAGTACTCCAGAGTGTTGGTTCAGCATGGGGGGTGAGTAGAAAATGAAGGCTCATCATGTTTTGGGTGTACTATTCCTTTAAAGCAGCGATCTCTGCTCTCCAGAGCGAGTAGATTGGTAACCCCGCCTCTATTATTTCATCAAATGAAAAATGGAGAACAGATAAGCAGATCATGAAGCTTGTCTGCAGTGAAAGAAGGACTGGGTTATTTACTTTGGCCTTTTTGGAAACACAGGAAGGAGCAATCAGCTAAGTGAGCTTAGTGCTTGGAAAATCTTTCATTCCTTTTGAGACAGCATGAAAACTCAGCTGAGTACAAAACACAGACAGGAAAACAACAAGAAAAGGGACAAGAATATTGTATGTCTATTCTATTAAAATGTCAGTATCTCTATAATGGGTCTGTTTTATGTTTTCTTCTCAGGTCAGAGGGCCCCTTGCCTGTCTTTGCCTCGGGCCCCAAATTTCCTAAATCCACCCCTGTTGAGGGGAATAAAGAATCAATCTGACTCAGTAAAACTGAAAGTCTGTATCCAGCCTTAAAAGCCTTTAGGTACATATCCAGTTCTTTGGGGTCAAACTGCAGCTGACATGGCTGAAAGGTTTAGCAGCTTAAAAAAATAACTTAATCCTTTTTACTCTGAAACCAATCGCAGAGCTTCTACATAAGGGTAAGCATGGGTCCATTTTCACCAGCACTGAGGTTGGTGCAGTTTTACACATCTGGGAGAAAAAAAGCTTATATGTTGGATCATTTACCAAAATGTCAACTTTAAAATAGTACAGCCCAATTCATAACATCTTTTCTGAGGATTTATATCACATTAGCTTAAAAAGAACAGTTGCTGCCATGGACAGAGCTGCTGATAGAGCCCCATCATCTCGGTTTGAAGAAACTCGGCTGGCTGGCGTCGGGGCTCCCCGGTGTACTGGTGGAGTTCGGGGTCTGGGGTGGATGCCCGGTGGCTACTGGCTCATTCCCTCAAGGAGACTTAATAATACTTAATAATACTACTTCAGCTATAGTTTCAAGGAGTTGCTTTATTGTATATCTCGCACCATGTCTCTTCGGTTAAAGTTGTTGCTGTTTATCTCTGCCACAGGGCTGGATGAAGCAGACTGAAAAATGTTTTGTCATTGTCTCCTTTCTATCTCCTCTTTCTTTTCATCTTTTCTCTCTTTTTCTTTTTTCCTTTTCTTCTTCTGTTTTTCTGCTCTATTTTTCATACAGTGTCCATATAAACTGTAAAACTCTCCTGCATGGTTATAATAAAAGTTAAATTATATGCATCAAAACAAAAGGAGCCAATATGGCAATTACCATACTGCTTCACTTGTGAAAGTAAAAATCTGTTGGGCTCTTTTGGCATCAAGACAATTTATTATCTTTATTGCCACATTGCCAGACAGGACAATTTAAAAAAAAAAAGGGATAATTCATTCATCTCTAAGTCAAATATTTCAGGTAAAAAACTATTACTATTAAGATAAAGCAATAAATTATCAGAGTTCAGGATGGATTTTATGTTTAAGGACTAAAGTTTACATTAAAGACTGAAAAACTTTATTTTTTTCTAGAAGTTAACAGGCTGAAGATTCTTGTAAAAACATTTAAAATAAGTAATAAAGGAGAGATATTAGTAGGTGACATATTTAGATAAAACACTTCCTGAAACAAGTAAACAGATCCTATCAAAGCGTTAGTGAAGTCAGACCCTCTCAGCTGCCCACAGCCACTGTGGTTCTTCTCTGGAAGTTTCCACTGCAGCGTGTCTTGTTATCTGTGGTTCATTGGTGCATCAGTTATTTTCTATAGGCCCTCTGAAACCCACAGAGAACATGAAACCACAGTTCTCACTCATGATCACCTGAAATACTTTAGAGAAAAATGAAAAGACTAAACTGTGACAAGGAGATAATTTATTCTCCAAACATAGAGAAATGTATTGCTGCATATTGAGACCATAAAGAACATGATATAATAAATAAATGACATGAACAGGGTCTGTTGGATGCAGCAGTCATAAGGCAGCAGCTGGAGGTCACAGGTCAGATGGTGGACTACCTCTCTGAGGAGTAGATGATGTCTGATTCTACTGGAAGATCTGCAGAACATAGACACATTCTGGTTAGAAAACAACAGCTGCAGGTGAATTTAAAACAGCATGAAAGTTCCAGTCTAACCTCATCAGTCAACATACAGTATTAGTCACTACAGTAAAGCAAGAAGGGTTGTTGATCCCTTTAGCTGCCAGAGTCCACCTCACTGTCTCTCCACCCTCATAGTTTTCCTTCACCAGTCTAGCATGTAATGCTACGTTCACACCACACCGCTTTTGGGCAGCAAAAAAGCTCCTGCTTCATTATTGATGCTTGTCCACATTAAGGTCAAGCGTTAGGTAAAGCATCCTGACCTATCTCTATAATTATGCTGCTATAGGCTTAGACTTCTGGAGGACACAGGGACCCCCATTTCATCATTCTGCTTCATTCTATCTCTATTCTCCCACTTTTCAGAATCTGTTAGTTCAATCTCCTAACGTTCTGCTCTCTCTGCTTTTTCCTCAGAGTAGCTGTAGCTGCCATCTGGTCTGTTCCTGTTTGGCTGTGACTCCATCCTGGAGAGAAATATCAGCTGTGCTTCTGCCTTTATACACCCTTGTTTATAGATGTTGGAGATAGGCCTGTTTTTCCAGTGTAGTCAGTCCTGTTTCCCCGGACTGTGACTAACTGGATGTGCTCTTTTCATCCTTTGACATGGGAGCTGGCCTCGGAGACCTGCGCCTGCCTGGCTGTGTGTTTCCTGGGCCGGGGCCGCCTTTTTACAGCTGCTTTTGTATCTCTGCTTCTGTCTCCCAGTGGGCCTCAGCAGATGGCCGCCACACTTCCTAGAGCCTGGTTCTGCTGGAGGTTTCTTCCACTGTTATAAGGAAGTTTTTCCCTCTCCACTATCAGCTACAAACATGCTTTAGTGTGAGGGATTGCTGAAGCAGTCAATGAGTCGAAATGCAATCAACTGGTTTTCCTTAGATAGAAAAATCTTGTTGAATCAATGCGACTGAATGATCTGGTGAACTGTAAAGAACCTTGAAACGTTTGAAAATGTCTCGCACAGTGTATGCCCGACTTTAGAGAGCAAAATTCACAAGGATCAATTAGATATGCCTGAATTAAGCCGAACACCAGGTCGACCATCATGTTGATGAAGAAATTGTATTTTAACAGTTAAAAGCTAAAAATAATTTTGTTTTTTCACCACATTGGTCCCATAAGGTGTAAAAAATGTATTTCAGAAATGTTCTTACACACAGAACATTAATGATTAACTGCTGTTTAAATTTAAATGAACTGGTTGTAATGTTATTTAAGCAGTGTTGCTTTTAATTAACATTAAAAAAAAATTTGATTGCCCCTTTTCATCCACAAAGCTTACCGTCTTACAAAGAGTCTAAAATAATTTTGTTTCCAGGTTTTATTCTTCTTTTGAATAACTTGACATGTTTTTTCTTTTTTTTCCACTACCAGGCTTGCCGAAAAATTATTTTAATTTCATAAAATCCAAACTGCTGAAGACCAAAATAACTGCTTCAATTTTATTTTTCACTGGATGTAATTGGGCTCTTTGCAGGGGTTACCCTTAATGAAGGCCACCGCCATTCAGTGAAACCAGAGGGAGACCGTCCCTCTTAGTTGAGCTTTATGAGAAACACCGAAAGTTTCCTAAAAAGATGCTTTGATGTTAAAGAAAACCTTGGCAAAGCCGTCTAAACAGAGATAAACACTTCTGCTTTCAGATTAAGACAATGAGCTTGTTTAAAAATAGGATAACAGGATATAAATGGACTAATTAGTCATAAACTCAAGTGTTATCCAGCCCAGATCCAATGAAATAGGCCAGATAAATTACTTTTTTCCTTCTGTCAGGAGACAATGATAACATACTTACTTCTGTTTATTTTCAAAGCCCCAGCAGACAAGTGAGGCCTGTTTTAGAGCATCCTCTCATGTGAGAGATGAGTTCTTATTTAGCCTTCAAAGACCATAATGATCCTTCTCAGAAGATTTCAGCCTCTTTCCAGGAACTCTTCCTACTTTTGGCACAAACACAGAGATAGAATTCAAATAACAATAACTATTCATTCAAACAAAGAAAATAACTGAAGCGGGAGATAAATTATACATTTATTGGAAATAAAGTAAAGGAAATATATTCATGATGGCAAAAATAGTCTTTATTCTTAACCTTTAAGACACAGCTCCTAAGGTGAGGTACGATGGTGACAACATCATCCTGAGGGGACGCTTTTCCTCATTAGGTAACGATTCAATGAGCTGGACGACCCAGAAGGAAAACTCTTAAGAGGTGGCAAGACTTATGACATCTTCAAGCAGCAGAATAAACTTTAACATACAGAGAGTAACTTTGGAATTGCTTCAATCTAAAGTATATTTTTGTATTAGAATGGCCCAGCAAAGATCTGGGCCTGTTGAATAAAGAATCGGTTGTAAGATTTTTGAACTGGTGTTAAGAAATACTGGCTATCCGCTAAATAAGCTAGAGAGAAATTTGGGAGATTTCCAAACAAAAATGTCCTCCAGTTTTGCAAAGACCAGCAGCTGTAACTGCAGAAAAATGTGGTTAACCTGCAAGCTCTGAAATTGAATGTAGAGAAAATCTTTCAAGGTTGTTATCGGTTGTAGTTTTAACATGGAAAACTGCAACGAATTAAGGCATCTACAATTTGAAATTGAAACAGTTCTGACCATCTGTCTCACTAGCTACGTTTACATGGACACAAATAATGGAAGCGGATTGAATGGCCTGATCAGATCAAAAATGTTTCATTGTAAACATGTCGAACTGAAGATTCTAATCCGGACCGTCCGATAGGAAAATAAATTTAATCAAAGAGAGAGGTGGAAGCTTTGCCAATCGCCATTCTGGCGTCCATGTAAACACCCATTCGATCTTAAGAGTAAAATAATCTTCACTGGGCATGTGTGCGACGTCGACGCTTTTTCCTCCTCTTGTCAACAACAGGAAAACCACCGTCGCTCGCCTCGCTGTGGAACAACATGGCGGGAGTGAGTCTAGGAACGCACACTCTTATACACCTCAAGTTCATTTAAAGCTGCAGGAAGCAGAAATTTATCCTCTTCCTCTTTCTCTCCACAGCCCACCTCGCCTCCCACGCCGGTTCAATCGCCATTCTCTACATTTTCTCGACATTTCGCTGCAAAGCGCTTTTCTCCCCTCTCCTTTTCTTTTTTCCTCGGCCGCTTGAGCGCATCGCTTGTCAGGCTCCAAACCGACGCTATTGAACTGCCAAGTTTGCGGAAAGTTCTGGCGCATGCTTAAAAGATTTAATCTGATCCAACGCTGGTACATGTATACACACGCCATGATCGGATCATTTCATATTTAGTGTCCATGTAAACGGAGATTTGAATTCCGATCAACCCCAAGGTTTGATCGGATCGGGGAAATTTTACATGTAAACTAAGCTACTGTGTGGTGTGGAGGCTGCGCCAGACTGGAAGAAGGTGAGGAGAGGTGAGAACAGTGGAGAGGATCATGGGGCCTCCCTCCATTAAAGACATTTAATTCCAGCTGTCCTGAGCCCGTGACATCATCACGACCCTCACACCCCCTACCATGGACTTTTCTCCCTGCTCTGGGAAGAGGGGCTTTGAAGCATCTCGATGCAGGCCCAGCAGTACGGCAACAAAGCTTCCCAATCACTATCAGACTGCTGAATGTTGAATAAACGAGAAAAAGAAAAGAAAGAGCTGAATGTGCTGAAAAACTGCGAATCAGATCTCTGTCTTACATTTGATCACATGCTGCACTTTAATTTTATTTTATTTGTCTTTTATTTTTCCTACTTGCTTTGATTCTGTTTAAGCCTGTATTTTAATCATGTAAAGCACTTTCGCATTACCTTTGTACTAAATTGTGCTATACAAATGAACTTGCCACTTCTGCACTTTAAGAAAATGGAAATGTCTTGAGACTGGACGAAATGTTGTGTGTACAAAATGACAATAAAGTTTGTCTAAGTCTAGTCTAGGAAAGAGGATCCAACTCCTCAGCATATGTTTTCACAATATTTCTAAAAGATTTTTTAGTAGAATGGAACTGAAACATCAGAAAAAAGGTGAAATATTATTTTTTTAAGTGTTTAAGTGGTTCACGATGCATCTGCCATAAAGCTTTCAGACAGTGTGTGAGCAGAGGAGGGGTTTGAGTCTGTAGATGGATGGGACCTTTTGTTTCCGCCATAGGAAGTGAAGCCGAGACGCTTCGTAAAGACAGAAATATTCCAAACGCACAGAGGTTGGAAATAAACAAACTGAAATCCTCCTGCTGTCTGTTCAAAATGATAAGAAAACCTCTTTGAAGAAGACAGCAGCACTTTTCATGTCGGTCTTAAAATAAGTTGAAGGAGATTAGCTGAGAACTCTATTTTCTTCACAAATTGTGAAGATGAGGCTGAATTTCATGGTTTAGTCTCTAAACAGAAGAAAATGTTCATTTGCACAATCAAAGTGAGTAGTTTTTAAATGTTGGCAGATAAGCAAAAATCATTTCCATTTCCAAAGTATTCATACCCTGCTTCCACAGTTTGTTCCAATACAAACGCGTATTCACTTCTCTGGGGTTTATGAGATTGACAAGCACGGGGTGATTGGGGCTGAAATTTGGATTCAGCCCCATCCTAACCTGCTGATTGTAGCAGAACCATTGCTCTGACATCTGCCTCTCTAGTTTAAAACAACACTGTGGTGTAAGCTTGTTTTAGTCCTTTGTTTATGTCTTTCTTTCCATCTTTATTCACACCTAATAGGGCAATCAGGCAGTAAATCAAGGCCGGTTATCACAGAATTTTAAGTCAAGAAAGTTTAAAAAAAGGTGCAAAACCTTCCACTTTCTCCCATCATTAAACAGGACAACATAAAGCTTAAACCATAACCAGAGACGATTGCTATTCAGTGGTGGATGAAGAAGGGTGTACTTGAGTGAAAGTATTGATACTAGTCAGTTAAAGTATTAAATAATCACTTTTTAAAGTACTTATGTATTCAAAAATACAAATAAAATGTTCTAATATAAGCACTTTTCAATATATTTTTCAGAGTAATTTTAAAGAACCTTGTTACTGTCAGAAACCACCTGATGAATTGATGTGTAGAACCACCTGCTATAGATTCTACACCACCTGGAAAGAACCTCAGCATAAACATACCACAAAAGTAAGGAGAGCTATTTTTATGGTTATTTCTTAATTAAGACTTAGACAACTTTTAGACTGTATAAAAAATGAAATTTTGTTTTGTACAGCTTTAAGACAGTACATTTGCAGCCACTTTGGAGTGAAATGAAAATTTCCATTTCATAAAGTGCAGCAGCAATCGAATGTAAACGATATGGGAGAAAAAAAACTTTGTGCAAAATGCATTTATATGGAAGTTCAGAGCATTGCAGATACAAAAATGTGATAATTAAAAACAAACCAAAGAGAAAACAGGAGAGTCTTGATTCTCCTCACACTTTCAATATTTAAGTATTACTAAAGAGACATCAAAGTCTGATTTGAGAACTCTTCCTACTGAACTACTTGGCCACATGGAAACAACTAACGCCTACAAAAACAAAACGGCTACAAAAGCTACAAAAATAATATCTGCCCTGAGTTTCTCATATTTGTGGAACGTCATGCAAATCTCTAAAACAGTGGAGTCCAAATTCATTCCTTAGGGCTGCTATCTGCCAGGTTTGCATTTCAAGACAGAAAAAACAGCAACAGCAGATTACAAACCTAAGCTGAGCCAAAAGAAACAAGTAACTAGCAACTTCCTAGAAATGTAGTGGAGAAGAAAGTTACAAGTACTTCTCAAAAGCGCTACTCATGCAAAGTAAAGGAATGCTCAAAAAAGTACTTAAATCAAGTAATCATGTACATGTGCTACTTTCTACCACTGATGTTATCCCATGGGATCACTGTAGGATACATAAAGATCATGTCCAGAAGAAACCAATAAGGAACAAAGATGACATCCTGCAGTTCCAAAATAGGACTCACTTGTCTTCATGACTTAGGAACCTGTCCTTCAGCTTCACAGGCAGGATTAGCCTTCTTTAGATTAAATATGCATAAGTGACCTGGACAACTAAACTCCCATGGTCCTACTTTTCAGTTTGAGTCTAGATTGGATCAATACTGGAGTGTCGTACAAGCGCCCCAGTCCAGTACTTCTCAGTCCTGGTGCTCAGGGCCTGCTGTCCTCCATGTTTAAATTGCATTTCTGCTCAATTACACCTGATTTAATACCTGCATTTGTTCCTCAGTGTGCTAATGCAGTGTAAAAGAGCTCTTTATTCAGGGAGACATTGCAGGACAGTGTGCCCTGATGGCTGAGGTTGAAAAGTTTGAACCATCTGTAGTTAAAATATTTTTTAAAGTACAGCCCTAAATTATCCAGATCACAGCATCCTGATGCGGTACTCATCCATCTTTGACGCCCTGCTGCTGAGCAGCTTTCTAACTACCTCAGTGACCTTTGCCACGGTGATGGACATCTCAGACTGCCTCCCCTGCAGAGGAGATGGAGAACGGATCAAGGAGAACTTTCTTCTGCCAGAGAATGTCCTCAGTCCCAGACAGCAGTTCACTTCTGACCCAAACACCCTCTGGGATGTTTCACCATCTTTCCTTTTTGGGTCGGTTTTAATTACTTTAAGACCAGAAGAGTTTCCCTCTGGACTCATCAGTCCAGGTGAGTTTGATCCATTCTGATGACATGACTTCTAGCTACGTTCTTTTTTGTGAAAATCTGTGTCTTTAAGATCAAAACAAACAAATACCAGTTAAATCATCAAATGGCATTTATAATGTAACATTTAAATTGAATCAGGTTGACTCTTTAATGAACCTCTTTGATGAATCACATCATTGCCAGTATATTAAAGGTATACTATACAACGATTGTTGATTTTTCCAGCAAGGCTCCCAGAGGCGAAAGTAAAGAACTGTTTATGGAAATATGCTTCCAGCTGTTTGAAGCCAGACATGGATTTGTTTTGAGAAGGCTTAGCAGACAGGTAGAACACTGCGAATCACCATCTCTACTCTTGATGAAAGTGACTATTTTGTACCAATTTTCGGAGTTTGAAAATTCAGCATGTTTTTTCATACATTATTTGTTATGCATGTGTATCTAAATAACAAAGATTGTAGTTAGCCAAGGATTGGAGCTTTCCCATACATTTATCCGACTGTCGGATGACATGGGCTTTCACTGGTGATTCGCTGCGTTCGCCATATTAACTGCTGGAAATATATAAGCCTATAGCGCTGTAGCGAGCATGCCTTTACACTGGAAATAATAGCGGTTACCATAGCCCGTCATGAGACCGACTCGCGATCTGCGAACTTCTCTGAGCCTGGCGTGGATGCGGGCCGAGGGGCTCCTGCAACTGCGAAATGCGGTATTTCCTACAGACCACCAGGGGCGGCCGAGAAAACCTTTGTTGACCTGAAATTACTCAATCATCAAAACGTTATGGAACACATGGCTACCGGTGAGTAACTGAAAAATGTTGCATTGAATGCCTTTAAATCTTTTATCGCAATGTTACTGAAACAATTCCTAGCTTGTCCATCATCTGCTGCTGCAGGTCGCATAAAGTTAAACAGAAACATCACCTGCAGGATATGTTAAAGGATGTGTGATTAAACTGCTAATGCTTCGTTTTAGGACTTTGGTGTTATATATGAGGTGAGGTCATAGAAAAGAACCTGGCTGGTACAATCCATGCTTTAAGAAATAACTGGTTTATTTCGTAGCAGGAAGCATCTGTTCAGGAGTTAACTGTTCTATGTTCTGCTGTAACATCAATTTCCCCTTTCAGGGTAACAGAGCCACCTTGGAACCTTAGAGCACGTATCTGCCACAAAACAGAGACACCCATCCTGAGTGTTAATGGTGGAAGAACATTCTGCTGCAGGAAAGAGGACAGCAGCAAACCATTTGTCACCCGGGTAGCAGAGCTGCACATCAGGTAGATGGAGTTTTTGCCCCATTTTAAACGGTGTGTTCACCATCACACAGAGCAGATGGATCACTCACACGTCCACCATGTGGCACACCCACAGAGTTGTTTTAACTGCTTGTATAAAAATATTCTCCTAAATTATTAATAAAGTCAGGGAAATCTGTGAAGTGTGATAAAATCCAGATTGAGCTTTCATCAGCAGAAATTCTGTTTACTGATGATGCCGTTAACCGTTAAAGACATCAAATTATTCTGACTTTGCCCTCCATCAAGGACAATAAACTCCTCCCTCATCTCTTCATGCCTCGTACCCGAGTCATCATCCAGCTGACTGCTAAGAAGCGCACCCGTTAACGGTTCCTAACCTCGCAGCAGCATACCACTTCTCTAAACTAGCCATCCCTGTAATGTGCATTATGGGCCACTAAAGTCTTAACAGCTGGAGCATAATCAGAGGGTTCCAAATGACTACCTGCCTCCAGTGCCTTCAGAAAAACAAACATTTAGGAGTTTTATACTCAAAGACTCTTAACATACCAGTGTTGACATTTAATGAATGGCAAAACTAATCAACTTTAAACTCATTTGTGTTTTATGAAGAACACACCAAGACCTTGTTTTGTTTCTTGTGGGATTTTAAATGCCATTGCCCTCCTGTTTGGTAGCCGAACACCAGCAGTACCCTATTCCAAAACCAGCAATCACTGCTTGAAATCCCATCATCATGTCAAACTACCACCTGCCTGTGGAGTGGAACAGGCTCTGCTTTAGTGTTTCACAGGAAAAGAGCCCCTCTTCCGTCCCTGCGCACCTTCAGTAGTCAAATCAGCAAGAAAACAAACAAATCTCCGGAGCTCCCTCTCCTCTCTCCTTCCTTTTAAAGCCTTCCCAGCTTTGCTTCCACTGTTCTGCAGGGTGGTGGCCTCAGCCACCCACCTCTCCATTATCACCTCATTAGTGGGTTTCAAACTGGCCCACCCCCCATTTTGGCTCCAACCTCAATCAGCCCATTAATCACAGCAGAGCGGAGAATCCTTCCGTCCTCTGAAAGCTCACTGTGTACTCTGCCGGTCCCTGCTATGCGAGCATGCATGTGTCTGCGTGTGCATGAGCCCGTGTGCCGGTGCATACAAATGATCCGGCTACATCCCGCCATCTGTTGACTCCTGACAGTAATGCTCCTGCATAGACATGCATCATGTCTATGATGTTCCCCGGCTCTCTGTTCAGCCTTATCTAGAAGTTATTGCTGTGAAAAAGAGTAAGGAGGATGGCATTTTATTTTCCAAACAGGAATTTATTTCAGAGCAACTATTTGTTTAAGAAGTCCCTCTTTCAGCAGGTTTTTAATAGCCGTCTGTGCAGATAAAGTTTGTGGAGTTAAAAAGCCCCC
>JAGKQL010000026.1:4301195-4447603 GCA_018398635.1 Cyprinodon brontotheroides
AATATAAGTTCTTACCCGACAGCACAATCATTAGCCTTATATCTGCCATACAATACTTCAGTACATCTTTAACAAAAGGGCGCCTTCAAGTTAGAAATTTGCTAAGCTAAAAAGTAAGTGAGAATGTTCAGTAACAGTCAGGGTTGGCGTACAGAGCGTCGGGGTCAACACATTTTATTAGCACCAGTGAACTCTAACGAGTGTTTGACCTGCTGGGATATCAGCTCAGCAGCATCAGAGAGCGAATGCCTTTTCTTCCTGACCAGTTTGAGAACGAAAGATATTGGAGTGATATCAAAACTATGCTGCCAGAAGGCGGAAAGGAAAGAAATTTCAAGAATAATCTACCTCATCCTCAGCAGCTTTACATCTTTACGGTTTTTCTTATGACTCTTTAACAGCCTGGTTGGAATAGAAACTATAAACGTAGGTTTTTTTGAGAGTTGGGAAAAGAAAGTCTAGGATTTGCACTAAATTATAATCCAGCCTTCAGGAGGGATTAATGAAAGATTCTCAATCTGAGGTCCAGGCCTCCTAAAGGGACAACCATGATCACAGTTTAAGGAAATGTTCCTGGAGCTTAAAAGAAATTGATTTACATAATGTATACGAGAGCATCTGTTTAAATATCAAAGGGTTGAAGATTAAATGTATGGAGAACTGCAGGCTATAAAAAGAGGTAATAAAAAAAAGTTTGATGACATTTGGATCAGATAGATGATGGTGGACAGCTCGTGTTTTGAACCCTAAACAAAGTTTGATTACATCAATAAGCAATACAGAGTTCCACTAAGTGAGCACATCTGATATAGAAATGCGTCGCTCCTTCTGTCTATCAATCTCATTAATGATTGAAGAAAGAGAGATGAGCTGGAACACAGAAAGCCTCTGAGGGCCTGTTGATCTGGTGTTTGAATATGAATGGTTATGACTCAGTAGAAGACGACTGAATGCTGATGCTTTAAAGTTTTATAGAGCCAGATTGTATTTTCCTCTTTGCAGTTTATTAAACATTTTAAAATTTATAGAGAGACGCAAAAAACTAAAAAAGAAGAACAAAGATGAAGAAACTCAAAAATGGTTTCTAATACTACAAAACTGGGAATGGCACTCCCTAGGCATCTACCTGATCTTCTAGAACAGACCTAATAGCAGAATCTACTCACCTCAACTCTCCAGCGGCAGCCATTGTTGTTGTCACCCAAGCGCGCTTTGGTGACGTGGTTGATTACGTTACTGTTGACCATCTGTCCATCATCGCAAAAGTCTGCCCTGACAATTTGATTGGCCCGCCAGATATATTGGGCTACGATCATACCGCTGGCCAATTATAGCTTTCGGAGTAATGCTGCAGACCGTAAACTTCACGCACCTCAAACGCTGTGGGCGTGGACTGCCCGAATGGCACCTATGCTAGTTCTCCAACAGGAAACCGGAAAATTTAAATTGCACTCCTTCGTTCTTAAGAAATAATTTAGTCAGGAAATACCATAAGTCTGTTATTAAGTCCACAAAAAAGCTTATAATTAACTTATGCTGTCTTGCTGTAAACATATCCTCTATTATTTAATGTAAAATATCTTACCTTACAGCCTGCACTTAATGAAAAACTTTTCCATAAGTTTAAACTTCTCAGTCCAGCTGTAGTTGAACAGGTAATGCCTGCAAACAGATCTTACTGGAAACAGAACGGATCGGTTCTGATTTAAAACTGTTTGGGCCATAAAATGGTTGTTTTCATTGGAGAGAAGTAACGTCAGACATGAACCTTAGTGACTATTGACATATTCACCTCTTAGGAATGAATAACTTAGGATATCTAATATTAGGGACATTTCGTCCACTGCTCTAATCTCACCTCGTAGCACACAGCGGTGACTGAGTTTATGAGTAAAATGCGGAACTTAAACAAGTTAAGGCAAGTTTCAAAATCACTGTTTCACTAGCATCCCACAGGGCTCTGCAGACTGACCACAGCAAAAAGCTCCAACAGTAAACCAGCATTCATAACAAATGGAGCACAGAGCACAGGAACAAGGTGGGCTGCTGTGACAGGTCATGTTTTGACATCATGCAGATGACCCGGTCCATTTGCTCCCTTTATCTGGGGAAAACATGCCACTGTGGTGCTCTGTGGGAACTATGCATGCCTGCAGGGACTCTGATGTCGCGGATCATGTTCTTCTGAAACCTTAACCTTTGGTGCTTTAACAAGAAGCAATGACCAGGAACATGACATGCATGGAAACTCTGATGGATGGTGCACTTCCTCTCAGAACAGAGAGCGGTTTTGGATCATTTTTCAGTCTGAGGTGTCCAGTTAATGGTTTAGCAGCAGATGGATGCTAAAGATTTGTAAATCTTAGTTGATGCAAGTGTTCAGATTAGAGCAGGTTCAGCTCTGGCTACCGGCCTGTTTGGTCCTGAAGAGCTAACTGAGCAAATTAATGAAATTCCTGAACAAATTTTTTTTTTGTATACGCTCTGTGTGCACAAAATGACAATAAAGTCTGTCTAAGTCTAAGTCTTAGGGAACAGGACCACAGGAAACAGCAACAGAATGCTTCAGCTCAGCCAATAAAAGCATGAAGCAGTGGATCCATCTTGTTTCTCCATGCATGCTCTGAAAAATGTTTGAAACACTATGTAGGTCAGGTAATTGCTGCTGTAATCTCAAACTTGTGTTACAAAATGTCAATATCCTTTCATTACTCTTGGAGGTTGCCTGGAGGCATTCGCCATTACCAACAGGTCAGATTCATTAAGATCTTCGAAAACACGGGAAAGCCAACTCACGTTCACTGCAGGGGTTGGGCGACATTATAGACGCTCAGCGTAAAAAACCAAACACTCGTTATAAATTTGAAACCATCAGAGGGCTGGCAGATAATCTGTTTTGGCTCTGAAATGCAAAAAGGCCACATAAATGCAATTTGGGGGAAATTTGTGTGACATAAATAATGAGTAAGCTCTGGCTTCAGGCCTGTTTGGCCCTGAAGAGCTAACTGAACAAATTAATTCCTCCTGCTAAAATGATGTTGTAAACAAACTCTGAATCAGTTTGAATCAGCTAACATGCCAAGAGCTGCATGTTTTTAAGTAATGTCCAATCAGACACACTGAATCAGAGAACCAGCCCATTAGGTTCATAGTTAACACAAAACACACATGTTAAACACACCAGCACACAGTAAAAAGATATGCAATCGCTTTGGGTTGGAGGGTTAGCTATGAAAACAGATATTGTTTTAGGCAGGTGTGTCCATAGTGCAGCCGGCAGCCGTTTGTGGTCAACTGAATGATTTTGTGTGATCAGCTGCACTGTGCAAAAAATCTAAATCTTTTCAGATAAGCTTCATTTTTTTTCTCAAAATAAGTGCATTTGTTCTTGGATTGAGGAGAAAAAAAAAATAACATTTTGATAAATGGAACAAGGCAATTTTTACACTTAAAAATAAGAAAACACAATGTGCATTGTCTTATTTCAAAGTGCATATTATCTAATTATCTTATTTTAAGAGTAAAAATAAAAATTCTCATTCTATTGGCAAACTCTCTTTTACCTACTCAAATTCAGAGTGAATGTACTTAATTTAAGAAAGTTTTACTTATTTCTACATCGTTTTGGCAGTATGCCGCTACTGAAGAGTGATACAAATGTGATCCACGAAAATATGGAGAGAATACAGATAAAAAATAAAAGGTTGTTCCCTGAAAAAGGGTCTCTTAAACAATGTGCATACAATTTAAAATCAGCAGTGAAAATAATAGATACTGTAAATTATCCATATTAAACCATATTTACTGTCATTTTAGCTGTAGAGAGAAAAAAAAAGTAAACTTTCATCCATTTCAAATTTAAAGCAGATTTTAATTAACAAATTAGGCCTAAAATGAAAGTTGATTAATTAAATGACCTTAAATTGATTGATCTTAATTATTTAATTGATAAATTAAAAGAAAAGACCTTTTATCACAAGGATTTTGCTACAATACGAAGACATTTTTTTAACATTAAATATATAATGCTACGTTCACACCGGACGCAGCAAGAGCAGCAAAATCGCGTCTGCTGCTTCATTTTTGCTAATTGTACCAGTTAGTTCTGATGCGCGGCTGAGGCAGCTTTGCTGCTCTGGCTGCGCGGTGCAAAAGTGTGTCTGACGCGCGTTGGGCGGAGCTACTCTATCCTTTCTTTGCCTTGCAGCTATATTTGCTGTGATCAGTAGGAATAAAGTAGTTTTAATATGTTTTAAAGTGAGAAAATCCACCTGAAACCTTAATCAGTGCAGTCAGTTCATTCAGAGTACCATCCTGCCTTCCAATGGCCAACAGTAGACGGCTCAGACCCCATACCAGCGGTCGCTGTCAGTAGAGGTCCCATTCAACAGCAGCCTCTGGCCGGGTCACCTCCTCGCAAAAGTTAAATTTTTCCATCTCGAGCAGCGGCGCGTCACGCGCGTCAGATGCTTAAACGCTCCCGACGCGCTGCTTCAGCTGCTCAGACGCGCTGCGCCTGCTGCTCAAAACGCGCTGTGGAACCTTTTCCTGCGCCTTGACGTGCGTCAACCATTGACTTTGCATGTAAACTTGTTGCTTCTTCCGCGCCTGCTGCGTCTGGTGTGAACGTAGCATAAGACTTAACTAGAAAAAGGCAGTATAAAAACCGATGAACAAACATAATGTGACACTTAATTTAAATGAAGTGGATGCTAACTGTGATGTACCTCTCTATTCAAATGGAATCCACCGATTACTGCTAGCTGATACTTTGTGCTGTTAGCAGCTCTGTCACCAGGATAGATTGAAAGGGGAGTTCAGTTGCTCTGAGAGAATGTGTTGAAACTTGGCTCTATAAAGTGCATTAACATGGAAAACTTTCCCAAATCTACTGCGCTTATTGCTAGTATGTCCTTTTCAATCATGCGAGAAACATTTTGAGTAATGGCCTCCATTTTTCTATCATCACATCCTTACCTAGTGAGCACAGGAGAGAAGTTGATGTTGTTCCGTCATGCATCACGGTGACAGTAGTGGTGGTTTAACGGTTCACCTGTTTCCATGATGGGTCCTTGGTTTGTAACCGACAGGTCCATGTGGGTTATGAAGACCTGACTGAAGAATCAAATTAAAGGGGGGTCGTTGGATGTTTTCAGGGCAGCAGACTTTTCAACAAACATTTTTTTGTGTCAGGCTTAATAATGGATCTGTGACTTACTATAATGCAGAGAGAATAAAATCTATCGATAAAATAAAACAACAAAGAGTTGAAAAACTAAATGAGAAATGCCGTGTCCATTCTATTCACTCAAAAGTCAAAATTATGCCTAAATATATGCATTAATAGCACTGTTGCCAGGCTGCAGTAAACATTTAGACTTGTAGAGATAACAGCAGCACCAAGGGGGCAATGCACTGTTTGTCCCACTTCCATTAGGAAAACCATTCAGGGTTATTGCATCAGAAACAAATAGACTCAAGAGCAGTTTCTTTCCCAAAGTTGCAAATCTAGTCATCCTCCTGCTGGTAGACACTAAACATCCCTCCTAAAACCCTCTACATTACCCTCCTGTCTCATAGACTGTTTCAGCAAAAGCTGCACTTTGTGTAAATATTACATGTTAGAATCTGGGAACAGATGTTCTTGTTTAACATTTTCTTTCTCCTCTAAGGATGCTAGTTCTTTGTCTTGTTTATATGTTTTGTTTTTCCATAAGTGCAATTAATTTATGGCCGTGTCTTATATGTGCATTTAGAGCCGGTGTCTCTTGGAAAACTGCAGCTATGGTGACATAATGACGACAAAGACTGTTGTTTCAGTTACTGAGCATAAGGATCAGATCAAAGTGATAACCTCATGACGTCATACACACCCTGGGCTTAAAAATTTATGGCAAACAGGGTCTTCAACGCTTTCGAGGCCAAGGACCCACAAACTGATTTTAAAGCAGATGGAGCGTAACCTTAATTATATATGCTGTAAGAAATTGTGTTTTATCAAACTGGTCCTATAGTCAACACTCCATTACATATGGAGTCATGTAACGAAAGTAATTTCTCCCTGGGATTATTAAAGTATTTCTGAATCTGATTCCTCATTGATGTTGTGAATGAAACGGTGCCCAGGTTTGAAAGAGCTCCTGTGTGTCACTGAATGTGTGCTTTGATGACTGAAAGACATCTTCTGCTTTCATTTATCTGTTTACTACAGTGTGTTGAATTCATGTTAATGTGTATTTAAAGACATTTTAATTAGTGCAAAAAATTGCAGGAGGGAATATTAAAAAAAGTAATCAACCAAGACTTTCGCGACCCCCATGCAGTACCTTCGCGGATCCCCTAGGGGTCGCGGACCCCCTGTTGAAGACCTCTGATATAAAACATATAACCACGGATGAATAAATTATGAACAGTTTAGTTTATGCCTTCAACTCGTTTGCCCATAGGAAGATGTTACTTGGATTACAAAAAAGAATATCTTCAGAACAGCTCCAAATGACACAAAACTAATATGGGTGAGGAGAACATGATGTAATAACGTAAAATCAAGGGGCCAAAGTAAAAAAAAATGGTGTTCCCCTTTAAGGGGGATCAGAGAGAGAGAGAGAGAGAGGTATAAGGCAAGGCAAGGCAAGGCAAATTTATTTGTATAGCACAATTCAGTTCAAAGACAATGCAAAGTGCTTTACATGATTAAAATATAGGAAAATAAAACAGAATCAGAGCAAGTAGAATAAAAAAAAAATCAATAATTTAAAAAAATGCAGAAACAAGAAAGAACATTAAAAGCAGTTGGACTAAAGAGAGGGCTTTTAAAGGAGACTGAGACAAATAGAGGGCTAATGAGGAAACTGGGAGCAGGTGTGCACAGAACAAGAGAGGGAAAGAGCTAGGGAAGAAGGAGAACATAAGAGGGCAGCAGAGAGCAACAAATAGAAAGCTGGAAGACTGGAAATAACAACAACATAATAATTAAACTACTAGAACTATAAAACATGGAGAAAGGAAAACTAAACACTAACACTAGAAAACAAGGAGTAAAGCAAGACTGGATACTGTAAAGAAAAACATAACAGAAACAGAAACCTGACATATTGTATGGTAAAGTTATCTTTGAAAAAAAGATTAATAAAGAATAAAACTTTTATTCATATGTTTTACTTGTCTGGACACTATTTTGCAGCCTTAATTATTAATTTAAACCTTTTGTTTGGCATCTGTCAGAAGTTTGAAGTAGGTTTGGTCATTATGCCTTCAAATGCTGCAGAGTGAGAGACAAAGGAATTCAGAGAGTTCTGCTTTGGTTGTTATCACATTAAAAATGATTTTGTGTTTAAGTTTTCAAGCCTAAGCTGGTGAAGATTCTCAGTCATCCAGGTCATAGTCATTCCAAAAAAAGTAAAAAACAAAAACAAAACAATTCACTAGACTTTGTTTACAAGTTTGAAGACATTTCACTTCCCATCCAGGAAGCTTTTTTAATTCAAAATGTCAGGAATAACGTAAGTTTCCTATATAGCCTTGAACTCAAGGGTATTCCTGACATTTTGAACTGAAAAAGCTTCCTATTTGAAGCAAAACGTCTTCAGACTTGGAAACAAAGTCCAGTAGATTTCTTTTTTACTTTTTTGGGAACTTTCATGACAAAATAATGCTTTTCACTCTGATCATGCAGAGATCTAATGCAATTATTTTTCTACCTACTTTGAATAAGCTGAACCTCGTAGACTGATAGGAAGGTGAAATCTTTTTTAAATGTTACTGACAGCATCAAGAGGTTAAGTGTTGAGATAATTCAAGTCTGAAACCAAACACAATATACTGTAAACTAGGCTGCTGTTATAAGAGCATTGACGGACTCGAAAAGAATGACAGATTATTTGGAGGAGCAATGCTGTGATGTCATCAGTAGTTATTGTGCTACATGGGGCAAAACATAGCCTCACAATTTGGGGAAGGTTTGACTTTATTTCCAAAGTGTGTAATACAATACAGATGTTCAGTAGACTGACGTCTGCTAAAGGTTCACCATGAATCATTCAGTTCAGCAGGTCATGATCGAAGCAATCTAGAGCTAGACGCCAAAGCCAAACTATTCTGAGACCATGCGGCCAGAAAACCAGACCTTTAATGCACAATGAGAGCATATCTGCATTTTCAAAATCTATTCAAAACTTCCAACCCTCATGACTGAGAGGCAGCTGGTTCATCAAACATTTACAGTAGATCAACTCTGGCAACAGAAGAAAATTCTAATCATCTATTTTGAGATTTTATAGAGAATATTTTGATATTCAGCTTCAGCCTATAAGGTCGTCCATCAATGTGTGCAGACCTAAAAATATTCTGTCAGATAAGACAGTAAGCAGCTTAATAAAAACAATGGAGAAAACGTGGATGGGGGATGTTGACTGCTTCTGTTTTTAGTGAATTCATTTTAACTTCATCTGAGCTGCATATGTCAGCTTCCTCTCCTTATTCCATGCAAAACAATGTCACATCGCAAGGCTTATGCTTCTAATAAAACTACAGCAGACACCGTTGATAAGGTCATTAAAACACTGTTGGAGTGTGATTTCATAACTCCTCCATCACAGCCTGCTGTGTGAGATGTAACATCCTCTGTAATTGAATGGGGATCATATTGAATATTATAAAAAAACCAACCAAAAAATTATGCTGCTCCACTTGGACTTTGATCAAACTGTGTTACTAACTTAGTTGTTGGTCTTTGCAGTTGCTCTCCTGTCGCTGGCTAATTTGTAAACCTTGTCACCATTAAAGCTTTTTCTCTTAAAAGTACAAAAAGAGAAACACATCACTTTATTAGCATAACTAATGAAGCTAAAAAATGACCCGCTTAATGCAAGTTTATTTGGAAAAATAGACAGATTGGTATGGAAATGATAATTTAATGACAGATATAAGTAATATGCTCAGAATGTAGGACCCAGAATTTGAGGCAAGACAGACAGTGAGTGCTTAAAAGTCGTTTAAGACGGAGCTGTGGATCTGCAGTGGCAGTAGGAGGAGGCGGGGCACCGTCCATCATTTGCAACTCTGGTTAGAGAGAAACACAAGTAAGTGACCATGATAATCCAATGGAAGATGATGATCCATGTGAGTCACTTACCTGGTTTAAAAGTTCAGTCCATCTCCTTAAAGCAAGGTAGGATCTACAAACGAGATGCGGCGGGTGCCGACCAGAGTCGACCAGATATTGGTCCAAGGAGTCCAAGCCAAGTCAGGAATTCCATCCAGGAGTCCACAGAGAGTTCAGGCAGGTTCAAGGTTCCAATGGTCCAAAAGAGAGTTCAGGCAGAATGCTCAAATTGGAACAGGCAAGCTCAGTATTTGAGAGGCAGAACAAGGCAGGATATCAAGAAAACTACGGCATGCTAAAACTAGCTCCTTCCACTGAGCCAAGAACAGAAACAAGGCAGTGGATAAGAGACAGGACATGACAGGAACACTACGACAACACCAAAAGCCTCTCTCACCATTGGCCTGAGAGAATGAGAACATGAACTATGGCATCAACATCAAACTCAGCAACACAATCTCCAAGTCAATGATCTGGCCCCGATAGCTGGGACTGAGTCCTATTTAAAGCAGCAGGAGCAGGTGGATAAGATGAGTGATATTTGGAAACCAGGCAGAGTTAGGAAGGTGAAAGAAATCAGACCAGCTCTCAGGGTCATGATCATAACAATATATTACCTTTGATATATGAACTGCATTCCAACCCAGAGGGACTCTGCACCACAAACACGTTAGTTGCACTGTCCATCCACTTTCCTTCACGCTTATCCCACAAGGAGTGCTGGTGCCTATCTCCAGCTGTCTACGGGCGAAAGGCAGGCCACACCCTGGACAGGTCGCTAGTCCATTGCAGGGCGACACAGAGATGCACAAATTCACACCTAAAGACAATGCAGAGAAGCCAATTAACCCAACAGTCACGTTTTTGTGCTGTGGGAGGAAGCCAGAGTACCAAGAAAGAACCAAAGCATGCTCAGGGAGAATATGCAAACTCCATTAAAATACCCCGACCCCAGGGAATCTAACCCCAAACCATATTGCTGCAAGGCAACAGTGCTACCCACTTCACCAATGAGTTAAATCCCATGCTTTAATTAATGCTAGCTAAAACCTTCTCTAAAGTAGATTTAAGCTGTTCTAAAAATGTCCAACCTGAAAAGAATGGAACCTAAATTATTCCCAGGTGTAATACAATTGCTGTGAAGGGGACCTATTTATTTTTAAACATATAGCCACTACTTGATTTGATTTGGAAAGAGAGTCTTTTCCCCATTAAAATCGATATAATAGTGGTGGAAGGTTTAAAGGAGAATTCAGTTTTTAACACTTTTAGCCCATTTTCTGTAGTGTCCAGGATGAAATCGAATGATCGACACCAAAATTTTGACAATTGGTCCTGTCTCTGCTATTTGGCTCATTTAGAATCAACCCCTGGCTGCTTTAGAATGGCTTCCATAGAGCATGTCCGAAAATGTCCTTAAAACAACCTTAAACGTTCTTTTTTAAATATGCTACTCACCGGTCGTCAGCGCTGTTCAATGGCTCCAAAAAAGTTTCAAAGAAGAAAAAACGTTCCTGTAGTGTTTTATTTAGCATTTTGTAAATCCCATTGAGTTCTGTAGGACTAGTCAATATTCCGCCACTGCCACCGAAACGGAAATGGGGCCTGTTTACACAGTTGTAGTCTTTCGCTTCCACTCTTGTGTAATTCCTCGACGCTGGGCGAAGAATCAAGCAAGAATCCACCTTTCGTATTCCATTTTTCAGAGTTTTTAAAGTTGTTTAACAGAGACGTTAGCACCTCGATGTCAGGGTGGCAGGAGAATATTGACTATTCCTACAGAACTCAATGGGATTTACAAATGCTAAATAAAACACTACAGGAACGTGTTTCTTTACCTAAACTTTTTTTTGAACGCCATTGAACAGCGCTGACCTGACTACGGTGAGTAGCATATTTTAAAAAGAACGTTTAAGGTTGTTTTAAGGACATTATCGGATCATGCACAATGGAAGCCATTCTAAAGCAGCCAGGGGGGGATGCTGCATGAGCCAAAAGCAGAGACAGGACCAATTGTCAAAATTTTGGTGTCGATCATTCACGATTTCATCCTGGGCACTACAAAAAAAATGGGCTAAAAGTGTTAAAACCGAATTCTCCTTTAAACAAAATTTCAGAGTGGGTATGATCTACTCCACGAGGGTTTGAATGATAGATAGAAGGTTTTTAGCCACTTCTATTACACCTAAGGAGCATGTAAAACATGCCAAGGGCCCAAATTCCACTTCCACTTAGTATTTAAAACATAAAATCAGCTATGATGAGCCCAGACAAAGAAGAACAAATGTTTGAAACAAACTCATTCACCTCTTAACCTTTCTTTTTCTTTTTGCTTAAAGTTTGTCTTCTTAAAGATTATTTAAGGCAAGGAGTCGCCAAGAGAGTTTTTGCACAGGCTGCTTAAGAGTCAAATGAGGTCATAAGTTCAGATTTGAGATGAACAAAAGCCAGAGGAGCTGAGAACCAGTGATTTAAACATTAGAGAGACGAGGTTTTGGCTGCAAACAGACTCAGAGATTGAGAAGTCACTGTTGACATCATAAATTAGTCTGGATAAACTCAAAACAAGCTGCTGAAACCCATAATTACATCATTATGAACCTTTCTGTTTAGGTCAAACTGATAGAAATGAATGAAAAGAATCCACCATATTTCCCACAGATCATCTGCTTCTCTTTGTATTCATGATTTTAGGTTGTATATAGGTCAGACTGGCCTCCTTAATCATCTCCCTGCTGTCTTCACCTCCTCTATACTCATCGCTCCATCCACCCATTCCTTGATCTCTCCTCCATACATCTCCAGCCCTCCTTCTGTCATTTCAGAGAGCAAAATCAATCACGTTTTATGTCTTGACAGCCTCAACACCTTCAGAGTTATTTACTTCTTCCATCAACGGCTTCATCCAAACGGACTCACGTTAGTGGAAGAATAAAAGTTTTACATTTTCTGTCCTTGCAGGTAAAGTTTGATTTCATATGCACACAGGTTTATATAAGTTGTAGAGAAGGAGGGTAGAAAAGGAAGAGTGGAGGGATGGAGATCCTCTTCAAAAACGATTTAAAAAAAAGTATAACAGAGGGATGAGAGGCAGCTGCTCACTGGATAATCTTTCAGCTTCTAGCCACAGAGGAGCGGAAGGTTAGAGGTGGCTGCCAGTCATCCAGAGGAGTCCCCACTGAGGTAACCGAGGTTATGGGTTGTTAGCGGGAGGGGGAGTTACAGGGGGATGTACAGAGACAAACTGCTTTCAGAGAGGACTGGATTCTTGGAAAAAAGGCTTTTATTTTGAAATGAAGCTAGCACAAAGCACATATCAGGCTCTCCTAGAGACAAGGACAAGAAAGACAAAGGGGGGACTTCTCCGATTTCAAAGGAGCGACTGGGATGAATGCAGCTCTGAGCTTTTAGTGTCCACTCACATGTTTAAATAAATCTCCTTTTTCTGAATCTTAAGTTGTCAGAACTTTAATGCAGTCATGCTCAATGTAATGAAGCATCACGGTGAAGATATTTGTAGCGTCGTTTCTGCAGGTTTCCAGTTTAAATGACGACTTTGGCCTCTTTCATGTTTTCTCTAAATCCATGTTTACTAAAAATCAAGCTGCGAGCAAAATCTCATGAGCAAAAATAGAACCATTTAGTATTAAAACCATTTAAAGTCATTTAGCCATTTCCACCCCAACATCCTCAGCCTTAGGAGGTACAATAATCCTAATTCTCAACAATAACCAACCTGAAAATCCATCCTCTTTTTTAGGCATTGGATACGTGATGCAAGCCTCCATCACAAATTCCTCTGAACTCGCCGTTCCCAAAACCACCAAGCAGATTGAATATGTCATAAAAATGAAAAAAGCAGTAATCATTTACATATTATAGCTACATGTTTATAGCAGGTATCCGTTGGACATCAAGTTTTAGTTTTAATCTCTCTCAATTAATCATCCTTTTTGTACTAACTGAGCAGCTTAGATCAATAAAAAATATATAAATCATGTATATTCTGTTTCTCATCTCCTTTTTATTCTATTTTTAAGATATCGACATGGTGCACAGATTGTTTTAAAGAGATGATTGACACTGTTCTGGGTTGATCCTCACTAAAGGGGTCGTCTTCCCTTTTAACATCTTAATTCAGTGATTTTAACCTGATGCACTCGACCAATAAAACCGAAACCAGGCAGGAATGTTTGCAGTGTTTTCTTTGAGTCTGCCATTTCACTGCTTAAATATGGCAGAACCACAGAATCAGAACCAGGAAGTCTTTATTTATCATTGAACCTCGAGGGTTCAACAATATTTTTAGAAGCTCAAAACTGGAGATCGGCCTGTTTTCCAGTGTGGTCCTGTTTCTCTGACCGTGACTGAGTGGATGTGCTCTCTTCGTCCTCTGGCATGGGAGCTGGCTCGGAGCTTGTCTGCCTGGCTGTGTGTTTCCTGGAGCCGGGACCGCCTTTTACAGCTGCTTTTGTGTCTCTGCTTCTGTCTCCTTGAACCCCAGTCGGCCTCGACAGATGGCCGCTCACACTGAGGGAAAACGTGCAATAAAAAGAAAATAAACATATAAGAAGTTATAAAAGGACTTTGCAAATATATATACAAGAATATTTACACAGAGATTGCAATATTGCACATGAGAAACCTTTGGACTTGAATGATCTGAGTTAATGGAGACCTCAGATTTCCCATTCCTGTTTGGTCCAAAGGTTTGCACCATTACTCCGTTGATTCACCAACATGCCACATCCACGTTTCAGATCATTTAGCCTGTTTCATGCTGTCAGATATGTTCCCTTTAAGAGATGATTTTATTCGGGACGTTTTGTAGCAATCAGCTGTGGGTTCGGCCAGCGAAAATGAAATCTGCTTCCACAGAAATATGGCTAATCACAGCTGACTCATGATTTAAAAAAGGGGAGGATTGTATTTTTACATGAGTGCTGGATGGTTTGGACAGTTTTTTTTCTAAATGATGTCATGATTCATTTTATGATGCACAGAAACATAAAACGATGAAAAAATTTGTAAAAAAAAGTTTTTGGAAAGATTACTCAGCAGTAATATTCATAAAACATTACGTTCACTCATGAGGTAATGGATAAAACCACATAGGTGATGCATTGTTCTTTCTGTCTCACCTTGAAGGTGTCCAACATCAGTTCTTCCTCTAGTTGTTAGTTGTTTTAACCCTGTAATGCCAAATGTATCATATTTGATACATATGGTTTCTGAAATGTTTTCGTCTGACACCTTTTGCATAATTTAATGGTAAAAACTTTGCTCAAAATCTATTGTACACAATCAGATATACCTGATAACAGAGGGCAGAAGACTACACAAAAATTATCTCGACTTATTGCATAGTAATAAATTATTAATATCAAAAATGTCTGTTTTTTCTTTTTACATATTTTGTTAAAAGGCCAAATAAGGTCTTCAAACCAAAAAAAAGTAATTTTCTGTTTTGTTTTGTTCTTGGATCTGGCTTTAAAGGGTTAATATAGCCTTAAACAGAGTTTTTTTGTATGTCAAAGACTACATACCGTAATAATTAGGTAGTTTGGTTGTTTGAATACCCAAAGGTAACAAAAATTAAATACAAATGGCAGATGCAAAATACAAAAATCTTTTAATTTCTGTATAGCATTACAGTTTATATTCTCAATAAAGATGCATTTCCTTCTCTGCAGTAAAAACCTTTATTTCAAATGAAAGCAAGCATTTAGTTTGATGGGAAACTGAAGTCTGCACACAGATTATGCATTCAAAGCAGCTTGACTTTCTCCTAAAAAGAAAATACTTTAGAAAAAAAAGGAACATGTTGGGTTCTTACAAATCAGCTGCACCGAGGCCTATAATCACCACTTGCATAAACACATCAACTACTGAGCCGCACTTGATTCTTTAGAGAAAAAACACCACTTTAAGTCTGTTGCAGCATCCAGTTGGTTGTAACTGCATCATTAAGTGCTGCGTTTTCAGGAACCATAAAGCAGTCATTCTACCTTCACCTAAAAGGAAATAGGGCCTCATAATGATACTAGTTGTGAAAATGCCAGTGAAGGCAAAAAGCTTGCAGTTTATGAAAGAGCGGATAAAGACAGACATGTCAGGCTGGTAGTATCTTCAAGTTTCAGTTTTAGCCCCCGTCACAGGCATTTAAATCTCCCCACATCTAAGCTGCTGGACAGTGTTTGATCCTGCAAACATCCAGCAGCATGTACAGCAGGGGAGACTCTTATCACAGCAGTTAAAGTCAAACAGGTCAAACTTTACCAACTTTACTAAAGAGTCCAGAGCTCTCATTTATGTAGAATACATACTAATGGGTACACCACCAAACACACAGTAAAAAAATGGGTTTTAAGAATTCAGAGTTGACTTATTTAACTCTACAAGGAGTATTTACAACTATAATGAGTGTAAATCTGCTCAAGTGTTGAAGTTAATATCTATGTATCTATATTCCATCACGCTTATCCCAAGCAGGGTTGCTGGTGCCTATCTACAGCTGTCTACGGGAAAGAGGCACGTTACACCCTGGACAGGACGCCAGTCCATCGCAGAGACAAACAGGACAAACAACCATTCATCCCTAAGGAGAATTAAGAGAAGCCAATTAACGTAACAGTCATGTTTTCGGATTGTGGGAGGAAGATGGAATACCCGGAGAGAACCCATGCATGCTCAGGGAGAACATGCAAACTCCATGCAGAAAGACCCCGGGCCGGCAACCGAACCTAGAACCTTCTAACTACAGCAGTGATCAGTGCAAGTCTTGGAATGTTTGAGTTAATAATGAGTGTAAATTTGACAGCCATGCAGTGTAACTTTTACTCTATATGGTGTTAATTTCCCACCAGTCTCTGAGAGGTCTGCTTGATTTTGAAACTAATATGAGTAAAATTAACTCTGAAAAACTGACACTGACTAAAGAGTAAATTTTACAGTAATTTGGAATGGGACCAAATGTTATCTGTTGGTGTTAGAGTAACTGTTAAAAAAATTCTCATTTATTAAGATTCCTGCAATGTATGAATGTCATTTTGTGCTTAAATGATCCAGCTTATTAAAGTTACTTAATTTTTACCTATAGAAACCACAGCTGAGGGAGGGAAAAAAGCTCAGTTTCCCAGAGGCAGAATAGCCAGCACATTAAATTTTGCGGTGTTAAAGTAAAACTTTCAGAGTGCATTTGGTCACACTCAGAAATAGTGTTAAATTAGAACGCTATGTAGTGATTATCTTACTCCAGTTGATTGGATAACTCTTAAAGAGTTAATGTTCTTTGACACCAGATATTTAGCTTTGGAATTTACAGTGAGTAAATTAAAATTATTAAAAGCACCTTCAGAGTCTGATGTGCCCTGATCAGATTGACGGGGGAATCCAGGCAGCATTGCAACTATAGCTGACTGTGATGTTTCAGATTTATGGATAAATTCAAGATTATTTTGTCCTAAAACTTCAGGCAGAGTCTAATCATTTCTGATTATGTTAAACACCTGTGGGGGATTTAGCGGTGTTAAGAGCCAAGAGGAACCACAGAGAGGCTAACAGCTGGAATTAATTTTTAAAAAATTTAAGTGAAAAAAAAAAATACGGAAAATTATCTATAAGATTTATTACGGGCAAATGTGGCATATTATATTTAGATGTTTCTTTATCTTTCGTGGATCTTTTTTTAAACTGATTGCATGAAGCATTGTTAATTCTTTGCCTATATTAAATAATGTAAATTATTAATACTAATAATTCATGAATATATTTAGAAGTCCATTTGGGGCGTTTATTTTATGTTTGTTCATATTTGTGTTTTATTTGGAACCCTGCAACCAGCTACCCTCGTTCTACATCGGTGATGGACAGCGACGCTGTGGGCCTCGTTCAGAATGTTAATCCAAGAGCAATGCTTTATGGAGTCTGAACAACTGTTCAACCAGTCATAATCATAGACCAGGTAATTTTGTAATCCCTAAAAATGTGTTACGAACTCATTCTCCCATTTAAAAAGTCTCCAGCATAGTCAGAGTTGTATGTGTCGTGCAACATGACCCATGATTGTTTTGACTGTATTTGAATATTTAATGCAATTCATGTGAATTCTGCTCACCTTATTATATTTAAATATTGATCTGTGGTACGAGTCCCCCACTGATCACCATGATGCAATGTAATGAAGAAACATTCAAATATTTTGCAGAATATCATTAAATTTAAGCAGGTTTATGAACTATTTTATTTGTGTGACAGGACTGTATATGAAATAACATTTCAAAGAATAATTCTGATGCAGTTTAGTTTGAGCCCCGGTGTACGCAATTTTCAGGAACCATTTTGGGCATATACAAGCTTTATAAAAACGACGCCTGATAATATAAGGTAATTCTACCAATTCCTGTGAAACATCATGAAAGCTATACAGAACAAAAAAGAAAGATAAATTGTCTACGTTCAATACACTTGTGCTCCAGATGAAGCAACAGCAGCTAAAATTTGCAGCATTTATTTTATTTTATTTTTTTCAGAAAGGCACAGTAATTTGGTTTAGAGAAAGTCTGCAGGATAATGACTAAATGGTCTGTTCTCCTTCAAATTGAATAACTCTTTCAATGCATTATCAATAAAATAGGATTAAACATAGAACTCTTTTTCAGCTTTTATAATAAGTCACATATAAAAATAATTTTTATTCCGCAATTATATCCTCAATTATTATTTAACATGAATAGAGTAAGAAAAAGTACTTACAGAACCTGAAGACCTCAGGGAAGCAAAAAAAATAAAATAAATAAAACTCCAGAATTATAAGGACTGATCCAGCCTACGGCTAATATAAAAAAAAGAAGAGAATTCTGCCAGAAACAACCTGGAGAAGAAGTGAGCCGCAGGTGAAAAAGCAATCAGCAAATCAAGGCCAAGTGTGTGAGACGACCACAGGCTGAGTAACAGTAAATGTATCAGGAATAATATTTAAGCAAATTGAAGCAAAACTGAATTAATTCTAGAGTGCAAAAAGTAAAAATGACAAGGTTATCTAGAATGAAACAGAGAGCAGGTATAACAAGAAAAGCAATTATTCAATATAAAATAAGACTAGTCCAGCTAAAATATAAGGTGATAGTAAAAATAAACCAAAGTGGAAAAACAAATTGAAGTCGAAGCTTGTTCCATTTTTATTTGTCAGGTCTTTGCACTGATGTGCAGTAGGTGTCTAATGAAGCTGCACCCAGCAGGTCAAGGCATCAACACAAAGGAAACTTCATGCTTGTTATAGAAATGCCAAAGCCTTTTACAGAGACCCTATCTGACACCCAGGGAGATTAATAATGGGGTGGATTCCTCTCAGCTGTTCTACAAACCAACCATATTCTTGAAGTCTTAACAATCAAGCCAGACATGCCCATCAAAGCTCTGCAAACAGCTTGTGCACCATGTTCAACAATCTACAGCCAAGCTGTAGCCAAGTAGAACAAAAGACCTCCTGACTTCTAGCACACACACTCACACACTAACAGAAACGCCAACCAGCCTGGCAGGAAGTTGACATGAAGCAATGGAAGCTTGCTATTTTCATTCTGTGGAAACCCAACGATGATTTATAAGATGCTTCAGTTTGTTTCGCCAGAGAAAGACACGCAAAACCCGGTGTGGGATGTGGCAGACAGTTTATTACAAATCCAAAGCCCTGAGTAGGAGGAATTTGCTGTGCCAATTTTGTGGAGAGTTGAGTTCTTTCATGTTGCACAGTTTAATTCTGCCTCTAAGTCATCCTTGTAAGCCTGTAGTGAAGGCCTCTGAAGTGGGAAGTAAGACATGTCATGCATATAAGTGCACTTAGTTGGAAGGGTTTTTTTTTTTAGGCAGCATTAGTGAACTGTTGCTGCGATCCCTTCATGTAATGAGAAACTGGAGCCCAAAAAAATCTGACCCTGTAATGAACCAAAGGGTTTTTGATTATGTGAATACAAGGATTTCAATAGTAGTCATGCTTCTTGAATCTTACCTTATTTATTTGTGATTTAAAGCTGAGCCGTGTCAGCAGCAAGGATTTCTGCAGCAGCCTTGGGGACTGAAAATTTTGTTCATTCTTCATTGCACCTCAGATTTAGTTAGCTTGGATGGAAAGGAGCTGTAAACCGCGTCTTTTGAGTTTTCTTTTAACACTATCCTACCTGACAGGCTGTACTTTGACTAGTTCATTCTAAGACAGGCATATGCAATCATAAGAACACCTCTCTGTATATTTAGGTTTGTTCGTCCTGCTTTAGAGTACAGCTCTGCACCAGATCTAAGTCATTTTGCATCATCTGTTTTCCAGTAAACTGACCAGAATCTCGGGAGATTATGTCCTGACATTTCTATTACAAAAGTAAGAATATTATTTAACCTCTCAAAACCGTTAGTAAGAGTTTACAAATAATAACTCAGAATGCATGAAAATTACACTGGTAAAAGGTTTACCAATATAGACATGTTAGACGTCGTTAGAAAGCTTAGATTCTCCACAATTTAACCAACTAGTTTATTTTATGGACACAGCAAGCACCAAAGCACAATTAACACAGATATAGCAACATGTCAAAATATAGCATGACAAAGCAGCCACAACAAGCAAGCATGTCTTTATAACTGCTGTTCAAAAAAAAGATCTATTATTTTCTAGAATAAACAAACAACTTTGAGTCTTATTTGAACTGATGCGGCTTGGATGTTTTACTCACCCAATTTTCATGTATTTATTCAAAAACTGAAAGGTGTTAGCTTTAAAATAACGTATCACACATGTAATTTGGGCTTACAGTTCCTAAGCTATTTGCCTTTCCATGTGAGTATGCAAAATAGGGAAGAATTTCCCAAAAATAGGTGGATATTAAGAGGTTAAAAATAAACTTGTTTTGCAGGAGGAGCAAATGACCGGAACTAAAATCACTGCGGGGAGGAGAACAAGGTTAGTGGCAGAGAACAGCTCTGTGGTATTAAAGGTGCATTGAATGAAAGCCACTAACCTTCTCAGAAGTTGGGGAGGATATGCTGACGCTGATGTTTGATCACAGTGGATATAGAAGGACTTTGAAGATTGGAGAATCTGGCACCCGGTTGAGAGAATTGGTAACAAAGGGCAAACAAACCAAGCAGAGGTTTTTTGAGGGTAGGAGGCAGTAGGCAGATCTAAAGTCCAGGTTTGGGTCACACGCAATTGGCAGAACAATCAAGACAAGAGAAGAGGCACACAAATTTGGTCAAGAGGCAAGGCAGAAGGTAAATGTTGAGAGACCTGAAGCCAGCATAAGTATAGAACAGGGGCAAGGTAGGCAGAGGAAAACAGGAAGGAGCCAGATCGATATCAGGAGGTCAACATAAGATCCCTGGATGGTCCATTCACACAGATGGCTTTCAAGAATCTGGCAGTTACCCCACTGGGAGAGCATGGAATATATAGTGCTCCACCCAGATACAGCAACTTCAAGTAATAGGAGCTGCTGCAGGTATAACAACTCTAGCTGGCTTCACACCCACTATTTGACGTGTGTGCTCTGTTAACCCCTACGAAAAGTTGCCATCTGTCTTAACTCAATGCCTCAAAGACCTGTTTGTGAATTACTCTTATTTTGAAAATGTACAGATCTGCTTTACTCTACTTTACTCTGACTACTCCTGTGGCTCTTGTGGTTTAGATAGTGACACATTTTGCTCCGTCACCCGTCACAAATAGACTCAATCTGTACATCTGATGGGCGACAGAGGGGAGCTGTGAGCCATGGTGCAGTCCAACAGAATCAATAGGAATTTCCACACAGACAAGAAAAGCTTCCATTTGTGACAAAACAAAGATGCACTGATGAATGAGAAGTCAGACCTGATTGCCAGTGTAGCAAAAGGAGGAGGGGGTGATGTCATGGTACTGCATACAACACCTTCTAAGGCAGGTACAGACAGGAATCCTTACAGTGCCCTACATGGTTACATGTTATTTGACAAACTGCAAAAAGCACTTCTCTGCTCTATGATTTCTTAAAGGAATAGTACACCCAAAACATGATTAGCCTTCATTTTCTACTCACCCCCATGCTGAACAACACTCTGGAGTACTTTTTTGATATCTCAAATGCATCTGGAGATCTGGGAGGCTTCTTGCCGTCTGCTGACATTCAAATAATGGAGGTCTATAGCGCCCGAGTCAGAAAGGTCCATAAAAGTCCACAAAAAACGTGTCAATATTCCTCCATACTGCTCGTCCAATGTATCCCAACTGAGTTGGTAGCATCCAGAATTTACTCGAAACGAAGTCATTTAGAATGTTTTAGAGCATAAACAGTAGTGTATAGGATTTCTTAAGCGTAGCGCCCTACGAGGATTCCGCGAAACTACGAAGGAAGCGACAACAGCGGGCCAAACCAGGTAGTCTCGTAAAATGAAGGCTATCATGTTTTGGGTGTACTATTCTAATATTAGACAACAGGCGTGTGTACTTTTCAAGTTTTGAAATTCTACCTTGGCTTTACATTAGATGTAAAGATTGGTATTATTAGATTCATTTTTCAATATTTCATAAGCTGACAAATAGAAAGAGGAACAAAATTACACTATATTTAGGCACACATGGGAAATCACTATATTAGTGATTATTAAAAAGAAATGTATAGAAATAATTGCAGCTCTCACTACTTTATGAAAAATCCCCCAGAGGATTTCAATGCTTCTTTTGAGCTTCACCGCTGCAGCAGCCAATGGTTGAGAAGAAACCATTTAGTCATTCAGGAAGGACATATCTGCAACATAAATCCTTGCCACTGAAGGCAGAGGCTCAAACAGAGGTG
Organism: Cyprinodon brontotheroides; assembly: GCA_018398635.1. Lineage (NCBI taxonomy): Eukaryota > Metazoa > Chordata > Actinopteri > Cyprinodontiformes > Cyprinodontidae > Cyprinodon > Cyprinodon brontotheroides. Next base: position 4,323,123 of record JAGKQL010000026.1, read on the forward strand.
TTTTCCTGTCTGATGGTGCAGGACTTTGTTTAGGTCTGTATGTAGAATATTTCAAACCCAGAATCAGATATTTTCTAAATAGAAATATACTGATGCAGGGATGATTTACTTAATTAGTCGGCGACACACGCTTTACTCTTTGCAGGTTTGGATTGTAATCTGATCATAAATACTGCCCTGTTTACTATATATAATTATTTATTTCTACATAGCAAAGATTCTGATACCTGGACTTGATTCATGATTCTTTTCCAATCTGTTTTCTCATGATGTCAGATGCCATTAGGAATCCATTTCTTTCCTTAGAATGGGTCTTTGGCATCAGTAAAGCTTGATCGAGGCTGTAGTGAAAAGCTTGGCTTATCGCTGTCCAGAATCTCACCCATTGGGATGAGGGTTAAAAGAAAACTAGCTTTAAAATTATGTTTTACTTCAGCCTTGAGGTGGGGTCAAGCTTCGTAGATTAGGGTGAAGGAGGCCTGTGCGTGTGATGGTGCGGTATGTTTCTGTAGGTGGAGGAGGAGGTGAGAGGCCTTTAGAAACCAAATGACTCAGAGAAGGACGAGAAATTAGTGGTTACCAACCTCCAGGCCCTGTTGGAAAATGTCAGCCCCCTGAGAAAGTGTCATATGACCTGAAAACTCTGACATCATTTGATGTTTTAGCCACGTTTAATTTGTCTCTCTAAAAAGAGCAATCTTGATTTTATGACTCGCTTTTGAATTAATTATGTGCTTGGATGAAATCCATGAGGGAAAAACAAAGTCTATATTATCCACATCCACTTTAACAGAGTCAATTGTTTTAAATGTCTTCTGCTGCTGCAGATTGTTTGGAAGCTTTTTGTTGAATGTATAAAGATAAAAAAAAAAAATCAAAATCCCAGAAAAGAAAAAGAAAAACTACTTAAAAGCCTGAAATGCAAGAACTGACATCACAATTTGTTTGCAATCTTGTTGCTGTCATTTGTTTAGTATCTCCCTAAATAAAACTTCCTAAAGAATGAATTATACCTCTGAAATATTTCCACGTTTTAATTTCTGGAACGGATGGTGTCTGCCAACTGTGAAATGTCTCCAACAGATTTCAAGCTTGTTAAATGTTTTACTGCATGAAATGCAACCTTACAAGCGCAGAGTGTCCGGTGTCCTAATATGGATTGGTCCCAAACTTGGATAAATGCAGAGAGTTGCATCAGGAAGAGCATCTGGAGTCAAACTTTTCCCTAAATTACAACACTAATCAATAACATGATCTCCATACCAGATCGGTCAGGGCCCGGATTAACAACAACATGCTGGTGACTAATGGCTTTGGAAATTGGGCTACTGTTTGTCAGCAAGGAAAAGGAGGATGACATGTCTGTAAGTAGCAAAAAAGGAAAGAAAGAAAATGGGGATTTTATGATGTGACTAAGACAGGAAAATATAGCCCTCAATAGCCAAAAATGTCACATCATTTCATAGAAAAGAGGTATGTATATATTTAAAGTTTTAAAAGTGTACAAAAAGTTTAAAGTGTACAAAATGGCTAAAATTTTATACTAAATGGGAGTGAAGGATGGAGAGAGGATGTTGAGGCTGGAACTACCAGCCAGAAGACTTGGATTAAGACCAAACATGAGATTTATAGGAGTTAAGGAGGCCATGAAGGTAAATGTGTGAGAGAAGAAGATGCGGGAGATGGGATTAGATAGAGACAGATGAGTCGCTGTGGCGACTCCTGAAACGGAAAAGGTAAAGGGGAAAGCATTCTTTAATATTTGCAATAAACAGTAAAAAGTTTGGATTCAGTTTTCGTTCCCTCAACTTAAAAGGCCTTTGATTGTAGAGTTAGTATATTCTGATTTTGACTTTGGTGATTTCTCTGCACAACAACAGCCTCAAAAATCTTAACATTTTATGTCCTAACTTCTTTAAAGTTTAAGAAATATGAAACAAATAACGCAGCTTGTCATGAAATTAGAACATAGGACTCAGAATTCAGGCAAGACAGACAGTAGGAAAAATTCAAAGCGTTTATTTAAAATCCGAACCGGAGCTGGGGATCTGCAGCAGCTGCAACTAGGGCAAGGCGCCACTTGTCACTGAAAACTCTGGGGGAGAAAAACACAGGTAAGTGACCGTGATAATCTGACGGAAGATGATTAACCATGTGAGTCACTTACCTTGTTTATCAGTTCAGTCCATCTCCATTTAATGCGGTAGGATCCAGCTGGAGGGCTGCCAACTAGATGCGTCAGGCGCCGCCTAGAGATGCTACAGTCCTGGAGGGCAACCATGAGTCCAAGCCAGGTCAGGTAAACGGATCAGAACAGGAAGGCTCAGAGGTCCAGGAGTCCATAGCCTGATCAGGGATTTAGATTAGAACAGGAACAGGCTGGTTCAGGGTACCAGGAGTCCACATAGAGTTCAGGCAGAACGTTCAGATGCAGAACTGAAGGGAGAGTCAAACTGGGTCCTTTTTAAACTTATAAACTTAAAGACTTTTTTTTGAGGAGGTCAGTCATGTGAACATTAATAATCTAACTGACTGATTTTATTTCTGTGATGTTTTAATGTGTAATTTGCTCTGTTGTTCTTGTGTACAGTCACTGTGTTTTGTGTAAAAGCCTAACTGGGGACAGGCATTGAGAATTAGCCTTAGCTAAAATGTTGTAGTGTGTGACATGATGCATGAAACATACTTGTCCCCATTAAATAAACGAATAAATAAAACAGGTCAGGATATCAAGAACACTTCAAAACGTTAAAACCGCTCTCTCTCCACTGAGCCAAGACAAGAACAGGGCACGCTCAGTGGATAAGAGGCAGATCAGGAAATCGGAAAAACTCTACCGAATGCTAAAAAATGAGCTTTCTCCACTACTAAAACAGGAGCATCAATAACATCATTACTAATCTGGCTCCTATGGCTTGACTAAGCTGTATATAAAGAAGCAGGAGCAGGTGGATTAGTTGACTAGTAACTGGAAACCAGGCAGAGCTAGGCAGGTGAATGGAATGAGCAGTTGGGCCAGCCATCCAAGATCTTGAGACTGGTATTTCTTTCTGTGCATTTAGTTTAATGTGTTTTGAAACAAAAGTTGCTACTTTCTGACTTCCTGTATCAGCTGGCTGCACTAATGCTGCCACATTTGGACAGGAGAACAACATTACTAGTTAAGTTCAATCTTGCTTTGAACAGAATAAAAGCTAAAAATGTTTTGTGAGCATTTTTCACTTGTATTTATTTTTTAGCAAACATGAAGCAGAAACGTGACTCATGCTAATTAATCTAGCTTGTAATTAGCTGAGTGATCTTTGTCTGTTTACAGGGAAAATAAACTCTTAGGATGCACTTAGTTTCAAAGAATAACATCATTTTGCAAAGCGATGTACTCTACATATGCTGTTGTCATAAATTATGGAGCTATATCATTTTTAAACCTAAAATTGCATAAAACAGAAATCTACATTCACCCATTTCTTGTACAGATAATGCTGTTCAGTACTTGTACTGAAAATGTATCCTATTGTACTACCTAAACATGCTTTGTAGGGAAAAAAAGCAACTTGAGTTTACAATTACTAAAATCTCCTGCAATACCCCTTTAAGCTGCTGCAATCCAGCAGGAAACTGATGGTCCTACTAACAAAAACAAACCACTAGAAAAACTCCTTTATCCTGTCGCCTGTGTTCACTCTGAACAAGCAATGTCTTAAATGGACTCACATATATTACATCACTTGATTTACCAATACAATGATTTTAATGAATTCAGTATTTCAGGCTTATTAACTTCTTGCTTTTGGCTATACTTTCCAAACTGTTTGTTTGGTTTTAAACTGTATAAGCAGGATTGGTGCTTATTTTTCCATACATCATCTTATTTAAAAAAAGATGAACAATAAAGTTTTCTTATGTAATGTTAATAGATGCAAACTCAGTCAAAGCTGAAATGTTTTCCTCAGAGACCGGAGTTCATTTCATTTCAGGACCATGCTGAGGATCACACTGTGCTGACAGGTGAAGCCATCACCTAGGTATGAGGTGCTGCTTTAAATTCTCAGCTGTAAAGCCACATGTCCCATATGTTAGTGAAGAGACCAGAGGGTCCGGACAGGACCCACAACCACGTTCACAGAGTTAATTAAATACCACGACCTCAAGGGAATTTGGTGCATGGTTGAAACCTGCTGGGAAGTCTTATACTTTATAAAATGAGTGCAGGAAAAATGACTGAGTCATTTTTTAAGTGTTGGAAAATGAGCTTTTCAAGCTCAACTCTAAGTGGGCAGGGTAATATTTTGAATGAGAGAGTTTTCAGAGGTTTATACAGTAAAGTTATGTTCTGTTTTCTCTTTTGTATTTGTCATCTTTGCTAGTAATTCTCAACAGGCAGTACTTGTTGACATTAGAAAAGACACGAAAGGGTCCTTGATAGAAGTTATGCTTTTTGTACTGAGGGCATCTGCATTTACACAATTTGATAAAACAAGCCATTCCAAAGAGGCTCACAAGGTACAGTTTCTGTTATTATTAACTTGGTTTTAAGGAAATCTTAAATATGTTATAAAATAATTGTATATTCCCTGATCCTTCAGAAATCTAAAATGAAATATTAAAAATAAATTTAACCCAAACTGATCCGCATGCCTTGTAATCTTCAAACAACACTTTAAATTAAAGTTGAAGAGAAGCACAGAAAAGTACAAATGATGGTAGATCATCGTCATCTTTAGCATCCTGCTGTGAGCAGGTCGACTTCCTGCTGCGAACAAGCTTTGAAAAATCATCCTTTAAAGCAAAAACAAATTGAACAAAATCTGCTGAGGTTCAACAAGAAAATCTAATCTGTACAACATTACAGAGTTTAATTTGCCTTCAGGCATAAAACATTAAATAGTTATCGGTTTGAAATCCTGTAGAAAGAATAAATGAAAATTATTTCAGTAAAAATATACAGATTCGCTGGCTTCTGGGCCAGATGTGGAAATAATGTCTTTTGATTGTTTTAAGAAATCCTAATATTAAAAGGAAAAAATCTGTTTGAAAGTTCTAATGCATTTTTTATGTAAATCTCTAACCTACAGACTTCAACAGCTTGGATTTAAATGTTAAAACACTTCTAGGTTTTCAGTACGAGGGAGAAGAATCTAATGCTGCCTCCTTCTGTGAGTAATTGGTCATTAAACTGGTGTTAACATGCAGTTGTGCTTTTAAGGCCTTTGGGTCAGAGTCATTATCTGGTCTCAGTGTGAGGTTGCCTGATGTAAAAGGTTACAAATCAACCTTTTCATGTAAAAAAAAACAGCTATAATGCTTTTCTACAACAAATTTAAGCCGCAGATTCTGGACACATGAGACTGATGGCCGCCGTTAACGTGACGTGACCCTCTATAATTACTACATGTGTCCAAGCATCAACATTCAGATTAGGGAGGAATGTAAGGACAATAATCTGAGGCTGATCTGTGCTGAATCTCTGGGTCAGACTTTAAATATCTTTTTTTTCAAATAGCTTTGCATTTCTAAGGATGCAATGAGAAAATGACCCATTTTTAGACTCTGGTCCATGAGGGGAGGAAGGGAGTAACAGCAGAATGCATTATACAGATCAGCTACTGTATACTGATGGAGACATCATGGAATAAGCTGAGTTGTTGTTTCTCTTGTTGCACACCTGCAGAACAAGAATAGAGCACTTTAACAAGAAATCCTACAGATTCACATTCCCAGAATAAACCCTGGTGAATAATGTCTTTGCAAACCAGAAGCCGACTGCCAAGAACGGAAAAAAATACATATATATTTTAATCTTATTTGGAAAGAAAACAAGTTTTTATATAAAAACATAATTAAAAAAAATGATTTTCTAAAAACTTTTTTTGTATTTTATTCAAATGGCTGAAATTATTCAACTACAGATATTGATAGATCAGTAAAAATATTGAATACATAACATAAATATGTTCCTTGTGTCTGAAAATTTATCTTAAAGGTATATATTTACATTATATGCCTATAGAGGAAATACTAAAAAACATTTGATCATGATAAAAAAGATTATACACATCATCTGTGCTGATAATTTTTGGATTGACCATTTTGAGGATAAAGAATCCACCACCGGGATCTGCTGGCAGTCCAAAGGAACCTTCAGAAAGCCAGACGTCAGTAAATGAAGCAGCTACCTAATGCTACCGTTCACACCGGATGCGCAGCAAAACAAGCAAAATTAAGCAGCAGACACGGTTTGCGGAATAGTTCAGCGGCAAGGCTGAAGCGGCTTTGCTGCGCTGGCAATGCGCCGGGTGCAAAAGTGTAATCTGACGCTCGTTGAGCTTTACTATCCTTTCTCTGCCCAGCTACGGCTGCTGCACAATGATCAGTGGAATAAATGGTTTTAAGTTGTTTAGTGAATCCTTGCACAGCTCGACCGCTCCGTGATCTGTCGGTGCATCGCCAGACCGCCACGTAATGTTGCTGGCGGGCGCGGCTCACGAGGAATCGCCTGTGATTACGCAGACAATCTGGCCCAGCAAATCGCGGCACTCGCTAGCCTCACTAAGGTTGCTGGTAGGTGTTTTCGCTCTAAATAATCCAAACTGCTGGGCAACCGTGATAATAAAAGCGTAACATATTGCCGCAGATTTCGTGCATTTTAAGTTAATTTATGCGGCAACAAACTGTTTTAGAGATGAGTGATCATAGCGTCTGTGTCATCAGTGCGAAGTGTCTCTGCCACTGCCAGCCCCAGATCAGCTTCTCTGATTGGTTGGCGCGCGCATCGAGCAGCAAAAAGTTCAATTTTTCCATCCTCTAAAGCAGCAGCTCGGTTGGCAGGGTGCAGCGACGGATGGTTGAACGCTCGGAAGTATAACTTCGCGCTGGCGTTCAGCTGCTCTTATTGACTTTGCATGTAAACTCGCTGCTTCTGCCAAGCCTGCTGAGTCCAGTGTGAACACAGCATAATAGAGCCTGATCATCCTGCAATGCCTCGTGGTAAAGCAACAGCTTGACATGGTGGAAAACCAACCCGATCTACAGCAACTCTAAGTTCTAGGGAATCCTTACGGAGCCTCCGATCAGAACATCGAGAAATACGAAATTCAGGATCAAAGAAATAAATAGATTTGATTAAATGTTTCTTTCCATTTAGTGCATTGTTCATAATTCCTGAATTTTATCTGATCTTGGATTCCAGCAGCTCTGACAGATAACTACTCTCCCAACTTTCTTTCTCTGATTCAACCATCATATTTGGTATATTGTTGTTTATACTTAGACTGAAAAGTTACCATAGCATTGCTATCACTAGTATCAGTATTGGTAAAGTTTTATACTCGCCCATCAATGAACTTCACAGCGACGGCTGAACACTTCCACAGGTTTAGCTCCCACTTCAGTTAATGCCAATATTTGTGTCGCATTCTGAGTATTATTCGAGTCTTATTCCTCCTAGAATATTTATTTTTGTTGTTGTTGCACTTTCTCACACATTTTGGTCTTTTCCACATTATTATTGCAGTTCCACTTGGAGTCTATTTTGATTTCGCTTGTTAACCAAATATGCACAATGTTGTGCCTCTAGTCAAGCAATGTTTTTATTACAGAAGGGCTTTAATTATGAAGAAATGAAGGAAAACAAACTATAAAACTCTAAAATTAAAATAAAATACAATAGTAGGCAGCAAAAAATTATCAGAACATTTTGGTGTTCAACCAGAGGGAGTTACTGGTGTATACATTTAAAAAGTCATAAAAACTTTTTAAATCAACACATGTTGACCTATAAAGCCTACATTTCAAAATTCTAGTGCATGTCTATAAATCAGGTCCTTGTTCTCCAGTATGAACCATGTAGACCCCACAGATCATCAGAGCACCAGGCTGACTGCGGCGGCGTAAAGCTGAGTAACTCCCACTGTATGATTTTTCAGTGCGTTGCACACAACTACAACTGCGCCTTGCAGCGAAAATCGCGAGTTTTCGCGGGTAGGGTTTCACGCTCACGTGTATGCGGCCTCGCGCCAGCCGGCAACTCTGATCGCGATCTAACTGCTCCGTACCGTTGAGAGATTTAGGGAATCCCACTGGTCCACCTTGAAGTTTATGGCAGTTCTCCGGTAGGATAGGGAGTCGAAATGATGGCGCGGTCTGCGGTACGGGGCGCAGGATTAAACATGGCACGGAACGGAAGACGGGACCCGAGCAAATAATAAGTAACTTAAAAAGCGAGACCAGCTGCCAAAAAATAAATAGAAGAAAAAATCCAGTACTGGCACACGCCATTTTGTAGTTTTTCCTTGAAGCCTACACTTATAATGCGAGTCAAAAAACTACGACTCAAAAACCAGCAGTGCTTCACGGCTCTGAGTTTTCACCGAGCTCAAAAACAATGGAGGATAACAGTTACTACAGTTATAAACAGGAACTTAACTTCCTAGAAATTCAGATTCAATGTATTGGCAGAAATCTTATTGAACACAACAAGGCAGGAGCGGGGAGTCATTCTGAATGGGGCCCGGGGAAGGGGGAGTCATTTCACCAGGAGTGGGGCCGGGACAGGATTTAGATTTCTACTCTGGCCGGGGATCGGGACGGGACACAGCTGGCCCGGGATCAGGACGGGAGTGAAAATCCACTCTTGTGTCAGTCTAGACTGTACGTCTAAAACCACGTGGGACTCAGCTCACGGTGGAGATGAAGCATAATTGGACTCGTCTATTAGCAAACAGCAGTGAAAGAGGAATATGAAACTACTTAAATTAAAAAGCTTAACGCTGTTGTGCGAAACACCTAAAAAGAAAGGCATTGGACAAGACATGGGCTTTAAGCAAGCATTATTATCACGTTCTGTCAATTTTACAGAAAGAAATCAATTTCACTCGCACCTTGCCATGCTTTCTGTGTTTTCATCTGAGAGAGGAAGTAAAGAAAGAATCCTTGTTTGTGCACTGAGCAATTTGCCCACGACCACCTTACGGGTACCAACTGAATTTCAAACATGTTTAATCTTCTCTCCGACCTTACGATTCCTGATGCGGAGTGAGGTCTGCAAGGGAGCTGATAAGCCCACAATTTACCCACTGTAACACACCTACAATACGATCGGAGAAGCTTAAAGTAGGACAAGATCGAAAAATTCTCATGGCTATAGAATTGCTGCCCTGGTGAGACCATCCCTGATCTCGCAAACTTTCAAGATTTCACTCGCGAATCAGTCTGGAGACTCTCCGTTGAAGAAAAATTTGGAGCCGTTCACCAAGAAAAGGAGAGCGTCCGGCATTAAGCGTTGGCTTTGGCGGGTTGAGGTAGCCGGGCCTTAGCGAGAAGCGCGACAGTTCAGTCTAAAAAACATGGCGGCTTCAGCCGATGAAACTAGCGTAACGTTGGCGTGGCTATCCGAGCAGGATTTTTATCAGAATTACAGTGGTATTACTTCACTAAAAGAAGCAAAACACTGCTCTGGAAGCTTTCTCAGAGGAAAAGATGTGTTTGCTTCTTCTCCCGACTGGTTTCGGGGAGAAGAGTAGCCTGGCTTGTGGTTGTGTTTTAAATTCGTCGCTCTCTGTTAGTATACGTCATATGCTTAAGTTGATCTGATAGGTTTATTTGGCCCATCTATCACCAACATAGGCCAATCAGCTAACCAGTATTTTCGCCCCTTCCCGAAATGACTTCAATGGAAGGTTTCCAGATGGATATATGTGGAGCAAATCCATCTGGCGAGTCAGGTTAAGAGAATTAGCCCAAAAGTGGGCAAAAAATCATACAGTGTATTCTTGCCTTTAAGCTCCTATTCCCAAGTGCATGGACATGAAGCAAACTCCATGGAAACCTTAAATATGCTCAAACTGATGGTTGCTTTAAATCAAGACCAACATGTTTAATATTTTTTAACACCTGTTGCTGTCAGGCATTTCTATCTGCTGCAGTTGTGCCTCTTTTCATAGATGTTCTGTTAAGCACGTTGACCTGACTTGAATTTAATGGAGCCATGTAGATAAACCTGCCAAGCATAAATAACATTTATATAATTTATAGACACGTGGGATAGGTCTGGTATATAAGTAGAATAAAGGTCAATATTTATGACTCAAATTGGTTTCAGCAGTTTAATAAAAAGTTCAAACATCAACCTTTTTCAAACATCATGCAATGGTAAAAAAAAGAGTCAGTCAGCAGAATTTCAGCTCAGCCTTCTTGATTATAAACCCTTTACTCTGCTAATTGAGCAGCACATCAGCGTAGCTCCCAGCTGTTAAGGCAAATAAGATATTTCCTCATAAAGAGGAAACTCTTTTCCTTCTCTGGCTCAATAACATTTTGTCAGCACTGCGTCATCTGCGTTAGAAGCTGCTGTCTCATAAAAACGTCTGATTCAGACCTGAAGAAGAGGAACAAAAGAAAAACTGAACTTCTTTTCTGATTTCAAGAAAGCTTCTTATTTTCAGTACAACTTATCACAACACATTCAACTATTTTACACTCAAATAAACTAGATCTGATTCAATTATTGCAATATCATAAATAAAAAAATACCTATTTATATTTCTTCCAATATTTATTTAAATAAAGATGTCTGAATTTCTGTTGCCTTTAAGCATTTTTCTACATGTATGATTTTATAGTCAAGGATCATTTGGGCTCCCCACTGTTTGCACATTATCATTTCCTATTCTGCTGCACAACCCTTTATTAAATCCACTTCAAAGATAATTATGTTATTGGACTTTAAATATTTAAATAATTTCCAAATCCCCTTAATTGGTTTTTGCATTTATTTTCGACGAAAAGTCAGAGTTCATTAAGGCAAGTTTAGTATTGCCAGACATGTCTGCAGAGGGGCAGCTTACCAAGCAGATGCAGAGGGACAACATGTAAAACCCGACACAGAAAACTCCAAATGAGCTGAGATTTTATTGCTGGGAGGAGACAGCTGCTAACCAACCAGCTCACTCCCTGGACTTCTGTCTGTTTGGGTTATAATGAAACAACAACAATCCGTTTTCCTCTCCTGCTGCACCACCAAGCATATGTACGGCTTTCTGTGCAAAGCCACTGGGACCCTGTTGATGCAAATTTCCTTGCATTTATCCCTATTTTTGGGTCGATCTGCGCCCCAGTTTTGGGTAAACTGGGTCTACAGTTATACACTCCAGTGCAACAGGTCGGCATGCCCTGCTTTCTGAAAATCCTGGACTGAACCTGAATGCAATAATAATAACTATAATCCAATGAATTTGCTGAAAGTGTGTTCCTGATATAATAGGTTATAGCTCCTCATACATGCCCTGCTTCATATATAAAGCTGATGGAGCTCCTGAATTATTCTAATCTTGAGAGAATCTATATTTTCAATAAGCTTCTATGCATCTATGGCGGGCGTAGCTGCTGGCTAACCTTTTGTGGCTCAGTCATACGGCGTTCATTGTAATAAGTCTCTTGCAGCCTGGGGTCTTTTATATTCTGACCTGAAACACCTCCAGCAGTGAACAGCAGTCAGCTGGCTGCCACCATAAGTTCTTTTCAAACACCCACCTGCAGTTTCAATCTCTTTCTTAAAGCAGCCAATTATTTTTCCTTCATGCACCTTACTTTTTTTTATATATATATATATACAATTTCATTTTATTTTGTTAGCTGGCCAGTGTGATGGAAATGTCCATCCTAAGGGTTTTGTAAAATTTCCAAGGAAAACTGCTTCCCAAACAAACTTTTTTTTGGTTGAATAGAATGGTTTCTGATCAAACAAACTACATACACTGACTTATCTAAAAGAAAATTATTGTTTCTGGCAACAGCCTTCAATTCATTAATGATTGCAGCGATAAACTTTTAGAGTAAATCACTGGGATTTTTTATATTACACCAGGGTGTCTGAAGAAGTTTTCATCTGTGAGCCAAAATCATAAAAAGTTTCATAGTACTAAACAAAAATAGTAAAAAGGTTGGACACGCCGCTTTACATGCATTATTTTTGATTAAAGAAAATCAGTCACATTTTTTTTTTTTTTTTTTATGAAAGAGATTTGTAAGCGGCATCAGGTTATGAGTTATTTGGGGGATGATTAAAAAAAAACTGAATAAAAAGGTTTATTTTCAGCATTATTAACAATATTTAGGTAATTTCTTCTTTAAAAATCACTAAAACATTAAGCTAAGTTTAAAAAAAACATTGATCAATAGCAGAATTTTGTGATCTGAAAACTGTTTTTCTTTACAAGTTTCAGGATAGACATCTTATTTAGCATGATATTAAAGAGAAAATAAAAAGCCTGTTACACCAACATAACAAATAACTGGAAAAAGTTTTATTTTCTAACATGCAGAAAATAGGGGGGGTATGACATGCAGACCTATTCCCCTTAAAGTATTTTGTCAAAAAAGCATTATCAAACAGGTCTGAATAAATTAAACATTTTTCTGATGTTTTTAAAATAACAACTGTTGAGCTATCACTTGGTATCAAATTGTTGTTCCTAAACTTTCACCTATTAGACCAGCCATTTGCCTTTCCCTGTTTGTTTATCGCTATTCTTTCTTTCTCTTCATCATAATACCTGAACGACATGAATTTGGTTACATATAACAGTCTTAATACATTCTGGTCAGATTCAGAATGATATCATACATTATTAAATGCAATTTGGTTCCACATGAAAATAACTTACAGATTTCAGACACATTTCTTGCCTTACATGTTTGAAGTTACTTATGTCATAGCTGGTTCAAACACAAAAACAAATGAAAGGCAAAATATGTTTGGTTTTAAAAGAAAAGCAGCAAAACCTCATATAAAAACAGGATATTTTAATTAAAATTATAATTTTTAAGGATTGGATACTGCATCTAATCAGACATATCTGACACAGCAGCACAGCACAGTGTGTTATAGTGTTATATCAGAATCAGGGTGAGAACATTTTGATTTCTAAAAAAATTAAAATAGGACATTTTGCTCTGCCTTGATCTGTATAAATGACACCCAGTTTACTGAAAGATACCTTATAATTTCTAAAAAGTAAAAATTAAAGCCTCCTAAATATCATGATAAGATTAATAAAGATAATAAAACCTCTCTTTATGGATTCCTCAGAAGTTATTAAACACACTTTATTGTGTCAATGGTTAAAAAATAAAAATAAGAAATAAAATAAGAATCTGTAATGAAATAATTATATAAATTTCTGAACAAGGATTTGTATTTTATTTTTCCATCACTCCCAAATCCTAAATTTGATCTATTTAATGATTCAGCATCTTGTTAATTTGATAATTTCTTGTGCAATAAGGTAACTAGAAAAAACTTTATAGTTTTTGGCATCATCTGTTATAATCTAAATACTGAGCAGCGAACAGTTGCAAGACAGCAGTAACCTGCTGCATTACACGTAGTAGTTTAACTTTATTATTTACCAGCCTCCACACAGAAGCACTTACCTACTTGGAGAAGTTGCCTTTCTTCTCGGCAACATCTTTCTCCTTCTCCCTTTTTTCGCTTCCTATTTTGAGCTCCTCAGATCTTCCTCTCTGAGCCCATCTGTAGAGCCACTGCATTCCTCCTTTTTGCTCCACAGATTTTTATGATACAACAATATGGAAAATTTACAGATGATTGCTAATAGGGGAAGACGGTGGGAAAAATAGGGAAAATAGGACAGTTTCCTTTCCAAAACGGAACACTTGACAAGCTATGGAAGTCTTCAAAATCTTCATCTCTATCGTAAAGAAGATCTTCAGAGAGTATCCCCTACCAGAGCCCCTCCTCTGCCCTTCCCCATCTTCTCTTCTGAATGTCTGTACTTCCCTTTATGTCTAGACACTTTTGAGAGAACCTTCCTTCTGTGTACCTTATCTATAACTTTGGTATGAACTGTATTTTAATTGCTCAGTTTCAAGTCTTAAAAAGTATCAGTAACATATTCCTAAACATTGAGGACATATTTGCCCTCTAAGATCCTTTTCTGAGCTGCTTCCTTTGGGGCATAGCTACTGTCTTTGTAACGATCTTGGTTCTGTTGTTTTTCTCTAAGTTTTCAGTTTCAAGTTTAGCCAGGTTTTTCATTGTTTTCTAGCTTTATTGGTGTGTTTGGATTCTTTTAAGTTGTTTTAGGTTTTTCTGTCTGTCCTCTGTTGCCTCCTTGTGTTCTTTTCCCTTGGCTTCCTCATCAGCTCTAGTCACACCTGCTCCTTATCAGCTTCATTAGTCCTACCTTTGTTCAGTCAGCCATAAATACACTCCCTCTGCAGTCCCTCTTTGCTGGTTCCCTCGTCTTACCTTTTTCTCTACCCTGGCTCCTTGATGGTTTCCCTTGATGTCTCCATGGTTCTGGTTTGTGTTTTGATTTTTATGTTGGATTTTTGGATACCTGTTTTTGCTGCCTGATCTTTAATTAAACCTTTTAAGAGCTCACCTCTGCCTGTCTGCCTCTGCACTTGGGTCCTCATAAAAACCGCCAAACAAACCGTGACAGTCTTGCTTTATTCTCAAGAAACAAGACAAAATTTTCCTTCACGCTACAAGTAATTAAATCATTAAAAAGTAAAAAATAATTGTAAATTACTGAGCTCAAACTTCGTTAACATTAATGCCCTATTTGTTTATACAAGTGCCTGTTCACAATTTCCCTATAGGGACAAGTAAAGTTATCTATTATAAGCAAATACATCCAGAGCTGCAGTAGCATGATTTCAGATCAGATATCTTCAACTTTTCATCCCCAGCTCAGGATTGCAATGCCCTACTGGGTCACAGATGCAGCAGAGGGTCAATTTTTTTTTTTTTTTTTTTAAAGCTACAGTGTGTAATTTTCAGCAACATCTAACGTCCAGACTGCAGACCCGCAGCAACATGAACATCTCCCCCACAGCGCTTCTCCCCCAACAGTACCTGTGGCGTTACGGGGACAAAATGTCTTCCGACGTCCGATCACGCATCACCTACCTCTCTCAAGTATTTGAGGTTTGTTTACATAGATAATTTTACAGATGGTATTTCATTAGTCTGTGTAGGGTATATAGATTTCATGTAGACTTAAACAACTTGCCGTAGTTACTTTTCGAGCCCGAATGGGCGATCTACATGTCGCTAGTTTGTTGGCTCTCTGCGGCTGCCGTGGCAAAGATGTCTGCCTCCATGGCTCGCGAGACCGGCTCCCTATGTAATTATAAATAGCGAATTCTAAGGCAAGCATAAATATTAAGGTTAAGAGGCTGAGCTTCGTAGATGATGATAAATAACATAGTTATGTATAATATATTACATTTCTGACTGTATATCCCTGTAATTATTACACACACTGTAGCTTTAAGATAAACATGCTTTTCAGGGTTAACTTTAGAAAATCACAAAGGTTTTGCGCGTAGACCTGATAACTACTGAGTTATTCTTGATTTATTCAGTTCCACATTTTGTTTCTAAAACCCTTTGGTCTTATCAAGTTAAATCTTCATCATCAACACCTCCACCAGTTGTTGAAAACTGCACAATGACCTTCACTCTCTTAACTCCAGGTGGACATAGCACAGGGGGCCTTGCACCATTTATTTATTATTTGGGAGCTCCCAGATTAAATATAGTTGAAGATTCCTGCTTTAAATGAAAGCAGATTCCTGCAATAGAAGATCCCAACCAATTCCTAACTATAGATCCTCTTCAGAGTGTATGGCAAGACTTTAAAACAAATATTTACAGATGCAACATGACTGAGTGTCCAGTAGGATATTTTTAAACTTAAAATTAGGGTTTAAAAAAAAAATGAAATTTTAATTGTGCAAATCTCTGTTGCATAAAATACCAAAGAAATCAAGTGAGGTTCTTGGTTGTAATGTGAAAAATATGAAAAGAGATATGAATACATTATCAAAGCCCTGCAGCTAAAGTCCAAACTTACAGTGTGTTGCAGCAAACACAAAGGAGATGGATCTAAAAATATACATTTTAGAGGATCATTTCAAGTCATACTGAGAGAAGATACTCTTTTTTTCAGCTTGGCTTTTTTTTCCTCCTTTTTTTGACTTGCTCAAATTGCTTCACAAAGAAATTATTTTGATATCTGTTTCATCTCAAGGTTCACAAGCGTGAAACAAGATAGTAGCATGGAGAGACGACCATGCAAAATGGAAAACAGGAGTAGAGATTACGTTTCTTTGGAGTGCATCAATCTGAAGAATTGACAAAAATTGTCTAGAAGAGTGGTGTGGTGTTTGTTTACAGAAGCAGATTAGAACCTTAGAAGGAGAGTAAATCTTGCAGACTGGATGTAAACGATGGTTTGGGGACAAAGAGTCGAAGCAAAGCCAATAGGGCGGTGCTTTAAATCTATTTCATAACTGATAGCAGCAATAAATCTTCTGCCCGCCCAAACACAGTTTATAAAAGAAGTGGAGTTTCCTATCGTTTGGATTTATTACTCGGGTAAACTTCCTATAAATTGACTTTTTCTACCATATGAACCCATCCAAGTTGTACTGTAAGGGTATTATTTTTAGCTGACTGTCAGAGTGTCCTGCAACTGCCTGTAACAATAACCCTCCTTTCTCCCTGTAACCTCCCGGTGCCAATTTTAGAAATCACAACAGCTTTTAGATTAAAATCATATGGAAACACCACTAAATGTGTCCATGTAAACATGCCTCACATCTTACATCCAACCAATTGGTCTTGTTTTAAGATTCATATACTAAGTTAGAGCAGAGTCTATTAGATTTTTATCTGCCTTTGAGGGGATCCTCTTTTTAGTAGGATTTTCTCAATAGAAGACAGAAACAGAATCTTCTCTTGTTCAATATATCCATATCAAAACAAAACCAAAAGCACTTTTTGGCTAAAATATAATAGTTGGTTAGATGGATAATATTTGCAGTTTGTACCATCCATTTTCCATCGCGCTTATCCCAAGCAGGGTCACTATCAGGATCCCAGTTTTTGTGTGTTTGTCTCTTGTCTTTTGTGTTTCTCCTTTCCTCCATAATCAGGCGCCTTCTCGGTCAGCCTCCTCACACACCTGCACGTGATTTACCTCGTCCACGGACTGCTCTTAAGCTGCTGGTTGCCACTACTTACGACGCCAGAGTGTTTTGCCAGTTTGGGGTACTCTAGCCAGAGCCTTGTTTATGCTGATTCTAATCTGAGTTTTTGCATTTTGAGTTTTGTCCTCCTAGCCAAGCTGAGATAGCGCATTGTTTTTACTGAGCGCTTGTTTCTCCCTGATTCTCAACCTTGTTTGTTCTTTTGCCTTTTCGGCGGGAAGCCCTTCCTGCCAACTGGACTACCAACCAGACCCGCAGCTTCTCCCAAGTGGGATCAACGAGGTCTTACACTGGTGACAGATTCCAAACAGGAGTTTTGGATCCAGCCACTTTTCAGCAGCTGAGATCACTCTCTGAGTAAGGAAGTCATCTTTCACCACGACCCGTTCAAGTACCACAGGAAAACTGAGTTGCCTTTACCAGCGGCTGCATGGAATTTCCACTCCGTCCAGGTTCTGGGTAAACCCTATTCCGCCCTCCACCGAATCAAACAAACTCTGGAAGACTAACACACAGACTGGAGTCTAAGCGTGTCTCTTCTTCTCTGGAAGCGCGTGAGTGGCAATAAAACCTCTCCTTCAAGATTAACAACTCCAATTCCCCACTGGGCCCTGAATCTAAAAGTCTGTCTTCCCCTCGTCTTCCAGTTTCGGCTGAGCAGAGTTCGGAGGAACTCTGCACCGAACTCATAATACTCTTCAATAAAACTAGTGTTGCTCTGATACCTTTTACCAGTATATCTCGGGGCCCCGATACTGCCTTGAACCCCAGTGGTATCAGCAGATGTGAGTACCAACAAATAGGGCACTGATACCATTTGGAGAGTTTCCATACGTTTAGGGAGCTTTTGTCACTCCACTGTTGGTACATGCAATAAAAGAGTCTACTGGATTGTACTTTGTATTAAATGAGTCTGCTTCAACAAAGGTAGGCAGCAAGCTAGAGAAAGCCATGATGGCAATTTTTTTGGATTATTATGGTATTGGACTGCTAAAAGTGCCTTGAGGATGACATGTGTGTTGAATTTGGCTATCTGGGAAAAAAACTGGCATTGAAATTACAATAAAACACCTATCAGAACTTTTACACTGTGTCACTCTGTTTGGCTTCACTGCATGTGGGTCCGAGCCTTAGAAAAATCATGACAGTCACAAAGGGTGGGTGCCTCCATAGACATCTCACCCCTATCTCCAGCTGTCTATGGGTGAGAGGCAGGGTAATCCTGGACATGTCACCAGTCTATGCCAGGGGAACACAGGACAAACAGTCATTCACCAACAGACTAACACCTAAGGAGAAATTAGAAAAGCCATTTTAACTTAACAGTCATGTTTTTGGACTGTGGGAGGAAGCCTGAGTACCCGGAAAGAACTCACACATGATCAGGGAGAACATGCAAACTCCATGCATAAAGATCCTGAAAATCATAACCAGAACCTTCTAGCTGCAAGGCAGCAGTGTTACCCACTGCAACATCGAGCAGCCTGCAGATTGCACCAGTAGGTCCAAATCCAACTATTGATTTTGGGTGTTTAACTGATTTTTTATTTTTATTTTTTGTGCTGGTCCAGTTTCTAATGGGTGCATATGTGAACATATGGCTGTGGAGTGGACACACTAAAGTGTTAGACCAGTGATCATTCTTGGAAAATAGATTGAAAAGTGCACTTTAAATACATTCCTGGAAAAGAAGATCAGACTGGAACCTAATGAGCTCTTACTGTTGTTTCAGCCTGATTTAATGTCTGATAAGTGGGGACAACAGTTACATGGAATAATACTCTGAGTGAAGTACTTCATTCAAGTGGCTCCTGATTGGGAACAATGAAAAGGGCCCCAGCCCTCTAAAAGGGGCTGTGATGGTAAAAGTCCTTAATAATGTTTTTGAAGAGCTTTTCATTCTTAACTACATGCTATTGTCTCAATCACTTAATGTGAGTCCTTCAGTGAGAATTATGGGTAATTAATGCATCTTCTATGTAAAGTTTACACTAAATGACATCTGTTATAAGCCCTGCAGGGATCTATTTAACATATTTTACTTTTAGAATTGTATTTATGATACATGCATATGGAAAACAAAAAAGTCACATTGATCCTTGTGTAAAAGTAGAGATGCTCAGATCACACATCAGGTCTCAGTTTTTAATCACAAGTGTCTGTAAGTGTGGACTTGATATCCAGAGGAGAAATCAGGCTGAGTGGGAGAATAATTATTCTATAGTAGTACTAAATATAGACGCTGTGTAATATTTCTGGCCACACGTTTGCTGTGAGTTTCTTCATCAGTTTGAAAAGTTGGTGGTTTAATCTTTCCAAAGGCAGCGCATATTTTTGTGTCACTGCAGTAAACTGAGTATTATTGCAGCCTTAAGCAAAACTAATGAAAGCCTGTGCTTTCATGCTTATGGGGGATAATACCAGAACTCAACATTTAGCCTTTATGACAGGAAATATTTTTAGACAGCCAGGTTTCTCAGCAGGATGTCTAAGGTAATGAAAACAATGTTACTGTATGAATCTGATACGTGTGTAATTATTTCCCACCGTTTGCACAGAAACCTTGACATTTAAAGAGATTTAGGCTGTCAGGTAGGATGATCCCCTGAGATTAATTATGCACAGGAGGGTTTCCTGGATCAAACTGATTTTTTTATGAAGACTCATGACCGGCTCGATTTCTTCCTAGCAATGATCTTATAAAGTTACGCCGTAATCTGGAGCCGCACTTAAAGAGGGAAACGTGACTCTCCAAAGGCAGCAATCCAGCAGGAGTTTGAGGAAGTAGAGAAACAGACCACTGTGGAAATATGTTTCACCACCAGAGGCGAGTCAGACTGTGGATCCCCTCCTTGCATGTTGCTGCACACACCTGGAGAAGAGTGTGACCTCATGATTGGTTGTTTCAGCACAATATTGCGCTGAATAGGCAATTATTTGATGTAGTGCAGCAACATGAACTAAAATAGGTCGGAGACAAAGCATATTGAGTACAAATAAAATGTTCCTTTTCTACAGTCTTTCATCCATCAATCCATCCATTGATATGTGCGTCCTTTCTTGTATATATGTGGTTTTTGTTTATCATTTAAGCTCATTTCAGTTGTAGTTGCTGTTTCCACGGTAAAGCCATGTGAGCGGCGAGGTCTGTAGCGCCGCACAGGGACATCAGATTGATTAACTATGCTGCCGGCCTAATGTGGTCGTGTCTCAGGAAGCCCACACATTTAGCTCTGCAGTACTTTCTCCATGGCAGCCTGTCTCCTCTCCAGCTTTGCCCTTTGGAAGTTAGAATCCTCAAACCCTCCCAACAATCTCCCCCTCCCTCCCATTTCCTTGTTCCATCATCCTCATCCCATGCGTCCCTCTCTGTCCCGGCCTCCAGCTCTCTTTCACCTTTAATAACTCCACTCACCCTGCTGTCTAGCTTGACTCTCAGCGTTCCTTCGGCCTTGATAAATCCCCTCTTCCCATCTGTACGTTCCATTCGTGCTGCGTTCCCCTCATCATTAGAGGTTTTGACCCTCACTGTTCTTCATTCTTTATTATTCTGTTTCCTTGCTAAGATTTAGTTTGGAAATAGCACTCTAAGGGAGCACTATGATGTCGGCTTAAAGATCTACAAAAACATATAGATCCAAGAATGACATGTTTTCCTCTCATAATTCCCAAAATACGTTTCTGCTTCTTCTTTCTACATCCTCATTTCATTCCTTAAGCCGGGCATACACTGAACAATTTTTTGCTCTTTTCGGGACGATTCTCCGGTTGTGCGAGAATTTTTTAATCTGGTCGAATTTCAGCCTGATCGTGGGTTATTTAGTGTACAGGGGGTAACGAGGGGTGATGAGCCTCTCATGACTGATTCCTCAGGAATCGTAAGGTCTGAAGAATATCAAACATGTTTGAAATTCAGTCAGCCGTCGTAATGTGGTCGTGGGCAAATCGCTCAGTGCGCTAACAAGGATTGTTCTACTTCTTCCTCTCAGATGAAAACAGAAGCATGGCGGGTCGTCAGTGAAATGGAGTTCTTTCTGTCATATTCACTGAAAAAAAAAAAATCTGAGTGAATGTAAATGTTATGTAATTAAAATGTGTAATTTTAACAATAAAATGTTACGTTAGTATCTTTACATAATAAATCGGGCTTTTAATTCAGCTGCGTTTGTTCAAAACACAAGACAATGTGCATTTTTTTCCTTTACAAAATTAATCTAAGTAATCCCAGCCAATCTTTTGACATACACACTCACAACAAACAATACCTTGTTTCATTTACTCAGTAAAAAAAAAATGCTACCCTTCCTGTTTTGTTGGTCTGGAAACCCCGTGCATTTCAAAGAGAAGAGCTACAGGTGTTGTTGATTTTACAGGATTTGAGTTAGATCCCTCTTTTAAAGTTTTACAGTTAAATTTCTCAGGTTCTCCGAATTCACTTTCTAGTTGCACTACTGCATTTTCTTATAGCGATGTTAAGAGAGTTATATTTAACTTATGTTTAAGTTACATTTGTGAGTCTCTTAATGAGCATTTGAAGGAAACGTTACTGTAAAGAAGCGAGAAACACATAATTCATGTAAAATGTTTTGCACAATGTGAATATATTGTAATTTTATTGTTTTGTCATATTACGGTTAACCCTTGGCCACAGCATGCACATCTTGAAATGTATTGACTTGAATTTTATGACTATAATTCTGACGACAATAAAGCCTGTCAACTTAATGAGCTTTCCTTTACCACCACCATAAAGCAAAATTTTCTATTGTACAAAATGTCTCAACCTGTGTGGTGTATATATTTTATACCAAAATGTCAGCTTTATGTAATGTAATAACCACAATTTCATATTTGATGAGCACATATTATTGGCATTCTGTTTACAAGTACCAGTGTTGAACTAGTAAATGGTAGTAAAAGTAGTAAAAAAAAATAAAATAAAATAAAAACTATATGTATGCATACTTTCAGTAGCAATACTCAGTTGCTAATTAGTTAAATTTGAGTACATGTAACTTTAAAATACACTAAATGTTTTTAAACAAAGTAGATCCAACTTAAATTTGTAATTTGGAAATGTAAAAATTAAGTTGGATTCAGACAAAAGTACACATTTAGAATTCTTAAAGTTATGTAGATCCAACACACAAAAATGACTAGAGCAATGCTGAAATTAAGTTAACTTTATGTGAAAATTTTATTTTAACAAACAGAGAAAATAAGTAGTTTCTACAAAGAATAATCTTGTTGGATCTACGTAATAAAATCATGCAAAAAAGTTCATTATATTTTTTAAGTAAATCAAGCAGATTATTTTTATCAGTGTTGACAGACTGTATGTTATGGTTCTTCCCATTTGTCGTGACTCTGAGTTTTCAGTTTTCTGTTGCTCAGTTGTTTTTGTTTTATTTTCCATGATATTCAAGCATTCTTTAGTTACTCTCTGTTGCCCCTTGTGATTGTTTTTCTTCTTTCCCCTTGGATTCCCTCTTACTTGGTTTCTACTTGCCTGCTCCTTATTCAGCTCATTTGTCCATCCTTTGTTCTGTTCCCCTTGAATACTCCACCTCTGCAGTCACTCAGTGCTGGTTCCTTCTCATTGCTGTATTTGTCTGCTCAGCTCGTCTCTCCTTGGCTCCTCAGGCTCGTTTTTCCCCTGATGTCTCCATGGTTTTAGGTTTGTTAAACATTTTAGTTAGATTTCTGGATTTGTACCTCTGTTTCCTTTGTTCTTCAATTAAACCTGTCAGAACTAATCTCTGCTACACTCGGCTCTGTATCTGGGTCCTTAAGCAACCTAACCACCCATTGTTGACACTGTAGTATCCACATTTGCTCAGCCATGTCTTTGTCCAAATACGTCGTCGCCTTTTCTTTTTAGGGCTTTCAGCCCAAAATTGCAGAAATGTCCAAGGCAGCGTTTCACTCTAGTGAGCTTCATATTCCTCTTCTACCTCGTTTGGCTTCCGGATAGACGAGTAGCGCCATCTCACTCTTGGAGCCGAATCTGATGTGGTTTTTAGGACGTGCAGTGTGAGCAGTTAGATCACATCAGAGCGTCGGGTCGCAGAGTGTGAGAACAAACATCGTGAGCTGTGAACTTTTAAACCCTGCAGTTTCGTCGTACAGATTGTGCTCTACCTGCATGCAACGACTGAAAATATTGCACAGTGTATCCCCGGCTTTACACTTTCTCATTTGGGTACTTTGCTCTTGTTTTTTTTGTTTTTTTCAATGAGTACTTTTCCACATGTTCACAACTTTTCTCCCTTCCTTCTCATTAAACCCCTCTGCCCATACCACAAAAATGTTTATTCCTGCTTCTCTTTTAGAACTGAATAAAATGACTGCTGCAATTAAAGGTGTGTGATGTATGCAGTAAATTAGCATATTTAGGAAAAGTGGGCATAGAAAAGGTGAAGAAATTGATGGTGAGCATGTCATTTGTTAATATGAACATGCAAACTAACTCAGATGTGAAACTAACATCTTTCATAGTTGATCTGATCATATTTGGATGGTGCTGAAAAAAGGAGGGAGGGAGCGTTTTTGAGGTGAATCATTTGGATTCAGTGTCAGTTACATTGCTTAATTAACTCTATAGAAATTTAACTTTATAGAGATTTTTATACCCTTCAGGTTGTCCTGGAAAGTAATGTTCATTTAAATTCAGATCAGGCAACTAAGATCACCTTTTAAAGGCTTAATGTGAAACATTGAGATTAAAGATTTCTGTCTGAATTAACCAGGATGTATTTTAATACTTGGTCTATGCAGTGTGTTTCTATTAATGATTTTACTGATGAAATAATAAAAAAATAGTATTAATTCTGACATGTTATGTCCCTGCATAATGTTTGTCTTACCTTTGTTAGCTTATTTACATTTTATTTAACCCTCTCTTGTTCTCTCATACACTAAATACTATTTTTTCCCCACTTTTTAATAAAGATGCTTTTCTCTACATATTTTTCAGAATCCAATTTTATTTTATTTTTTTATTTTTTTAAATACAGTGTCCTGTCTGGGCTATGTGGCAATAAGAATAAATGTCTTTTGATGTCAAAAAAAGAGCCCAACAGATTTTACTTTCACAAGTGAAAGAATATTTCGCAGCTATCGCCATAGTGTTCTGCTTTGTTTTATGCATATAAATTGCTTTATTATAATTATGCAGGAGTTTTACAGATTATATGGACACTGCAATGTAAGTAGATGAGGAAAGGAAAAACAGAAAAAAGGAGAAAAGATGAAAGAAAGAGGAAATAAAAGGGAGATAATGATAAAACATTTTCAGTCTGCTTCATCACCTAAAAAGGGATGTTACCAACGGACATGGTACGAGACATACAATAAAGCAACACCTTGAAACTTTGGCTGAAGTAGTATTATTAAGTCTGACAAAGTCAAAGTCTTGGGGGAAGATATGTCTACGCTTTCACTCAGATCATCCACATTCAACACTAACGTCTTCTGCTGGGGTCTGAGCTCCTAAGATATATTTTTCATGTCAGTTCAATTCTCTGATTACCGTTTCTCTCTCTGTGACTCTGTAAGAGTATAAATTGTTTAATGCTGATGGTTCCGCAGATTTGAAGACCATAATTTGATTTTCTCCCATTGATAATTCCTCTAAAACTTCTATTGAAATGTTTGCTTATGATTACTCAATGTATATTCCCTGTACCTGCTGACTGACACAGTTTTGAAAAGCAAAATTCTGTTTTTGCATATTTATATGGGATCTATTTGCTTATTATGAAAAAATAAAAAACAGGAGTTGATTTTAGTAGTTCTTGTAGATGGTGTAAAACAAAATGGGTATAAATCTAGATAGGCCATTAAAATAATTAATTGATGAGCAGACTGACACCTCAGCAGTTCAGCACTGATGTATCTATAAGCCTGTAGCCTATTTCCCTTAATTTACTTTGGGTCAGAAGCAAATCAAGATTGATTTTTTGGATACTCAGAAGCGACCAGCATCCAGCTAAACTCAGACATCATTTGTAACACACAGTAAGGTGAAAAAAAAAAAAAAACAATAATAAAAACAGAACTTTATTGATCTCACATTGGAGAAATTTGCCTCTGCATTTAACCCATCCGAGGGGAGCAGTGGGCTGCCATTGTGCGGCAACCGGGGAGCAGTGTGGGGTTCAGGAATACAGTTTTTGTGGGTTGTGTTTTTGTGTCTTTCTCTCCCTCCACCACCAGGTGGTGCCCTGTTCTCGTTGGTCCTCTCACACACCTGCGGCTGGTTGACTCATCACTGAGGACTATTTGAGCCATGGACTGTCACTACCTCGGACGCCAGAGTGTTTGCCAGTTTTGGGTACTCTAGCCAAGCTGAGTTTAGCTGAGTCTAACCTAGTTTTTGCCTTTTCAGTAGAAAGCCTTCCTGCAAGCTAGATGTTTGGCCTTCTTCCTCTGGAAGGATTGTTTGAGTCTCACACTGAGCAGGGGATTAACCTCCACAAGTTCTGTTCTAGTCCTCCTGGATTCCCAAGTGACAGTCCCCTCAATAGCTCATCAGGGTCCAACCAAGTCTTAACCTGCCGCCCTCCAACGAGTCTCTACCTCTGGATAAACCCACACTAACTGGATTCTGGGAGAAGAGGTCTTCTCAACCAACGTGAGTCCCGTTTTTTCTGTCTCTCCAACCATCGCTCAAAGTTCCCACGGATCCTGAACTAACCACTGATACTTCCCTTCCCTCTTCCAGTTCCGCTTCACCAACACACTGAGTTTCCTGAATCCAACCCCCACTTGGTTTACTCCATGTGGGTCCGATCTCTTAAGGAAATCATGACAAAGGGTCTTGCTCAAGGACCCGGAATGTAGGCTTTGGGGATTGAACCGGTTACTTGCAACCTTTACAACCTTTTTTTCTTCGTATTTTTGATGCTGCAGTTCCGATCTTTGTGTCATTTTTCCCTCAGTAATATACATCTTGCATTTGTATTTTGGGATGTCCTAGGAATGTTTCAGTTCTGGAAAACGATAACAGGGGAGAATCAATATGAAACATGAACAGAGAGAAGCACAGCCTGCAAACGGATGAAAGGGACAGCTTTAATGCAACTATAATACTGTCTCTTAATCTCCTTGTCCTTCCTCTATCTCTCCATCTTTCTTCTGATCCTATGACTTTCCCTTTGTACATTTCTAGGACTTTTAATCTCTTTGTTCACAATCAAGAACTGCATTTATCCAGAAAGCCATCTTTACTTAACTTGTATGTTGCTTTTGTAGAATAAAGGCATTATTTAACATTTCTATAGAGAAAGCTGACATAGATTACATTGAGTCTGGTTTTGCTCTGGGTTTATTCTAGTTAAGGGGGAGCTTTTTACTGTTGCTAAACAGATTTTTGGTTTGAGGGATTAATTTAGATGCAAAGGCACAACGCAAGCTAGCGTCCACTGGCACTGCATGTTGATTAATTTTAAAAATAATTTACTCAACTTAACTTGACTCTATGGTTTAACAAGAAGAATCTGTATGATTAAAATGATATTTCACTATTTTGTAAACTGCCATAGGACGACATGGTTTAAATAACCTGAACTAAAATAGAATATTTGGAATTAAAACATTTGGATCCATGAAGATTTAAACTATAGAGACTGTACTGCTGTTAAAATGGATGCCCAAACTTTTTCCAAGAAGCAGAATCTCCACACTAACAATATTAAAACAACTCAACAAGTTTAGATGGTTAGTTTAAAGAAATGTAACTGAGCTACCAGACTACCTCTCCAAAAGTAAAACCACAAACATGCATCACATACAAACTCCATCCATCTTGAATAACTTTATGTATTTATGCCCAGCCCAGTAGGGGCGTTAAATATGTTTTTAATCACATAATATTCATTTCTTATATTGATAATCAACACACGCCCTAATGGCTGTGTGTTAACACAAGCTCAAGTTATGGTCAAACAGATAATTCTGCACATATATGGAATATATCACACCCATCTTCTGTTTTAAAAGCATGCTCATGTACCTCCAAGTCAAACATATTTAAGTTAAGGCTAGCACAGTGGCTAAATCTTTGTGCAGCGCTATTTCACACAATGGACGCATTATAGCGGCAAAAAGCAGCTTAAAAAGCGTCTGCTGCTTCATTTTTACTGCTTGTACCAGTTAGTTCTTGTGGATTTAGTGAGGCTGAAGGCAGCTTTGCTGCTCTGGCTGCACAGTGCCAAAATAAAGTGTGTCTTGAGTACAGGCCGACATCAGGGAATGGGCTAAGGAGAAGACAGAGACTTCACTATCCTTTCTACTGCCTTGCAGCTATATTTTGACTGTGATCAGTGGGAATAAAGTAGTTTTAATATGTTTTAAGTGAGAAAATACACCTGAAAGCGTAATCAGTGCAGTCAGTTCATTCAGATTATCATTCTGCCTTACAATACTTTTTTCTAGTCGAGAGCCGACTCAGATCCCCACATACCAGCGGTCAGAAACCCGACAGTATAAGAACTCCCTTCATCAGCAGCATCTGAAACCGGGTCGCAAACGGTCTGTTTTCAGCGGTTCACCGCCAGCACAGCTGGTAGAGTAGGTTTTTCATCTAAATAATCAAACTGCAGGCAGCAGGATAATAAAAGCCAACAATATATTCTGCCGGCAGGTTTCTGCATTTTAAGTTTGAATTTAGGCGTCAACCAATAAACTGTTTAAGAGGAGTGATCATCAGCGCTGTTGTCTCTCTCCCTGCCAGCTCCCCAGATCAGCTTCTCTGATTGGTTGGTATCATGACTCCAGTCGTCAGTTAACTGAGCAGCAAAAATTCAATTTTTCCATCTCAGGGAGCAGCAGCGGGGGCTTTTCGGAGCGTGGCCGTAGCGCGCACCTCGTCAGATGCTTAGTCATTGGATTTGCCGCTTCGACTGGCTCCAGCCAAACCAAGCTCAAAACAACGGCGCTTGGCAAGAACGGACGAAACCAGGAGAACAGCTGTGCTTATATTGACAACGACAGTGCACTTTTACTTTTAGCCCACTCTGGGGAGCATCCTCCTACAAGCTGGAAAAATCAATACCGGTTTGCATAGTGTACCTTTAATGTTATCCAGCTGTTTCCTTTAATGCAAGCAAACAAGCCTTACTTGTATTAGTTTAAGAATTTTCTAATAGTCATATGAAGAACCTTTCCATTAAAACCAGATCTGTATAGCCTAAGAGAGAGCAGCTGGATGGTTGGTGATTTATCTGATCTTAAACAAAATATTATTAGCACTTTAAACATTTCCTGCTCTTCAGATTCGCATCTTCTTTCCACATTGAGGTGCAGCAATAGTTTAATCTTTAGGGTAATTTTAGGGCTGTCCTGAAACACTTTTGTCGTTTCTGATACGAGACAGATATTGCAGGTTTGAGTATTGAAAGACACAGATATCAGTATAATTCATATATGCTTTTACTAATTCTGCAGTGTTGAATATTTGGAAAAGCTTCATCAAGTGATAAAACTCAAACAAAAGAGATATCCTCCTATTCTGTTAGGTGGAATCTATCATTCCCAGCAGAAACCTATAAGAACTTTTTTAACAAAGCAGCTCTTACTGATGAAGATGGAAAATCAGGCAGAATTGATTTTCTCCTGTTATCCTCTCAAATCATTCAAGTTGTTATTTTTCTCTTGATGGCGTCTCTCTCTTTAATGCCAAACACCATTTTATTTCTCTGTAAGATGTGGGAAAGTGTGTGCTGCAGTCTTGCAGAATCAGAGATTCTCTTAATGGCTGAACCAGATTCACATCATTTGCAAACAGAGTGAGAGTCCAAATGGGCTCAAATGTACTTTTGAATTAAAATTGAGTTTATAAAGTACAGCGTTGGATGGGAGAAAATATCAGGTCTCTTGGATGATAGACATGTTCCTAACTCCACCACTCAAAAAGCCTTTCAGCTTCTGAAAGCAGCAAAAATAGCATCTGTGACAGCTTTATTAAAAGCAATGAGTACCCGGCCGTGATTAATTTTATGGCTACTGCACCAAAAACACAGCATCAAATTACCTGATTGCATCTTTGAAACGGTATCAATAATTCCCAGAGATTCTTCTGCATGATGCTTCTCATCTCTTTGACGCCAATCTGGATGGATGACAAATCCCCCCAAAGAGAGTTATTAAATGGAAAGCAGTTTGTGGGTTTGTGTGTTTGCCAGCATTAGCAGGTGCATTTGATGAAACTTCTCAAACACTTTAAAAAGTTCTTCTTAAAATATGATGAAGGCCATTAGTATGAAGGAACAACATTTTTTTTCGTTTAAAGTTAAACTCTGCTGTCCTTGGAGACCAGGAGAGATATGTTAAAAATAACCTTTTTCTTTTAATCAGTTGCACATGATGGTTGTTTTGAGCAGCTAAAAAGTTAAGCTTAAAGTTGCACAATGCAGTAATCCAAACTTAATGCGGTTCTAATGTTTGGCCACAAATCCACCCTTTAGCCTGGAAACACACCATACGTCAGTGTTATTAACTAATCTTTGAACATGCAGACCGAATAATGTAGCCAAACAGCAGTTGATGTCATCTCTGTGTGTGTCTTTTCTTATAACACACACACACACACACAAGGATCAAACACCAGCAGATGTGTTCATTCAGTCGCAAACACTCTAAGACTCACAGCTGAGCGTGCACACCCACCTCTGTCATGAAAGTTGTTCACTTCAAGGCGTAGATTAGTTTGGCTGGCGGTGCTTCCCTGCATCTTTATTTAGTCATTATTGTACGCACATCTGCTCTCTGTGGGATGACACCAGAGTATATGCCCTCCATCCCTGTATCAAGCATGCACACACACACAGAACCACACCAACACCTTGACAAACCTAAAAACTGGGATGTATGCACGTCCACACTCAGACAATCCCAAAATCTGACTTGTAAACATGCCAGCTACTCCAAACGCAAACACACACACGCCAACACACACAAATCAAGGAGATTCACGATGGGAACGAGGCGCTTTCCGATCGTCTCACATCAGCTCAACACCTCTCCATAAATAGAAAAACTGGCTCAGCACTGCAGGCAAGGAAGCATCGTTTGGAGAACAGATTAAAGCCGGAGTGGAGGTGGGCACGTTTGTGAGCACATTGATCATGCATGTTCATCAAGCGATGTCTCAGGGTCAAACGCAGAGCAAACATTGAGCTGCGGCGCTAAGCTGCGTTTTATGTGTGGGTTTGTGAAGGCATGTTTGAATGTGCCAAACTACATGCACCGCTGTTATCTCCACAGACTGTGAGTGTTTTTGTTTGTGCGTGTGGATATGTTGAAGACAGAGTCAGCCTCTGGCTTCCCATCCGTATCCCTGCCATCCCAATCCTCCCTGCAGCAGAGACAATGAGAGCTTCTCAGATTCCATCTAACAGATGACACAAAGGAGGGGGGAAAAAAAGCAGAAAACAATTAACTCTGACAGACAAAGTCAGTGTGGAAAGAAGTGAGTTTTAGCAGAATTTATAAAAAAGGGTAAAAAACTAGAAATATGGAGAATGAGAGATGAAACTAGAAACCAGTTACAATTATAAATTGTAAAGTTATGCAATTCAAGAAACAGTTTGCTGAGAATGATTCAGAAAAAATCTACTTCTTTAAAGATAAGTCATTGGCTATAAAGGTCATATCTTTCCATAACTGGAGCTTTTTCACATTTTTGTTTAAGTTTGTTTAACCTCCTCCACTCATCCCCCAAATTGAGTGTATATTGGCCCCACCCACATTGGTGGCTTTTTTTTTAAAAGTCTGTCTGGGGCAGGGTTATGCTTTTAGGTGCACTTCTAGCAGTAGCCTCAGTATGGGATGATGAAGTTATTGGGTTTTTTATTATCATTCTAATTACTGTTTGAGTTCAGTTCTTAAAAAGCTCAAAGCTGGAGAACTCTTCTCCAGACATATTTACTGATTACCATCACTGACTTAATATGATCAGTCAATCCTGGCATTATACATATCACAATGCTCAGCAAGTCATAGAAATCCAGCTAAATATGGGTACGCAGCTTTCTCCAACAGACCATGATGTCAATCACACAGCAGTGTTGGGCACGTTATACTGAAAAGTAATTGAGTTATAGATTACTAGTTACTTCTCCCAAGAAGTAACTGAGTTACTAACTGAGTTACTCCACAATAAAAGTAAATAGTTACTAGTAAAAGTAACTATTGCGTTTTTGCGTTTCTCACCCCGTAACCCTCACCCAGCCCCCCACCTTCTGCTTAGGTATTGTTTCTAAAAAGCCAGCTGAATAGATGGGATGACAAAGACAAAAGAACCTGCAGAGAGTTTAGCATTTCTTGTAACTCAACACGTAAATGACATCAGGGCATTAACAGGGCATTCAGATCTGGTGAGTATATGAAATTAATAACTGGGGATGTCCTGAATTCTGAAATCCTGTGTGTTTGGGTTGTTATAGATACTGCAACTATCTATCTATCTATCTATCTATCTATCTAGATCTATACATCTAGTCCATGTGACATAAAATATGGATCTCCATCCCTGCCACAAAGGCCATCAAATAATGTTTAAAATCCAAAAATACAGTAGCCATTGATGCATCAGAGTATCCATCCATCCATCCATCCATCCATCCAATCTCATCCATAACCATCCATAAAATCCATCCAGATAGTTCTCCCGTGGCGCAGAGGACAGGGCGACTGTTGCGGCGCCTTTAGCCAGAGCATCTTGGCGTTTTCCCTGTCGCTTGCGATTTTGATTGACTCGTGGCTGCCTTGCGCTGATAGCGGAGATGCAGGGAAACCGTTATGTGATGGGGAAAGCGCCTTCAGCGCTTAACACGTGCATTTTCCATGGCCGGAAAACGCTGTTTGCGTCTGTTGTTTCATCACCTCACTCTCCATCTCTCTGTGCAGCCGCTATACGTTAACACCCGCCAGCAGAAACACCACCACAGGACAGGCGGAATCTCGCCGAACATGCGTAGAACATGCCATCTTTCCCTCTCTCATTACAAGGCGGCGCACCTCTGGATGACCCTACAAAAGGCATGTCTGTATCTCTGTAAACAAAAGTAGCACAAACAATATTTTTTCTGCACAAATCTCCACTATCACGTTGCACTAACCATTCAGTCTATTTAGAGAGTTTTTGACGTGGGTGGGGTGTCAGCTTCAACGCAGCTCGCGCCTTGAGGTCCTATCATGAAAAAAAGGTTCATTGTGCGACACAGTACTTGCCTACGCAGTAATGGGGGTGTCTGCAATGGTAACTACGTTATAGTTACAGTCAAAGTAGTAAGTTAGATTACTCGTTACTAAAACAAGGTAACGGCGTTAGTAACGCCGTTACTTTCAACGCCGTTAGTCCCATCACTGCAATCAGAGATTTATTGATGTGGCAAACTATTGTAGATTGACTAAATGTCTAAATAGCCTAAAATAAATATTTCCTTTCTATTTTAAAATTGTCAGGGATCTAGGTGGGTCTATGGGAACAGGTTCAGGTCATTTATATTTTTTGCTTGTAAATCTGAATGTTTGTGAATAGATATTGTGTGTCTGTGTTGTGATGAGAGCCTTGGCCTCCCATGGCGAACTAACCATCAACAGCAGCCATCTTTTTACCTTCTGAGCCCTTATCTCCTGGAACCTGACTCCAAAATGGACCCTGCCAGAACTCCTTACTCCCTCCCATCTCCAGCTGACCTGTCCATCCTCCATCCCCACCCGCCAAGACACACCACTCAATGCTAAAGCCCCACTGCTGCTGTTCCCTCAGACTATGAGCATGGTCTAACTTCTGTCCTTCCTAAAGGCTGATTTATACTTCGAAACTAGGTTGTCTACGTTGGTGTCGCAGTGAACAAAAAGATGTCCCCACCCCCTCCGCAGACACTCTGCTGCTCCTCTCCCAAATTGTCGCTGACCGCAGACAATGCCGAAATTGCAGAAAACAACTCATGAAGTTGGATCAGCTAGAAGAGAGAGGTGCGCGAGAACGCTGGGACCCTTTTTCCACCTGGATCCCTCGCTATTTTTCACCGTCAGTTCCCTCCATTGTCGGACAAATGGCCGTATCTAGACCCACAGAATATATGAACCCACGCTTCAATACTAGGCATAAATCAAAAATGTCTGCATCAAGCTCACTGCGACACACCTCTGCAGGAGTATAACCAGGCCTTAACAGTAACTCCGCCTGATGAATCTTTTCTTCTGTAGTGAGCTTCTGCTGAACCTTCTGCAAACCAGTCCCTCATTTCTCCGATGATAGAAGAATAAATCTTTACCAATTCTAACTCCTGAGAGTTCTCTCAAATGTAGACCAAAAGACTCCCCCGCCAATGACAAAGCTGTCATGATCCAAGGAGTTACTTGTCATTTCTCTAAAATGAACAACTGTGAACTTAAGACTAACAGTGGAAGTCAATATTGTAACATTCACAGATCTGACAGCTGATAGATTTTTATTACTTTTTGCTCTGACATTCAGTCCCTCTGTGGTGTGCTGGATTAAATCTTTGACTTTAACGCTGACTAGGGATCGAATCCTGGTTACGTCAAGAATGGCATCCGCCATAAAGACTTTATCAAGGGTTCATCACTTCGTTTTCTATTACACATCCTGTCAATATTCATACAGAACCAATATGACTGAACCAAAAATGACCTGCAGCAGGTCAGGATGAAATATAGGAACATTGTGCAGACTGGTATTATCTGGACAAAATGTTGACTATAATGTCCTAATAACTTAGAAAGGGCCTGCAGACATATTCTATCATCTTACTTATTAAATGTGCAAAAAAAGGCTCATGTTTTTGTTACAGGGAGTGGCTCACCATCCGCAGAATTTACACCAGCATAAGGTGGCCCTAAATTTAAACAAAGGGAGGTGTACCTGGGGGAGTGTTTTATCTTAAAGTGTGTGCAGTCCAGCATGCTATGCTTTGGGAGTAATGAATCAAAAAAGGAAAAAAGTACTCCACCTGTTTTAAAATTTATTCAGAGATCTGCTGCCTATATTATCCTTCTTGCAATATTGTAGTGTCCCTCCTCGATTGTAGATCATTCTTCTGTGCAAAGGGAAGGTTATAAAGGTGTGTGTCTTATCCTTTTACTGCCAAATACACACTTCTTATTGTCAAGCATATAGTGTCTCTGCTAAGATTTTTAGCCTCTTATACTGACACAGATCAATGTAGCAGAAAAAGCAGGTTCTGTTCTGTGTGGTGCTAAA
The DNA here is from genome assembly GCA_018398635.1 of Cyprinodon brontotheroides. Classification (NCBI taxonomy): domain Eukaryota; kingdom Metazoa; phylum Chordata; class Actinopteri; order Cyprinodontiformes; family Cyprinodontidae; genus Cyprinodon; species Cyprinodon brontotheroides. The sequence continues at coordinate 4,357,381 of JAGKQL010000026.1, forward strand.
TTGGTACCAAGTAGTCTGCACAGATACAGTATGTCATCCCCAGAAAAGCTGTAACACTCATGCAAGAAATTGTCATGACCATGTCAAATATAGACATGTCATTGTAAAGGGAGACGTGTTTAAAGCTACTTTTTTGGATGGAATTCATTAACAGCATCTTTACTTCTTTATGAGTTAATTCTTTAACCCCTTCAACACAACAATAGTCTTTTAAAGGTCATTCTGTCAAACTTAGAACAGAGGCGATCTGAAAAATAAATACAACAAAACAGCAACAATGTCCACATGGATAACTTAGGTTTGAATAGAAAAAAATTGTACATTGAATTTGTTTTTATAATAAAAACATTTTTTGTGTCGTATTTATTGCAAACACATGTTGCAGTTTGGGTTTCCCAAGGAGGTTAATTAAACTACTGAGAGCCTCCATTTAGATCCCCACTTTAAAACTAATTTGGAGCCATTTAATTTACATTAACATCAGAAAGAGAGCATGTCTGATGTCAAATCCAGATGAATTGGCCTTTTTGCTGCATACCAGTGGAAAACAGTCAGACATACAAGGTTAAAAAGATTAGATTTAAAATCACCAACATCTCTGTGGTTTCTATCACAGAAATGTGTTTTTAGACTATCAGCTTGGGAGATTTAGGAGGTGATAATGTTCCGGACGGTGAACATGTGAGGCAACATGTAATATTTATAAGTGACATGTTTTTCTGCAGGAAAATGATATTTTGTTGGCAGTTGCAAGGAAAAATGTATTCTTAAGCAGTATCTTTAGTCAAAGTCACCTGTCAGAAAAACCAGTGAGTAATTTAGAGCTTTTTATCTCCAACAAATTACCATCAGAATGTGTGCAATTCAGGCGACTTTTTATAAATACGTCCTGTCAGCAGGACCATTTCAGAAACCACTACTGCAAGACAGCTTAATTGTATTATCAAAACATGTTGGCAGCAGTGTCAGCTCTCAGGAGAAGCCTTCACAATTACACGTGCTATTTCTACACTCAAAAACCTGTCTCGGTTGCACTGGAGCGCGGCTATCCTGACAATTTTACATATTCCCACTGCTCACCGATGCAGCGCAGCTGTAAGCAGACCACACAGAGCCAACGGTTAACAAGGAAACCCAGAGGAGAGAAGGTTTTGGTAAAAAGTGTTTATGTTAAAGTTAAATTCGCCTTATGATCCATTCTTAAGGCAACTCCTCCTCTGTTATCTCCAATCAGCTGGAGCCTGTAGCCACTGCCACAACATAAGAGGGAAACGCAATCTAAGAGAAGTGCTTATGGGCTTCAGATGCTGCTTGTCATCTCATTAGGCTGCCTCTTGTGCATCTGTCTCCCGTTGAGTGCTTTGCTTTGGCCAAACTGAAAAAAAGCCTCTCTGTATCATCATCCGAATTATAGATACAGAAATGTGTTGCCCTGATGATTTATAGTTCCTTTTTAATTCCTTCTGTGAAAGTCATTCCAAGAACACAGAGTGTGTGGTTGCTGATCTTTATCCATGACCAATTACACCATAAAAGTGACAACTAAAACTGCCTTTCAAGAACTTTGTGGTTCTTCAAAGTGTGGGAGTCAGCAGAGAATTTGCTTGATTTAAGATAAACATTAAGCCTCATCCACAAACCCGACATGCAGAGCGTTTTTTTTTTTTACTTCATTTGGTCTGATAACTATCCCAATAAAGCCTGGTTCTGATGAGATTGAGGGTTGTTTTCTTCAAACTCTAGCCAAGCGTCAGAGCAAACAGGACTCCTGGGTTTCTCTGGTTTTAATGTTGGGACTTTCCATCAATGTGGTTCTGTTTGTAGAAATGACTGGTGCTGATTCCAGGGGGAGGATGGAGCTGGCTTCTTTTTCCACAGTTAGAGTGACACAAAAAGTAATGTCCGTGTGAAAACAAAACTCTGAGGATCCCACCGAACTCGGCTCAATTAATCAAGTGAAAGTGGAGAGAGACCAGCAGAGCCACAGAGCTAGCAACACATGGTTGTTCAGGTACACCAACAGGCAGGGCATGGAGAGCATTAAGCAGAGAAGCGGCAAAGAAATGTAGAGGGGGATTACAGGAAAACAAAAAATGTGCTGAAGTTGAATATAAAACCAAACCTATTTTTCCCTTTTTTGGGGAGAAACTTACATGCGCAATTCCATGAAAGGCAGAAAACAAACTTTATACATGATCAGAGGGATTTGGTGTTGGTAGCATAATGATTTGGGGTTGTTTGTCTTCTGCTGGAACAAAGAAACTGGTCCAAGTTCATATAAAAAGCAAAACTTATGAGGACTCCTGTCTGTGTGTGTTTCTGTGTTTGTCTCCCTTCCTCCACCAGGAGAGGCCTGGCTCTGGTCCACTTCCTCACACTGATGGTTTCCTCGTTAACAGAGCGTTCTTAAACTGCTGACTACCACTACCTCGCCGCAGAATGTTTGCCAGTTTTGGAAAGTCATCCTGCAAACTGGAGTTTTCGGACCTTCTCCCTGGAAGGATCAACTGAGCTACAAAAACTGAGCTAAGGGGTTCAAACAGGGAGGTTTGGATCCACTTTCCCCAAGAGAATGGATTTGAGCTTGCGCTGAGAAAAGGGGATTAATCTCCACTACGACCCGTTCAAATACCGCAGGGAAATCTGAGTGGCAGTCAGTTTCTCCGCTTCACCTATTAACAACCGGATTCTGGGTAAACCCTGTTCACCCTCCACGCGAATCAGACAAACACTGGTGGAACTACAGCATACAGACTGGTGTCAAGGTTTCAACAACTTCTCTGGAAAATTCCGCTGAGCAGTGTTCAGAGCAACACTTCTCTCTGTTTTATCTCTTCAATAAAAGCTGTTAAACCTTTTCCTGGTCTCCCTGTTTGGTCTTTTGCATTTGGGTTTGAACTTCAGTAAAATCATGACAAAACTGTCCAGTCAAAGCCCAAACCTCAACATCATTATAACGTGTGGAAGTAATAGAGCATTTATATTTAGATACTTTCTTTATCATGTAAAGTTGAGTTATGAAATGGAGCAACGGTTAAATACATTTCTATTGAAACATTAGATACAAAGAAAAGGAACACATGCAAGAAAAAAAAACAGCTGACGACTTCTAAAAAACTAATAAAAAATTCAGTTAAACTAAAATAAATATATAAAAAGTTACAGTTACAAATTACACCATTAAAGGTTTTCGGTTAGATTTTCTATCCAACGTTCCTTTATTTCATGTTGAGTTTTACAGACGCTTGACTTCACACACCTGCCTGAATTTGCTGAATTTTATTCAAGATCAGTTTGGACGTTAACTGGACTTTTGTGTTGTTATTCATGACATGGGTCGTTCCTCAATCCACAAAAACGCATGAGTACAGACTTGTGTCTCGCCAAGAGATGTACAGGAAAGTATGGACTCATGGAGAACGGGAGCACACAGCATAGATATGAGCCAATTGGAACAGAAGTGAACTCATGACATCACCACACGCTTGGCTAGTCTGGAGCTGCATTTCACCTCCTGTTATTAATAGTTAGTCTCTCAGAATAAATTCTTACTTTTTTCATTTAATGGGGGAGAATTAATTGAGGTAAGGGTTTTGCTCAGGAACCCAGATTGGAGGTAGTGGGAATTGAACCGGATACTTCCAGCCTTCTCAGAGCATAAGGGCACTGCTCTAACCACTTGGCCAACACTCCCCATGGAATCTGACTTTACTAATCTCTTTTCTTCTCTAAAAAGAAGAAATTTTTAGGTAAGCATGTATTTCACCCTAGATTTTTTCATTATTTTCTAAAGCAAATGGCCAAAATTATATATCAAGGGGAAAAACATCAACCCAGCTAACTTGGTTTATGTAACAACTATATACTGTAGGAACAAAGCACAATCACAACAAAGCTTCCAAACACTTTAAATCTGTATTTTTCAGCACATAAGAGGAAAACAATCAGGAGACTGAACCAGAGCAGCTTAAAACTCAGCTTCTGGTCATGTGCACAGATTGTGGTGTCCGGCACATTAACCTGAGGGCAAGGCCCTTCAGAGATCCATGGAGGCATGAACACCAGGCAGGCAGGTGAACGACATGAGGGCGGCTTTGCAGCAGTTGGTTTGTAAACCAAGTCAGTGACCGGAGGATTCTTCAGGGGAGGTAAATTTAATAAAAAAATGGCCAGCATGTAAAATCAGGAGAATGTGGAAACATTCTCTGGAGAGATGGCCACGAATCACGATTAGAAAAAAAAGAAGGAAACAGGGAAAAAAAACTAACAATCATAAAATAATACACGAACTTATGAACATTCACACCTTCCCTAAGCATTATTGACAGCTTCAGGAGAACAGAGAGGAGAAAATGAGTGTAACTATGATAGAATCACTTATTACTTATGCAGAGCAGAAGGTTGGAGGTGTGATGGCACTGATCCGTGTTGCACCTCATGCTCAGAACTTTTTTTTGCACTTTTTCACATATTTTATCATCAACACATCAGCTGAAACTACAACAGCGGTGAGGATTAAAGCAGCTCAGCTTTATTTATCATTTGAAATGTGAACTCCTTCAGTTTATGCATGATTGGAATAAAAATTACCAAACCATCACAGTGTGTTCTAAGATGTAAGATTAAAAAAAGAACCACATTGAAACTCCTGCAGTTCTGTTTGTCTTTGAGGTTCAGCTAAATGAAAACAAAATGCTTTGTCAAGGTTCCTGTGAGGCTCCTCCCTGCCATTACCAGCCTTTATGACAGGCATTGATTATGAGGCCTGCTGCTTCCTCTCTGTTTACTGTAACTATCACAAACTCACATTATCTCTACTCTACCAACACTGCACTCTGTTATGTATAATTACTTACCTTTCAAGTAAGCAGATCTGCGCCTTGCTTCATAATCAGTTTTGGGCTGTAAAGATCTGCGATGATATAAAGTTGAGGACCATAGTGCTCTGGAGAAATTGCACAGGAGCCGGGGTATTGATTTCATTTATCTCCACTGGTGCTGGGACTTGTAAACAGGTGTGATTCTGTAATGGAGTTATGGGGCTCTTTGCTGGTAATGCAGCGGCGGAGTAATGCAGGGAGACGTATCAAGGTCATTCTCGCCCTCAGCTGTTAACCAGAGGTGCATCTTAACTGGCTCCCTGCCCCAGCAGCCGGCTGGGAGTTGGGCTCGCATGGAGCAGGTGTGAAAGGATGGGAGCTGCGGAGGGGATGTGAAACAGGCCGTGGCTGATAGGAAACATGTGTCGTAGGAGAATGTTTCCCTGATGAATAATACTTTAAAAGTGTATCTTATCCTTCACTTCATCATTGTCAAGGTAATTATAAACACTTGCTGTAATTATTGTGAGCAAATAGGAGCAGATTGGAGAAAAGCTGCCAGTATTCCACACCTGCTGAGTTAATAAATATAAAATCAGCAACTGGAGAGGTTTAAATAGACTTGAGTTACTAATATTTATTGATAATTATCATCTACACTCCAATTAGTTGGACTGTTTTAATGCGCATCTATGTCTATGAGGTTTCGCTATTATCTTAAACAGGACAGGTCCAAACTGCAACAAACAACTCGGTCATCATTCATGGGTTGGTGGCAGTCTAGTGGTTAGGGCATAGGGCTTGGAATCCTGAGGTTGTAAGTTTGAAACCCACTGCCACAGACTGCCACTCTGTGTCTCTGAGCAAGACCCTCAACCCCCGATTGCTGCACCGGTATTTCACATCCAGCTGCCAGCTTCGAAATACCGACTGGCATCTGTTCTTTAAAAGCTTTCCGATTTTCTCCAGTTAATGCGGACAGGTTGTGTATAAGAAATGGTAAATGGCATGTACCTATATAGCGCCTTTTCAAGTCAGGAGACTTGACCAAAATCGCATTACGCGACATTCATTCACCCATTCGCACGCACACACTCACACACTGATGGTGGCAAAAGCTACACTGTAGCCACAGCTGCCTAACTTAACAGATTGCCGGAGCAAATCCATCTAAGAAAACCTTCCGTTGAAAGTAATTTTGGGAAGAGGCGAAAATACTGGTTAGCTGATTGGCCTATGTTGGTGATAGACGGGCCAAATAAACCAGTCAGAATCAGCAGAAGCATATGATGTACTAACAGGCGGCGGCGACGAAACACACACCACAAGGCTACCCTTGCGAGGAAACCAGTTGGGAGAAGAGCAAAAGCATCTTTTCCTCTGAGAAAAAGCCTCCAGAAACAGTGTTTTTGCTCTTCTTTCAGTGAAAAGCTAACCTGACTAATACTGATTAAACTTTCGATAGGCGACACTAATACTAGTTTCATCGGCTGGGGAACGCCGCCATGTTCTTTAGACTGAACTTTCACGCTTCTGGATTTGGCGTCACACCTCAACCCATGCCTCAATTCCAGGTTGGACGTTGGTTTGGATGAGGAAACGGCTCCAAATTTTAACTTTAGCGGAGGTCTCCGGACTGATTGAGTAGGTGAAACCTTGAAAGCTCAACAGATCAAGATGGTCTCACGAGGCTACAGCTGCTGCCCTGGGGCTCACACTGACAAAAGCGGGGCTGCCGTACACTGGCGCCACCGGGCCCTCTGACCACCATCAGTAGACAATGCAGGTGAAGTGTCTTGCCCAAGGACACAACCACACTGAAAGTCAGAGCTGGGGCTTGAACCGTCAATCCTTCGATTTCAGTGCAAACTCCTACATCCGACGCCACTGTCGCCCTCTCACAACTGATACAAATATCAGTTGTGAGAGGAAAAATCTGGATGTCTGTCAATTAAAGAAAAGTATTGTAAAAACTATCCAGGGCCTTCATATCGATAGCATACACTAACACTGATTTTCTTGGTGTATTGTTTAACTTTATGGGAATTTAAATGACAATGATCCATTCTGGTCAGAAGGGAGGCGCCACAGAACTAAGCACACCTTTTGGTACTCAGTATGGTTGTTGTAAGGTAGAATTGTCATGACATTAAGCTTCTGAAATGCATCTATACAGCTCTGGGGAAAGGAAAAGGGCATCTAACACCCCTGCAGACCCCACACATTCTGGACACAGTGTTTAGAACCTCATCTTCAGAGTGTTTGTGTGTCTTAATACGGGTGAAAACATGTTTGTAATGCAGAGCAGATCTTCAAAGAACACTGTCAAACCCTGTCTTCTGATTTACATTTCAGAAGACAGTGTGCAAAAAAAATTTTTTTGCGTTTGTTCTTTTTGCATTATGCAGACCATATGCTAATGATCCAACTGTGCAAATTCTTCAGTGTAGAATTTGCAAATGTAAACATTTACCACATGCAAAACAATTTTTCAATTTAGAAAACACAACTCCAGTTGCAGTATTTGTGTCTTTTATAATACTTCTGAAAGTCAAGTGGAAACTGACTGTCTGGGTGGAAGTTGGTTGAGAACCAAATGCAGTGATAAGGAGGCAGATATGAGTTCTTGCAGATTTGTTTTGATGCGGACAGCAACAGAAAACACAGGTCCAGAAACAAAATAACAAGAAATCAAAACCAGAAGAAGCCAGGGGGGAAACTTACATGAGGATCGAAGCAACGAGGAGAAACCAGCACTGATGAACTGCAGAGAAGGATTATATATGGGAGACAGAACCAGGAGGGGAGCAATCAGTTAATTGGGAGCAGGTGTGGACAGAAGCAGCTAGAAAGGAGCCAAGGGGAAAGGAAAAGGGCACCAGGGGGAAACAAGGAGCAACTTGGGAAAACAGGGCTTAACTTAAATGGGTGTAAAGGGGAATAAAAATAATTACTACAAAATAAGGAATAACCAACTAGAGGATAAGAGAAGGAATAACTAACTAAAACTAGACCAAAGAATAAAGAAATAGCTTAAAATGCTGAAAAAGAGGAAGAGTAAAACTAAAAAAAAAACAAACTAGTTTTTACACTTTGATAAGGTGGTTTTTCAGTCCTACCAAAATTATATCTTGCAAAACTTCAATGGAAACACTTTTTATTTGCATAACACAAGTCGTGTGATCTGAAACGGAGCTGTTTGTGGTATTATGATGATATCTTCTATGTTTACATCTGCTGCTACCATATTGTTTTCAGAGTTATCACATGAAAAAAGCAATTCACCTGCAGTTTGTATTTGATATTTTATGGAAGTACGGCAATTGTGAAACTTAGCATTTTCGAATACATAAGAATATTGACAAAGTTTTACACACAGCTATTGTTGCCACAAAGGAAGCAATGGCAGAAGATGGATAAATGCTCTTTGTGCACTTGAACCTAATGACAATAGTAGAATAATATTAATAAGGATTAAAAAAACATATATGAAGTTGCGGACAAATTAATGCAGCCTTTATATGGTTAAACCACAACTAAAAAAAACACAGAATTAAAATTTATAGTTGGGCTTTTATTTCTCACATAATTTAATAAAACATGCAAATCATTGCAGAAAGCATGTAATATGTCTTTCAAATTTACTTTTGTTTGTACCACTTTTAGAGCTAAAGGAGCTTTAGGCTATGGGGGTCTTTAATAATTAGCAGCATTAGCTCCACTTCCATTGCTTTGAAACTTATTTTTCTTTTACAGCCACTTTCAAACTGCCAGCAAAACACGCAGTCCGCTAATTTTAATAGGAGGAACCAAATTGGTTCCTCCTATTAAAACTGCCAGTTTATTTCACCCACTAAATATGACTAATTGTATGTGCTTCTTTCATCCTCTGACATGGCAGCTGGCTCCGAGCTCGTCTGCCTGCCTGTGTGTTTCCTGCACCGGGCCACATGTGGAGCTGGTTGAAAGTTGCCTTTTGACTCCTAGACTCTTAACTTTAGTGCAGAACTGCAGAGCGCTATTATCAAAAATGAGCCACCCTAAAAGCATGACTGTGTATCCGGGTTATCCGGGTCAGGGCAACCACAAGGCTTAAATTGGAAGGTAACCAGACTTTTGCTTTGTCTCTGAAGATGTTTCAACACCTATTCAGGAGTCAGTGTCTCCTGATAGGTGTCTCCACTTTAAAAACTGTTTCTTTTCCCAAAGTGTTTCCCTAAAGAACAAAATAAAGACCTCAAAGTTTGAGCTGTCAGACTCTCAGCTGGGAAGTAAATAAGCAAAGCTAACAGTTAACTCAAGCCTGTCTCTTTATATAATAGAATAAGACAAAAATAAAAAATTGGGGACAATATTGACACACATTTACATACTGCTGCTTCTCCCTTTTTTTTGTTTAATGAATGTTAACACAAACTGAAACCAGTTTTCCTTGTCTGTGCACCAAACTTTCCCAAGAAAGTTAATTCTAAACTTGAATATGTTCCTGAGATTTAATAAAATGTCATTTTAGGAGACACTAGAGTATTTATGTTTTATTTTTTTCTTGGTCATGCATGTTGAGATTTTTTTAGAAGACCATGTTATTGTTTAATCCTGACGTTTAATCTGCTTTCTTCTTTTATAATCTATGTGTATTTTCTAATAAAAATAACCTGGCAAAAGAACTGGTATTTAGAAAATGGGTCTTTTGGACAACAGATCGAAATACCCCGCATAGTTCACCTAATAAATTCATCAATCAATCATGCATGTCATATTGAATTGATAAAGTGTAAGTGTTGTAATTATTACACGGAAAAGGCCATAAAATAAACACCACAAAAATAGCAATAATATAGAATATGGGAATTATTCAGAGGAACTAAAACAAACAAAAAAGTCTGAACTCAAACTCAATGGAATAACTTTTAACTGAGAAAAAAAGGGTAAAAAACAAAATTTGAAATTTACAAAAGGTAAAGGGACAAAGTAGAAAGAAAAAAAATAGAGAGAAGTAAAGATACTGGAAACCCAGTGAGACCAGTCGGGTCGAGAGACAGTGAGTGAAGAAAGAGGTTTCAGGATTTCAGACTGATGACTCAATCCTCTGCAAGTTCATGCGTGACCGTCTGCAAACGACACATTCTCAGTAAAACCTTTTCTGGCTTTCTTAGACTCTGGATAGCGTCACCTTCTCACTTGACATTAAAACCTCCCAGGGAAAAAAAATAGTCTGCACAGCACACGGGTCGAGCTCTGACTTTACTTTCCTCTGAATGGAAAGAACCTCCTCTGCTGAGAGCTGTGAACTCACTCAGACCAGGAGATTCTGACTGACAATGGCGGTGATGCATTTATGAGCGTCAGAGGCAGCTCACATGAACCATGAGATCAACAAAGTAAAGACGCAGAAGCCAAAGATAACACGTAGATTATAATCAAAGTAAACAACTGCTTATTCAAGAGAACAGGGAACTTGTAACCTGACTCCAGATGGATTTACTTCAAGATATCCATCTGGAAAGCTCTTCCGCTGAAGTAATTTTTGGGAAGGGGCGAAAATACTGGTTAGCTGATTGGCCCATGTTGGTGATAGACGAAGGCCAAATAAACCAATCAGATCAGCGAAGCACCGCAGACGTACTAACAGAGCTTAATTTTAGCGAAGAGGAGCCAATTGATAGATCAAACTCTTGCCCAAAACCAGTCGGGAGAAGAGCAAAAGCCATCTTTTACCTCTGAGAAAAAGCCTGCAGAGCAGTGTTTTGCTCTTCTTTCAGTGAAGAAATACTCTGTAATTCCGATAAAACTTGCTTTCGATAGCCACGCTAACAGCTAGTTTCATCAGCTGAAGCCGCCATGTTCTTTGGGCTGAACTGTCGGCGCTTCTGCGTTCGATCACACCTCAACCACGCCTCAAAGCTAGCGCTGATTGGGCGTTCGTTTGGTGAAACGGCTCCAAATTTTCTAACTAACGGAGAGTCTCCAGACTGATTAGCGAGTGAAATCTTGAACGCTCGCGAGATCAGGATGGTCTCACGAGGCTATGGGGAATTTGTTCTTTACTTGCAGAGACTTTAACTGATGCAACCTTTTAATGAAACATTGAACCTCGCTCTGTGGAGGGAAACACCTGCTGTAAACTGACCAGTGTTGTATAAAGTACTGAAATCTCTGAGTCAAGTAAAAGTAAAAATACCTCTCCAACATATGACTATGGTAAAAGTCCAAGTCACTGACTGAAATGTTACTTGAGTAAAAAGTCTTAAAGTATCTGAAATGGCTTTGTACTTAAGTATAAAAATTACTGTAAAATAGATGTACTCAAAGTAATGTAGTGAAAAGTATTGCAGTTTGAATGATTTTTTTTACATTTTGGTAAACTTTGAAGGTTAAATTCATTTAAAATAATATAAACAACCAAGAGTGTAGGATAATTTGAGGTGCCTTTGGCGTAAACAGCATTATCCTATTGGTGTTGATGAACAAGCCCAGGCAAGACCCGACTTTGAGGGTCAGTAGTTGGGGTCAAAACACTTGCGTTTTCTTTTTTTTTAATTTTTACTTAGTATTTAAACCAAACATTGAAAATGTATCGGAGTCAAAGTATGCAATTAAGTTCGTAAATGTAGAGGAAGTAAAAGTGAAAGTTCTCAAAAAAAATTTATACTCTTGGAAAGTATAAAGTACTCCAAAATATACTTAAGTACAGTAGTGAAGTATTTTTACTTCGTTACTATACAACACTGAAACTGACAGACATTTAGGGTGAAATTCTTCTGTTGATTTCTTGTAGAAAAGAGCATGCAAACGCTAACTTCCCCTTGTGTTATTTTCACCGTGATCAGAGTACATGTGGGCACAGCCACACTAAATATGTACACTGTTTTTAAATGATATGAGAATCTGTCAGCAACATTCTGAAATGATACCAGAACTTTAATAAAATTGAAAGCAAATTTAAACAAAGTATTGTTGTGTCGAGTCTGGATGTGGAATGCAGACTTTTTTACTCTCCTAAAACACAAAAAGATAATCAGCATACAAAAAGATAAAACGTCTGACAGAGAGCAGCCCTGTTTTGAGCACAAACATTAGGGAAATTAGTTTTTTCTTGTTCATTTCTCCTATAACGGTGCCACATTTGTAAGAAGTTCAAATCATGAGAGAAATGCCCAGCAGGCTATTCTGCTTCTGACTCTTATTTGGTGTCATTTATCTAATCTGATCATCTAAATCTCAAGGAGAATATTTTAGCAATCTAACAGTTTATTAGTTTAATAAACAGAAGGTAGAGCTTGGGCGAATCATACTCAGCTGCACTAGCCAGGTGCCTCGTTTTCATCTGCCCAGAGTCTCCTCCCTGTGGATGTGAATGCCTCCAAAGGCAGACCTCCTGAAGACATCCTGATTAACCTGCTGCTTTTAATATGGAGTTTTAGAGTTAAAAGTGGAAGCTTTTATTTGAACTCCCCCCGACGGAGCTCCTCTATTTTATCTTAAAGGCAGAGCACAGGATCCAAAGCAGAAGATCATTTCAGATGTTTGTTTATTGGTTTTTGCTCATTTGGTCATAAACTATATCTCAGGAAGAAACATGAGGACAAAATGACGAAGCAAGAAATTAAGAACCTCTGCTTCTGGTTTTAAATTTTCTCTTTACTTGACAGACCAGAACACCGTCCATATTCCACTAAAGAAACCAAGATATGGTGCATCAGGTTATGCTCGATAACCTGACTCCGCCAGATGGATTTGCTTTCTGCTTATCCATCACAGCCAGATGGATTTGCTCTGCATATCCATCTGGAAACCTTCCGCTGAAGTAATTTTGGGAAGGGGAAAATACTGGTTAGCTGATTGGCCTATGTTAGTGACAGAGCGGGCCAAATAAACCAATCAGATCAACGAAGCATATGACGTGTACTAAGCGGCGGCTAATTTTAAAAAACACAACCACAAAGCGATGCGATGGAGAAGAGCAAAACATCTTTTCCTCTGAGAAAAGCCTCCAGAGCAGTGTTTTGCTCTTCTTTCAGTGAAAATACTCTGTCATTCCGATAAAACTTGCTCGATAGCCCGCGCTTAACGCTGGTTTCATACGGCTGAAGCCGCCATTCGTCTTTAGCGCTTCTTGTTACAGCGCCACACCTCAACCCGCCTCAAAGCCAACGCTGATTGGGCGTTCGTTTGGTGAACTGCCCAAATTTTCTTCAACGGAGAGTCTCCAAACCGATCTTTGAGTGAAAACTAGCGAAAGCTCGCGAGATCAGGATGGTCTCACGAAGGCTATATGCTCGATGCTTTACTTACTAAAAATGATGCCAAGATACACTGAACTCCTCTGGTTGATGCAGAATAAAACCTTTACACTAAACGAAGTCTGCTGAATGTTAGGAACCATGGCCTCAGACAGCTGTATATTTCCAAACACCTCATGATCTGTGTCATACTCCAGCAGCAGTACCAGTCCAAGCTCACTAAAGACACCAACAGAACCTCATCATTTTCAAAAAGCAACAAAAAAAACAAAAAAAAACAGACACCATTCTGATAACCAGGATCATGACTTAAAGTCCAAACATCACTGATAAACTGTGCTTCAGCTCTTCTCTGTCATAAGAGTAAATGGCATATAAATAATTGGAACTCTTTGAAAAGATGTAGAAACTAAAGAAAACTGAACCAGTTCCTGAGCCCCCCCACCACCACTCCCAACCCAGAGGTTTTAACAAGTTTCAGAAAATCCAGATAAAAGTTCTTTTTATTTAACTTTTAAATATTGATTTACGGCGGTGAAAAAACAGAACACACCGTTTAATCTTCTAACCGTCAAACCACGAAGTTGAGACTTATTAATGTAAAACCCGCCCGTCAAGAGAAGCGTTGCTGTCAGGTAAAACCTCTAAAGTATTTATCTGCTTATAATCTTTTATTTGTTGTGTTTTCCATCTAAAACCTATTATATATTCTCTTTTACTCCATCATTTTGTCTTTTAGATTTTCAGATCCACTCGGATTTTCCACAGTTGGCCTTTTTTTCACCTTCTCATGTTTTGCTTCTCATTCTGTATTTTGCTATATATTTTTTATTAAATATATTCTGCACTCTGCTGAAGCCAGGAACAGCAGGCTGGATATACAGCCGTGTACTTATACATACCAATATCCATAATTGATATCCCCTGGAGACAGCAGTGCGCTACATGCCTTATGATCTGTTCTACATTAATAAGATAGATTAATAAAGATCAGTAGGGATGTATCGGTGCAGCGAAGCTGCAGAGATATCAGAGTATTGATTTCACATCACTACCAGTATCTGTGGGAACAGCTAGGTGATGGCAGGAAAAAGATTAATTAGGGAAATAAGTAGTGCTTTCAACTTTAATGTTCGTATCATCATCTCATATTTGAGCATATAAGAACGGTTTTGAACGTTAAAACCTGCCTACTGTCATCTCTTCATTACAAAAAGGTTTACACTTTTCGTAACAAGTCATACAAAGAACCCAACAACCGGACGCAGATAAAAACTTAAAAGGTTTATCAAACTACTAGACTGAACTGGAGGTGTAGGCCTACAAGCTGGTAGTAAGAGCAAAAGTTAGATTATGGCTTAACAATCAGTGGTTTCTAGCTTGGGTAGCGTAATCTGTAAGCTACCGTATCTTTGAATCTTTCCTCCTTTGGTCTGAAAATAAATTCCTCATTCTTGTTTTCATTCACTTGGAGAAAATGATGGTAGATCCACATTTTGATCTGTTCTAAGCATCTAGGAACGCTCTGATTGGTTCATAGTCATCTGGTGACATTGTGATGTAAAGCTTTGTGTCGTCTGCATAGTTATGGTAACTGATCTGGCTTTTTGCTATAATCTGAGCCAGGGGGAGAATGTAGATATTGAATAGGAGAGGCCCCAGAATGGAGTCTTGAGAAACCTTCATTTGATTCTTATTATCTCTGATTTAAAGTTCCTTACAGACACATAGAAGTTGCTGTCCTTCAGGTAGGATTTAAACCAGAAAGGCCAACCCAGTTTTCCCAGCCCTATGTTAAAATCGAGTGATCAACAGTTTCAAACTCTCAACTGAGGACCAATGGTACCAAAACTGCGATTCTTCCAGAGCCTGAGTTTATACGGATGTCAGTAAACATCTTAATCAGACAGCCTCAGTACTGTGGTTGGCAAGGAAACCTGACTGGAAAACATTAAAGCAGCTGGTCATTCTTAAGAACTCATTTAACTGTTGAAACAGAACTACAAAAATTAGGGGAGGTGTGAGATGGGTCTGTAGTTCTGCAGAAACAAGTTGTCCAATCTTCTTTCTTTTTAAACATGGTTTTGATAATTGCTGTTTCTAATGCATCTGGGGAAACATTTCAGGATTTAGAATCAGAATCAGAAATACTTTAATAATCCCAGAGGGAAATACTTTTGTTACACGCTCCAGTTACAGTTTTATAAATATATACACACACATCAAACAAACTGATAATAAAGATAAAAATAAAAAGAGATAAAATATATACACATAGCAAATATTTATATATATATATATATATATATATATATATACTCTTATATATATATATATATATGTAAATCTACACTCAATAGCCACTTTATTAGGTACCCGATGCTAGTAACGAGTTGGACCCCCTTTTGCCTTCAGAACTGCCTCAATTCTTACGTGGCATAGATTCAACAAAGGTGCTGGAAGCATTCCTGAGGGGAGTTTGGTCCATATTGACATGATGGCATCACACAGTTGCCGCGGAATTTGTCGGCTGCACATCCATGATCACCCGAATCTCCCGTTCCACCACATTCCAAAGGTGCTCTATTGGATTTGAGAGATCTGGTGACTGTGGAGGCCATTTGAGAGTACAGTGAACTCATTGTCATGTTCAAGAAACAAGGCTGAGATGATTTCAGCTTTATGACATGGCGCATTATCCTGCTGAAAGTAGCCATCAGAAGTTGGCTACATTATTGTGGTCATAAAGGGATGGACATGGTCAGCAACAATACTCAGGTAGGCTGTGGCGTTTACAGCAATGCTCAATTGGTACCAAGGGGCCCAAAGAGTGCCAAGAAAATATTCCCCACACCATGACACCACCAACACCAGCCTGAACCGTTGATGATACAAGGCAGGATGGATCCATGCTTTCATGTTGTGGGGACCCATATTTTCCTACCATCCGCATGTCTCGCAGCAGAAATCGAGACTCATCAGACCAGGCTTAGCGTTTTTCCAATCTTCTATTGTCCAATTTCCATGAGCTTGTGCAGAGGTGTAGCCTCACTCAGTTTCCTGTTCTTAGCTGAAAGGAGTGGCACCGGTGTGGTCTTCTGCTGCTAGCCAGCCCATCTGCCTCAAAGTTCCGCGTGCTGACTGGCGTTCAGAGATGCTCTCTTCTTGCCCACCTTGGTTGTATCCTTGGTGGTTATTTGAGTCACTGTTGCCCTTCTATCAGCTCCAACCAGTCCTGGCCATTCTCCTCTGACCTCTGGCATCAACAAAGGCATTTTCACGCCCACAGAACTGCAGCTCACTGAATGTTTTTCTTTTAGGACCATTCTCTGCAACCAAGCCTAGAAGAGATGGTTGGTGGGTTAAGAATCCCCAGTAGATCAGCAGTTTCTGAAATACTCAGACCAGCCCTTCTGGCACCAACAATCATACCCGCGTTCAAAGTCACTCAAATCACCTTTCTTCCCCCATACTGATGCTTTCGCTTTTGAACCAGGGGATTGTCTTGACGATGTCTACATGCCTAAATGCACTGAGTTGCATACATGTGATTGGCTGCTTAGAGAATTTAGTGTTAACGAGCAGTTGGACAGGTGTACCTAATAAAGTGGCCGGTGAGTGTATATGCATATGTAAAAACTAAATCCAAGTAAAGTGAAAATCCAAGTAAAGTGATACGTGTAGCGTGGCAAAAATAGTGCATAAATGTCAATTACACGACCTAAAGGATGTGTTTATGATTTGGATCAAATCAGACCCTAAACCAGGCAAAACCTTCCTTATAAAACCTGCAAGTAAAACATCAAGACTGCAGGAGGAGGAGCTTAGCTGCTGAACAATTTCATCTAAAACTCTGCAGTTTATTTGGCAGAATTGGAGCATTTTAACAGACTTTATTTCTAAATGGTACTGGAACTTATGTTAATGTACAGACTGCTTTTATTGTACTTTGCATTTTCTCAATAAAGAACTTTGCAAAATCTTTGCAGGCCTTTTTAGATTGGAGTTCATCAGCCACAGAGATAGGAGGGTTTGTTAACCTGTCGACTGTGGCCAATAAGATACGAGCATTGTTAATATTTTAGTTGATAATCTCAGAGGGGAACGATTCTCTTACATCTTTATTTGTAAATTATATCTGTGAAATCTGTATTTATAGATTTCATTGTAAACTTGGAGTTCATTCCTTTTTTCGGCTTTTTAGCATTCCCTCTTTCCTTTTCTCACTGAACATGAGGTATGCAGGCAGTTGACACAGTCACTGACACAGTCACTGGTGCAAGCAATGAAACAGTCCAGCAGAGGCTGAATGAAAGAGTCAGATATTAACAGGCACAGTTCCAGGTGAAATGACTTTGTTGTTAACTGGACGAGTGAAGCTGTTCAACCTATCAGCAAAGTGGAGAAAAGCAGGAAGAAGAAAACAGACAGCCTGCCCAAAGAGCAACACTGCATGCAACTATTGCTCTTTCTCTTGTTTGAAGAACAAAGAAAGAACCATTAAAGCCAAAAACATAAATTAACCCAAATCAGAGGTATGTTTCTTATCCTTTTACATCTGTTTTTAATAAATTTGGTTGAAATAAATATCCAATTTGCTGAGAGATTTTGTTTTGTTTTTCTTGACACTTTGAACCTTTGCTGAGGAACACAATATTCTGCAAGAGTATTACGAAATTTTGAAAGCACATTTAAGAACCTCTAGACATCCAGACTCCGGTGTCAGAAGAAACCTTTGCTGCCTGCCTGTCGTAGATTGAACTGTGGTAGAGAAAACCTGTTACAGGGCTTTTAACCTGAAACTTATTTTCTTAGACGGACCAGAGAACTGTAGCTTAGCTTTTTATAAGTTCCAGTCTGAACACAATTCATGTATATCTAAGAGTGGTGTGTGAATAAGTGCTGGGTCCCAGTGTACCAAAAACAGGAAGAGAGAATGTGATGCAAGAGCAGCACATCTGATTTGAAGAAGAAGAGGTTAAAACAATTAAGACAGCAAGAGGGTAAAAGAGTTTGTCTAGAGAGTCTGAGTACAGTGATGAACAAAACTGAGTTTCTTCTTTATGCAATTTTTTTCGATTAGTGAAATCCTGGAGCAATACTGCCTCCCAATCAATCTGCTGCAAATCCAACATATTGTTTGACTCATTCCAAACATATTTTAGTTCTTTTAAGGCCCGCCGGACTGATCCCTGGGCCAGGTCTCCAGTGGTCCTTAAAAGTAAGAAAATTCCCACCTTCAGTGGGTCTGGTTTGCTTTCACAATCTAAAATTAATCTTGAGGTCTGTGATTTTGAGCTCTTGATGATTCTTCTTTCTGGTAGCAATCTCAGGACTCTGTTCTTATTGTCGAAGTGAGATGAAAAGCTTTACAGCAGCCCAATATAAAGTCATTGGCTGTAGTAACCACACAGCTCACTGCACTCCCAGGTGATCACTGAATTGTTTTTATTTTGGAGGTTTATGACATGCTGGAGCCAAAGAATGGGCAAAGAAAACCTTTGTCAGAAGAGAAAAGGTAATGAAAACATGAATTGCATTGGGACCGGACTCTAACAAGGGTGAAACCAGGCAAGGCATTTACTCCTGAAGCAAAAACAGGGGTAAAACCTGATGGAGACCCGCTAAAGTTGTTATTAGACTTGTAAGCAGCATATCAATTCAATTCAGTTTATTTATATAGCACCAATTCACAAAACATGTCATCTCATGGGACTTTACAATTTACCGGATCATACAGTCAGACTGATTCAAAGTTTTTCTATCTAAGGAAAACCAGTTGATTGCATCAACTCATTGACTCAAAAGGCAATCCCTCACTCAAAAGCATGCTTGTAGCGACAAAGTGGAGAGGAAAAACTCCCTTTAACAGGAAGAAACCTCCAGCAGAACCAGACTCAGTGTTATCAGTTGAGGGCCGACTTGGGGTTCAAGGAGACAGAAGCAGAGAGATACAAAAGGCAACTTTCAACCAGCTCCACAGGCGACCCTGTCCAGGGAAAACACAGCCAGGCAGATTTAACTAACTAATTCTGTGATATCAAATAATCAGATTCATTTAGAGGAGGGGCCAAAATTGATGACGTCCGAGGCCCGCTACCGTGATACCACGTGACCGCTTCGCTAAGTGGTTCGGGAAGCGCAAGAATTTTGACAGGCATCTAAACAGCTTCAGTGTTCAGTCAAGATGTGGGAGTTTGGAGGAGAGCTGCTCTCAGCTGGATAGAGTTTGGTTAGATACTAAGAATAGATTGGTTGTTTTTCCAACCAATCTAGTTGGTTAAAACTTATTTGGTTAGAATAAACAATGTAATGAACAAAATTTGAGCAAACCACCGGACATAGCCGGTGTTGACACGTCACTATTAATTAGTATTTTCCTCCCTACTATGATTGTCTAAATAGGTGGCGTCATCTGTAAGAGATAGAGGTTGATGGTTCAAGACCTGTCTTTGACTTTTGAAAGTTGCGATTAAACTTAATTATTTTGGCTGATGAGGACTAATTTGCATTGTTTTGCCCGAGTAAAACTATAGATTGGGTAAATTAGATTCGGTTTAGCCAAAAGATTGGTTGAACACAACTTCCAACCTGATTAAAACCACAAAAACGTTGGAACACTATCATGTTTGAATAAAAATGACTAACACCTTTCATTTTGCTCATCATTGCCCAACTTGCACAAACACTTTCACTGTCTGCTTGAGTTTATTTCACTAAAATGGCAGAAAGACTGTGCACCTTAAATGATTGTTCTAAGAAATTTTACACCTAAAAAAATTAAAAAAGATTTTATTATACACACCAGCCATTAATAATTTCAAAGGAACCTAAAAGGAGAAAAAAAGAACAGTTGCATAAAAGAAAAAAAAATCAGATTTTATTACAAACTGTAGTTCTGCTTTCCACCAGTAGGTGGTGACATGTTCATGAAGCCTCATGAACTGTGGGGATCGTTGAAGCAGTTTTGCCAAACTGTTCAATGCTTCTCATGAGGCTTCATCTCACCATCACTACTACTAACAGAGGCAAAATCCAAAAAATTCAACTAAAATGTAACTCAGACCAGAACCACGGAGACATCAAGGGGAAACGAGCACAAGGAGCCAGGGAGAGACGAGGTGAGAGGAAAACAGCGCGATGACAGGACCAGCAACAACAAGGAACCAACAAAGAGTGAGAGCAGAGGGAGAGCTTATACAGCTGACAGAGACAAAGGCAGGGCTAACGAGCTGACAAGGAGCAGGTGTGAGAGGAGACAATGAAGGGAGCCAAGGGGAAAGGAACACACACAAGAGGGCAACAGAAAAACATGAGAGAACTAACATAAATCTAGAAATTACAACAAAACTGGGGAATTAAACCAATAAAACTAGAAAACAAGGAGCAAAGTAATTAGGAACAGAACCAAGACCATGACACAGAGTTACTGTAATGACCTTAGAGTGATCGATTATTAGTGTGCAGTTATAAAACGAGTGGATATAGAAGCTGATATATATTGAAGTTTTTTGTTTTTTTTAGCACAACCTTCCATACATACGTTTATATAATGTGAAATACTACCCACCTCTTCAGACTCTGGCCTTGATCTGCAGCTCCCAGCTGCTTAGGAGTGAACGCTGTAGCTGTGGGGTACTGATGAGCTGTCAGTATTTACATCAATACTTTTTTCAAGAGGTCCTGTAAGGCGAGCGCAACTCAAAAAATACTTTGTGCTGCTTTAAACCTGGTTTTGGTGAAGGATTAAACCCTTCGAATGGTTTTGATCAACCAGAGACCAACTGGTTTATCATTAGCATAACCTTAAAATTTGGAGCCACTAGTTTCTTTAGGAGATGCAAAATAATTTCTACTTACTCTAAATTTGATTCTTTATCTCGAAACATTAAGAGCCCTGATCTGGACTTAAATATGGACAAAAAAAATAAAGATAATTAGAATTAATGACCTCCATCACATCAGTATAATTTATATGCTGGATATGCTTGTAAATAAAGTAATGGGGCAAACTCTGAGAAAGCAGTCATGTTTTATACTTACAGTGATTAGTATTCTTTAAGATATAAAATAAATGAGATTTATTTGCCATCTGCAGCAGCTGATGGCTCAAGCAAACATGATAGATGAGAAGATCTTATACATTATATCCCTACAGCATCTATCATTTCTGACTCTGAGCCAGAGCTTTAAAATGTTAAAGAGGTGTTTGGGAGGAATACAAATTAACTGCTCCAACAGCAGCCTTTCTCCACTCCGGCTTATAGACACAGTGTATGAGACAGTGATGGGGGAATATGATGTGATTTAATAAACACTTCCCTTTTCACGCAACAAAATCATGCTTTATGCTTTGGGATGGTAAGGCGTGTAAATCGGCGACCCAAACTAAATGGGAGAGGAACTTACTTCAACAAGAACCAGGAGCTGACAACGATCCGGCTTGCTGAGGCATTTCAGCTCCTTAAAGCTTCAGTAAGTGTCTGCTCAGGTATTCCAGCCCTGTCATTTCAGAGACAATGGGTGCTGAAAAGAAAAAAAGAAGTGGGTAAAAAGTATATTTTAAAGTAACTCTCCCAGTCAAACACATTCTATGCAGACTTGCAAGGTGGTTTTAAAAAGTGTCAAAGTTTTTTTTTTTACAGAAGGAGGTCATCTTGTACTTTTGGTGGGAACAGCAGATTCTAATATTCTTCGGGTTTCACAGCAAGAAAGGAACAAAGTCGAAAGAAAAGTTTTCCAAGTCTGCTAAATTTGGAACATGTACTGTTGCTGCCTGAAACTCAGATACCTGCTCCTAAGGTCAACCTGAGGTTTAATATTCCAATATAGGCGTAAAGGTTTGCATGTGCAGCTGCTCTACCTCTGCTGGACTGATGACCTGTCCAGGTTGTACTTCGCCTCGAGCCCATCAGGGGATGGAGATCACCAACACCTACAGTAATTCAGCCTGTAAGGATTAAAAGAGTTATCGGACTTAAGAAACTCTTAAATTGTTATGAAATACCTGAAGTCAGTTTTATGTTTGTGGCAAAACAAAGTTAACCTGACTCCGCCAGATGGATTTTGTTCGCATATCCATCATCTGGAAACCTTCCGTTTAAGTAATTTTGGGAAGGGGCCGAAAATACTGGTTAGCTGGATTGGCCTATGTTGGTGATAGACGGGCCAAATAAAACCAATCAGATCAACGGCATATGACGCATACTAACAGAGCGACGCAAGTAAACACAACCACAAGCCAGGCTGCTCTTACGGAAACCAGTTTGGAGAAGAGCAACAACATCTTTTTTTCTCTGAGAAAAGCCTCCAGAGCAGTGTTTTGCTCTTCTTTCAGTGAAGAAATACTCTGTATAATTCGGATAAAACTTGCTCGGACAGCCACGCTAACGCTTAGTTTCATCAGCTGAAGCCGCCATGTTCTTTAGACTGAACTGTCGCGCTCTGGATTTAAGCCCCACACCTCAACCCCCAAAGCTGCCAACGCTGATTGGACGCTCAAGAAAATGGTACTGTTGACAAGTGTTTGAAACTGCTATTCTGCATTAGCACCATAAAACATTTTTTATTACCACTGAATTCCATAAAATACCTTGATTTTTAGTGCTAGAATGATTAAAATGATTTTAATCATACTAGCACTAATGTGAAAATACTGACTGGTGATGAGCGCTGGCAAATTCTGTATCGTCAATGATTATTTAGGGTAATCTGTGCACCTACAATCACTTAGTGAAATGGCAACTTGATTGTGAGGCTGAGGGACCCGAACACAAGCAGGAGGCAGGCAGTGTCAACTGAATCTGTAATTATGACCAAAATACAAGACTTTTAAAACAGTAGGAAGAAAACGATGGAAACCAGACAGACAAGAAACAGCAGGAACCAAATTATATGTCCTTCATACCAAGAAGGGTGATTAGGATTTCAAACAAAGAGGTTTTAATTAGATCAAATAAATTCACAATCAGCACCAGCTCAAGATTACAGTGTCAGTTCTGCACTGTAACATCAATATGCAAAACACATAATGAACTGTTCTGTCACATAATGTGCAGACAATGTTCTGCCATAACCATAATAACCACAACAAAACAAATTCAGAGCAATGGAGACTAAAACTAAAACAGCAATGATACCCATGTGTGGCGTCACACTAACACCTACGGCTCTTTTCACAGGGATTCTCCAGTCATCCTTCTAACTGCTGGGCTGCAAATTAGTGTCTGAGCTTCCGCACACAAACACCCCGTAATGCAACACTTTTTGACGAAGACTTTCACCTTGTCCTCCTCCTTTTTAGAAACAAGCCATTCTGTCAATGTACAGTTTATGTGCTCAGTAAGATGATACAAGAGGATATTTCATACCAGATGAAAATTATTTCACAATGCAAATGTTTTCTTCAAAGTATGAAAAATTTAACAACCAGATCATCGGCTCTATTTTTATGCGGAGGGAAAAAATGGTTAAGAACAATATATGCATATTCCATTTTGTCTCCTAATCCAATTTAGCCCATGCAACACAAAATTAACAGCATAAACTGGATTGTATTCACTTTGGATTCACATTGGCTCAATTTTCAGTTAAACACTTACATATGAATTATTCTTTGGTGCAAATACATAATAGACATAAAAAATAACAGATTCAGGTCAAAAGGGACTCTGATACTCAGTGTTTAAAAGACTAAAGGATAATGAATTCAGTATGCAGTCACTGAACAGAGGGAGGATAAAGCTTGATTTGCCTCCAATTAGCAGAAGTCTGTGGTTCACACTCCAGATTGCCTCAAGGAACACGTTCTTCCTATTTCAATGTAATTATAGAGCACAATCTGACCACAACTGAAAATCCAAAACACAAATGTAAAAGTTGGAGTTAAAGAAAAATGAGTTAAATATCCATGACAGAATCTGTTGGAAGCAATTTAAAATGTCACTGGAAAACACGGAAAACTCATCTGATTTCCTTGATTCCTAACACAAATAAGGAATCTATAATGCTCTTGTGATTGGAAAGGAGAAAATTTTTAATAAATGGGATAATCTTCTCAAAACAAATATAGATATTATTTTAAAGATGAGAGCTCAATCAAAAACAAAGATGAAAAACTGAATGAGACCTGTCAATAATATTGTTGGACATGTAAATCCCCTAAGTACTAAGCTCTGTCACGATTTGTTTGGAGGGTTTTGTGAGGACCCAAATGCAGAGGCTGACAGGCAGGGGTGAGTTCTTTAAATATTTAATGAAAGATCAGGCAGCAAAAAACAGGTATCCAAAAATCCAACATAAAAATAAAGCACAAACCAGAACCATGGAGACATCAAGGGAAAACCATCACAAGGAGCCAGGGTGAGAAAAAGTAAGATGAGGAACCAAGCACTGAGGGACTGAACAGGGAGTGTATTTATGGCTGATTGAACGAAGGGCAGGGGTAACGAGCTGATAAGGAGCAGGTGTGAGTTGGGCTGGCGAGGAAGCCAAGGGAAAAGAAAACACAAGGGGGCAATAGAGGACAAGTTTATGAAAAACCCAAGAAACTAAAAAATAAATCCAGAACACATCAATAAAGCTAGAAAAGAAAATATTGGATAAACATGAAACTGTAAACTTAGAGAAAACTAACAGAACCAAGATCATTACAAGCTCCGTTATTTTGTTACCATTGTTACTTTAGTGTCATATGTTGAAGGCAATTAAAAAACTGTTGGCTTCAGTGATTTGTATAAAAGTTGCTGTAAACTAAACGTACATTAGATAATGTACAGTACTACCCACATCTTCAGATATCTGGTTGTGTCCCAGCTGCTTAGAGAGCGACAGAGCTGTACTGTAGCTGTTGGTCAGAGCAGTCAGTGGCTGCATTTCCATTACAAATTTGAGCAAAACTATGTTAATATTCTGTTTAATTTGAAAATGCAGGTTTAAAACTGTTGTAATTACATTAAATAACAAATACAAAACAAAAAAAATGCACTTGTACACGTTCGTTTATGCAATAACTCTAAAAACAACATGGCAGCTGTGGATGTAAATATTATCTCACTACCTGATCCGTGCCGGAAGCACGATCCCTACAATCAGCTCATTTGTGCATGTGCAAGTAGATTTCATCCAAGTCGCCATAACTAATGTAATTATGGTACTAAAAGTACTTATGTTTATCCTTAAATCAATAAATAATGTTATACTGCATTTCTGAAAAAAATCCGTTATGACTTCTGAGACAAGTTTGATGCTTTTTGCATTTTTTCCGTTTGACAGCTTGTCTGATGTCATCATCGGACGTGATGACATCAGACATGGTTTATCTGCATTTTTAGTTGTTTTCTTTCTTTAGATCACCAACTATATACCATAAGGTTTGCATGAAATGAAAAAAGAAAAAAAAAAAAAAAGATTTAGGTTTAAAATCCAAAGCCGCTCCCGGAAGTAGCGTAGGATCTCATTTCTTGCACAGATGAGTGATAAAACAAAAAGATTAATATGCATTTATTTTCTCAGGAAATACATTGTTAACCTTTAATGGATTATAGTTTAGTACACTTACTGTTATTGGGGAGGGTAAAACATACTTTTGGTATTTTTAACAAAGTAAAATCGAGGGCGACCTGGATGTATATCTGGTTTTGCAAATGAGTGCAAATGGTACGGATCGTGCTTCCGGTAAAGATCGGATAGTGACACATGAGACTGAGTCATATTTCAGCCATGGCTCTAGGGGGCGCCATCATCCTCCAACTACTTTCAATCAATTCTTTCAATTCTTCAGCAATCTTCAGCAAGGTCCAGTTGTAGATCAACTAAGTTGTGTCATGGAAGAAAAAAAAAATCCATTGCTATTTTGCGAAATATAAGAATTACGAAACTACTGAAAAACCACCTCATGCAAGAGTAAAAACTTGTAAGCAAATTAATTTTCTTAAATATCTTCATAGTTTAATAGTGAAGGAAAATGCAGCTAGCGTTTGCAGCAGTGGTATTTTCAAATGCTCATGTAGAGCAGCCCAACCACCGGTCCGTTGGTCATTTGGTAACGGGCCGCACAGAAGAAAAAAAAAAATATAATTTATCGACGATAAGAGTCTGAGTGATGTTTTATTTTGAAAAATATAAAAAAAACATGAGGTATTCTCTCCCTATTAACCTGTGCCTCTTGACACAGGTTAATTCAGGTCAAGACGCATCCTATCTTTAACATTGTGTCTTTGTGAAGTGGGATTTTCTGCGGTTACAGTGATCAAAACAAAGCTACGGAGCAGACTGGACATCAGGAGCACACGTCATGTGTCATTGTCTCTGATTACGCTTAGATGGGCCCGGCTTGTTTTGACGAAACAAGCTCAGGGCTCCCACTAATTCAACATAATGGTCATTTTTATTTTTTTGCTGTTTGTATTTGATTTTATGCCAGTCATATCATTTTTTTATCGTATTTACCGCCCACCCTTTAAAGGCCTGTCTGTGAAAACATTGTCTGACATATAACCGGTCCGTGGTGCAAGAAAGGTTGGGGACCGCTGATGTCGAGGAAGCACCATTTGACTAAGTGCCGCTTAAGATGCACAAACCTTATTGTTAAATAGCGTAGTTACTGCATGTCAGACATCACCAAAGCCTGGTAAACTGTCCATGTCCTCACTGGTCTTAATGAGGAACAGATGCAAATTCTTCTGAAGTTGTTTGATTAGTTAATTGGTAAAATGAACGGCTGCTGACCAAGTTTCTGCACTGAAACAGATAGCTACTCAGAATGTAGAATAAATTTGTCTAAAAGAACCCAGGAGTAAAACAGAAAGATTACTTGGTAAAAACAGACTCAACATTTTAATCCATTAAGTTAAGAGAAACTGTTTGCAATACTGATTATCCCTTAGGCAGCAATAATGAAGACACATAATTAGGAGGCCAAATGTAATCCGAGAAAAGCAGTAAGTGGATCCATGTTTTAGATGTGATTAAAACACTGAAAAAATACGTATTTGGAGGAAACTCTGCTAGATGGCTGGAACTAAAAAGGCCTGATTAGACCAAGATTCAAATATTCCCATCTGAACCACTAAACCCCAAAAAAACATTTAAGGAAAATAAAACATAAAGCGATAGACTTACGAGTCCAACCTGCAACCAGAGGAAAACTGGTCCAAACTGGTTTTATGTGAGGCCATTAAAGCACTCGTAGGTAATCAGCAGGTCTTTGTAATTAATCCTGCTCCAGTCAGGTAGATTAAGTATGTTTCTGCGAACCAGTAAGGCTTCTAGCTGGAAATTCTGAAAACAGCTTACCGATATCATCAGCTGTGCCATGCCAACCTGTAATAAATTACAGTAATCCAATTCAGAGGGAATAAACGGATATGTGGCCTAATTAAAGTTATTTAAAGATAGGTTTGACCTTTGCTAAAGATCTAAGCTCAGGAGGGTGTCCATTATGGTCGGAAGCATTCTTCTTTCAGCTCTAACTACAGGCGCCTGCAGAACACAGAACACAACAAGCCTTCTTTTTCCACTAGTTTCTGCTTTTTTGATTGACTGACTGACAATGAACCAGGAGGCTGGAGTATAGCTGCAGAGAAAATTGCACCTTTAAACACAGATTTATTAGAAATACTGCACTTTGCAAAAGTATTGAGCAATTCAACAACCTGACATGTTACAACAACAAACATAAATTTATATTTATGGATTTTATATGTTAGAACAACACAAAGTAGTGATTATATGGAGGAATGAAGATGCCTCATGGTTTTGCTTGTATTGAGCCCCCCGGGGGTAAATATCATGTAGTTCTCTGCAGATTAAGCTGCATGTCTTTTCTCATCTCTACCAGCCTTGCACATCTGGAGGCTGACATTTCTCCACAAGTTCTTTATAAAGTAGCTCAGTCAGTTGGAGTGGAAAGAGTCTGGGAGCGTAGATGTTTAAGTCCTTGCCACAGACTATTAAATAGATCGGTCTGGAATTAAAGTAGGCATTTTGAACACATGATAATGCTTTGATCTAAACCTTTCAGGTGAACCTCCGGACCTGATTTTGGGAGTTTATTGCTATCAGATGTGGATAGATTTTTCAAACCTAGATGTGGACCTCTGCAACTCTTTGACAGTGACCATTGGTCCTTTAGGAATGTATTCCTGACTGCTAAGCATTTAAGTTTTACCTTCAGGGACAAAAAAGTTGTATCCATTACAACAAATTAAACTGTTCAGTTCAAACATTTATGAAGACACAAAACTTCTCCATTTACTCTTAACAATGCAAGAAAATAATCTAATTATAAGTGACCCAAACTCAAAACCTTTTTCATTTTGTTTTTTTTATTTTAGGCATTTGTCAGGATCAGGAAAAGCCGCCTATATCAGTGCAAAGACAGAGTAGAAAAATTATTAAATGTGTTTACAATGTAAATATGTGGACATCAGAGCAAAGGGCAAGTTTTTACTGAAAAATGTCTTTAAAATTGCCTTTTTATTTGACCCTTTATAACTAAAACATTTTAGTTGAGCAAACTGACACCTTAGGAGTTCAGCTCTATTGCAACTATAAAGGCCCATTCATACCCCACGCTTTGGCCTGCCAGAGAGCTTCTGTCCGCAGACGTTCTATCCGTTGACTCCTTCATACCTCCGCACCGCTGAGGTGCGCAATAACCCGTATTTCCTCTAGGTGGTATTGCTGGGCGCCAATGATTCATCAGTGATCAAAACATGGCAATGGTCCAAGACCTGATTCTGTTGCATTTGTTCGTAGTTGTAAGCGAAAGAAAAGTAAAAAACTTCGAGATCGACGGTGGAACGTGAGGCCATTGAATATCAGTCGCCTTTTCCTCGAATCCCGCCATTGTTTAAAGCCCAGAATTCTAACCTTCTTTGTGATTTTGTTGACATTTTGTACTAAAACTCAATAGCGCCCCCACCGCTTCCGGTAGTATTGCTCCTCAGTATTGATCCGCTTTCGTCCGTGAAGCGTAAGCTCCCAATTTTCGATGTCAAACACCGAAATCGACGGTTAGAACGTATGAAACACTCCAGCGTATCCGTATCCGTCTTTTACGTGAGGTATGAATGGGCCTTAAGCCTGTAGCGTATTTTCCTGAATTTACTTGCGGTCAGAAGTTCCCGCACTGTTCTGAGAATGTGACGTCAAGCACATTCATTTTGGGTCCAATCTAGTAAAAAATTGAAGTTTTGCATTCAAGATGGATGTTGTGGTTAGTCAGAAGCAACCAGCCTCCAGCTCAACTCAGACTCCAATGTCAACTCAATGTAAGGTGAAAAAGGAAAAAATTTGGCAAGTACAAACAAGAGCGAGCAGAAGAGTCCTGCAGCTCTGTGTTCTGGCCACAAGTGACAGTATCATTAGAAAACTCCCTCCTGTCCGTTTAAAATGATTTACATCTAAATGTATGTCGTCCATCAATTACTGGAATATTGCACAAGAGAAAAATCACTTCAGAGTTCAAAAAGTTTAAAGCTTTTGGACAAAAAGTCCTTGATTCCCTGATTCTCCTGTAACGCGTCCATGATGGCAACAGGTCAAAGACGACAGAGCGAGGGGGGTTGCCTTAACAACTCTCTGCAGTCAGTTAATGGGTTAGAGACTAATATTTGTAGACAAGGCCCCTGAGGCCTTCACAGAGCAGCTGTATTCATACTGAGATTAAATTACACTAAAGTAAACCTTATTAACTAATTTGTAAACTTCTGAAGGCAGTTGGTTTAATATAAGGGAGTCAGAGTAAAGCAGTGGGTAGTAACTAGTTACATTTATTTGAGTAACTTTTAGGGGAAAATAGTTTTATTCTATGGAGCCTGGGCAGAAGTTCAACTCAACTCAAACTTTATTTATAAAGCACATTTAAAACAACCAGGGTTGACCAAAGTGCTGTACAGGAATCACAGTTAAGGAACATAAGATAAAAGCTAAAGGCTAAAATACACAAACACATAAAAATAGAATAAGATAAATGTTTCAATTAAAATAGATTTTAGAATAAAATAAAAGTTAAAATAAAATTTTGCCAAATATCCACTTAGAAAAGATTAAAAGCCAGGGAGAAGAAATGTGATTTTAAAGACGATTTAATAACCTCAAAGGAGCCTGCTGATCCAATATGCCAAGGCAAGTTATTCCAGAGCCTCGGTGCCGCTGCCATAAAGGCACGCATCACCTTTAGTTTTAAGTCTGGTTTTAGGCATCATGACTCCAGTAGCAGCTGATTAGAGGATCTCAGTGTTCTGGCCGGGCATGAATTTGGAGAAGCTCAGTCAAATACTGGGGGGCTACTGAAGACTGAAGATACTCATTGCTTCCTTCATCCACCTGCAACACAGCCAATCAAGCTTTGAACCACACCTCACATGAAAGCACAATCGGCATCCAAGGTTAATCTTAAAAGGCCTCCGATACGTAAGCACCTGTCTGCTCCTCCACCATCGTAGCTAAAGCTTGATCAGGAGTGTCATTCCTCCCGGACTCTTACTACATTCCCTGTCTCATTTTAACCAGTCCGACAAGAAGGCCATGTTAAGCCTGGTTCTACAAGAGGTTTCTTCCCAACAGGGAGTTTTCCCTCTCCACTGTCGCTCCATGCTTGCTCATCATGGACAGGTTCTCTCAACCTTTGTTATCCAATCCTGGACTTCCATCTTCCAGGTCCCTGAGTGAAGCTTCTAGTATCAGCTCAGCGCAGTCCACTGGATCTCCCCGCATAAAGCTCAGCAGACCAAGCGTCACAAGCTAACCAGCAGTCCTACAGACTGACCAGGTTTATCTATCTCCCACTCCACCGCCAGTTTCTGGCCTGGGGAGAAAACCGCCCTATTCTTTGTTCCTGTTCATGCATATCTATCAAAATTAGCGCTTATAGCTTCTTGCCAAAGACCCAAAGTACACTCATTGTATCAATAAATTTCAATCTGGAAAACTCCACACAGAGAGAAAATATAATTAGAAGAATTTTAATGATAAGAAAGTATAGTCTTTGGCGCCAGACCTCGGCAGGAACATTCAGAATGGAATTATGCTTTAACATGCATGAGTGGAATGGATGAATAATGAATAGGGATGTTCCCAGCCTGAAACTGAAGGTACAATTAATCCCAGCTGGTTGACAAGGTGATCTGGTTGGGCAGAAGGATTGGGACTAGAAGACTGAGGTCAGCGTCAGCTCCCTCAGTCTTCTGAGTCTTCACTCAGCTTTCGAGGATATAGGAGGTCCTGCTCGGTGATGCAGGTACCGTGAACTGTCCATGATGAGCAAGCATGAAGCGACGGTGGAGAGGAAAAACTCCCTTTGGGAAAAGAAACCTCTGGCAGAACCGGCTCCAACACGTGTGCGGTCTTCTGCCGGACGACTGGGGGATTAATACTCTCTCGATGAGGTTGGGGTGAAGTCATGTCATGAAGGAGAAAGATCATTCAGCTGCGCATGGCGGAGAAGGGGATGGAGGTGGGGAATTGTTGCCTGAATGAAAACCGACATTGCGATTGCAGGATAGCTGCACAGGTGAGATTTGAGGGAGTTTATAAAGTTGTAGCAGGACGCTGATTTGCTTCGTGGTGGAGAAGTTCGAAGCTGATTGGCTCTCTTCAGAGACGGATCAGCTTCCTGATTGGATATGGAGGTAAGTCAGAGTTTCTTCATTGAACTTCCGCTAGAGCTTCATTTCTCCTAATTGTTTTTTCTCTTCTTGTGATTTTTTGTTATCATGAGTAACTCTTACTTGAGTGAACTTTCACTCCCAACTTTTCACTAAATTATGAAAAATACCACAGACATCTATGTTTAAATGAGACTTCTTTTTTTTATACACAAACTTTATTACTTTGAAGTTATTTTTGTTTTGTGAGCCTTCTGTTTCTCCTGTGAGATCAAGTTAATTTACAGCATTCTGGGAAAGAGTTCAAGAATTTCTATCCTAAATCATCTGGGAAAGTGTGACTGTGTGCCCTGAAGTGCCCCGGTAGGAAGTGAAGGCAGATGGTGCGATGATGCAAGACAGCAACTAATAACAGTTGCAGTGTCTCACCGTAAACATATTAACGATCTGGAAAAGTGAAAGCACAACTGTTTAAAAACTGGCTAACAGACTTTGTAGAATTAATAATGATGAAAAGTGAAGCCCTCAGTTCCACAATGACTCCACAGGACGACCTGGATGGATTAGAAAATATTTACATGAAAGAAATAAACCTCAAGTATATTATTGTGATGACATAAGTTGCACATGCATTTGGTTTTATATCTAATGAATTTGTAAATTCACAGCTAATCCCCATTTGGGAAAATATTAATCATTTGGTTTAAGTTAAGTAAATATCAAATCTAGAATCCCTAATGTTCCTTTATTATGTATGTGTGTAATTGAATGGATTTATAAAACATTTCTTCTTTTTTGTGTTTTTTTCTTTTTGTCTATAGAATACAATTAAAAAGCTAAATATAAAAATTTAATATAAAGCATTCATCATATTATTCCTATAAGTTCCTAAGGGTGTTTTAACGTGTATACATTTCTTATTGTTTGAACTGAGTTCAAAATTTCATATTAAATGCTTGATTTTGAAAAGTATTTCTATTGCTGAGACTCGTTATGGTATGTAAATGTTTTTCTTTCATTCCTTAACCCTTTAAAGCCCGATCCAAGAATAAAACAAAACAGAAAATTACTTTTTTTTGGTTTGAAGTCCTTATTTGGCCTTTTAACAAAAATATGTAAAAAGAAAAAACAGAAATAAAGTTTTTGATATTAATAAATTTATTACTATTTTTTGTGTAGTCTTCTGCCCTCTGTTATCAGGTATATCTGATTGTGTACAATAGGATTTTGGAGCAAAGTTTTACCATTAAATTATGCAAAAGGGTGTCAGACATAAAACATTTCAGAAACCGTATGTATCAAATATGATACATTTGGCATTACAGGGTTAAAATACCAGAACTCAGTATTTTAGAAGCCTTTTTATAATTTTTTTTTTTTAATACAACTATTCCTTCAAGACTATTTCTCACTTTAGTCATTTTTTTTTATATTTTAAACCTTGTTTAATCAGGTAAAAAAAGAACCCATTTATCCCAAGGTCTCTTTTTTTCAAGGTTGAGCATGAAACAAATAAATCCAATAGTAATTTAAATGTTGTAAAGTATGGTTTAAAAAAAGCAATAAAAAAGGAAGTTTATAAAATGTAATTTCCTTAACAGAAAATATAGCTTGATGTAGAGCTACTTATATAATAATTTAGTTTTTGGTTGTTCTACCTTCACCTGAACACATCCAGGGTTTTTATTATTTACTAATATGTAACCCAGGTCATAATGCCCGACCACATAATAATTATACTCTACTTTGTGTTGCTTAGTCACGTAAAATTGCAATTAAAATCTGTGGTTGTAAAATAAGAAAAGGAGTTTTGCAGGTCACCGCATGCAGAGTTTTACTGCAAATGATGTTTCAATTTATTCAGCAACACAGGCTTTACCAATTGATATTCAGCTAGTATGGATGCATTAGAGCCTGCAGAATGAGAGAAGCTGTTTGAAGTTCCAGTCCATACATTGGTAAACAGATAAGATTGGTGATGGTGCATACATTGATGATGATTTCTGCAAGCTTTGGTTGCAACACATTCCAACCCGCATGCATATCAGATATTAAAACACTAATCGTTTTAAAAGCACACGCAGCTTTAACAGACTGTTTGAGTAAAAAGAACAAAACTGCACCATCCACTGTTTCAGAGGAATCAGAAGAAAGACCAAGAAAAGAAAACAAATTTGGAAACCTGGGGAAGCAAAAAGGAAAATTTCTGTGAAGAAAACCCAGAAAAGTAAAAGAGACTTTTATATCCGACTTTGCACAGCTGGATATTTTCATCTTTTCCATCTGTTGCGGATCTGAAACCCTTTTTCGCAGGTTTTAATTAAATGCAGTCTTGCTGTTCCATCACTCACTGATATAACGTGTGATTTTTCGTGTCGTTATGCATGAGCTTGTCGTACCTTCATGTAGCTCCATGGTGCTTTTTTTTTCACTGCTGTCTTAAAGCTTTCTGTTTTCAGCTGAAACTAAAATTAATTTCCGTTAAAAGACACAGAGCTTAATGTCACACAGTCGTTGCTGGTTAATGTGCTTTTCATCATGTGTGAAGTCATGAGTGGCAGCAGGTAGGACAGGAGGACACCGAGCGACAGGCT
Source organism: Cyprinodon brontotheroides (assembly GCA_018398635.1). Lineage (NCBI taxonomy): Eukaryota > Metazoa > Chordata > Actinopteri > Cyprinodontiformes > Cyprinodontidae > Cyprinodon > Cyprinodon brontotheroides. The sequence continues at coordinate 4,391,649 of JAGKQL010000026.1, forward strand.
GCAGACTGAATCATCAGTTTGGGAAGCATCGTGATGAGGGGAGTTCACTTTGATCATAGCGCATGGAGTCATGCAGCAGACATGTTTATCTAGAAACTCTGTTCCCAGCATTTCTTTTTTCACTATGCCAGTCAGCTGATCTCAGGTATTTCCAGCCCCCCTTTAATCCAACTGCTTCTTTCAGGATTTGGATTATTTTCACTCCTCCGAAAGACTACATCTGTCTCCTTTTCCCACTTTTACGCAAGACTTTTCCTCTTTTATGATGAAGACATGCGTCAGTTTGTTGTAAACCTTCCTTGAAAATCTCCTCTGTGAGGTTTAGAGAAGGAACATTTCATCATTAGTCTGGTTCCTACCCTCCAAAGTGGCCCCAACACATTGGATCAAATATCATTTCTGTCATTATGTAAGCACTTTGTTAACATTGCTTTCAGTTATACTTTTAATGAGACGGAAGTATTTCACATTCTGCTGTGTTATATAAAAAAGTCAATTTGAGAAAATGTTAAACTAATCTATAACTGCTAACTAATCTAACATTTTAGGAAGGTACCATTTATTTAAAGGTTAATTGTAATTCATTGCTCCGTTTTATTTGTTATGCAGCCAAGAAATAAAAAGCCCAATGAAACTATTATTATCTCAGAACATCTTATTAAGTTACAATTAAACTTTGAATAGAAATTGATCACCGACTGGGTTTCCCTTAAAGACAGGCTCTTACTTTGTGGCTCACAGTTTTGAAAGAAAAAAAATGCATGTCAAGGTTGTGTGCCCTTTTTAAAGAGCTGGTTTACCACATGTGGCCTTAATCCTCTGCAGAGATGGAGGATTTAAAGGTTTCCCCGACCCGGCTGACCCCTCCTGCTGACTCTTTGGCTAAAACTCTTCCCAAACTTGGAAGAGGATATTTCCCACTTGCTACAGACATCTGGGGTCCCATCAGAATACTTTGGAGAGCCAAACAGAGCGTTGACACGCTACTTTGTCATTGCTTCATGCACATCAATCATGCATTAGAGATTATTTGTTGGGATGGGATCATTTTTCAGAATTAGTCTAGCTCTGGACAGATGGTCAATAAGAAACTTGATCTGGAGCTGAAGATGAAATTAAGTCAAATGAAGAATTATAGCAAACAGCTTCAGTCAGAGGTTAACGTCCTCATCGTCTCCATGAGTATCATTTAGCAGTAGAGTTTTTCATGATGCATTTTACCAGGAAAACCAGTTTAACATCACCATGGAAAGAAGACTTACCAAGAACAGAGCTACAGCTCCAAGATTACGGGTTAAAAACACTCCGATAGATTCAAGTGTTGGCTTAGCTTCTACACTGGAAAAAATCAAAATCTAGTATTTTTTTTCTATTTTTTTCCTTAAAATAAGTGCATTTGCTCTTGGATTGAGGAGGTAAAGGAGCCATTTTGCCAATGGAACAAGAAAATTTACACTTAAAATAAGAAAAGATAATTGAAATGTCGTCTTTCAAGTACATATATTATCTAATTTTCTTATTTTAAAAGTTAAAATACTCAATTTTGGCAAAATATCTCATTTACCTACTCAAATTAAGGTTAAATAGATTTAGTTTAAGACATTTTTACTTATTTCTACATCGTTTTTCCAGTGTATCTCTACAGACCCATAAAACTTTAAACCACAGTATTATTTTTACTTGCCATATATTTATTGTTTTCAATAATATGATATATCTAGTATTAGTGAAACATTACTTTACTAAAATGAATGTTTTTTTATTGGGCAGATGGGTGTAGCAACTAGTTACATTCACCAGAACAAACTTTTGAAAAGAGTAAGCTTTTCACACTGCAAAAACAATCTAGAAATGGGTCAATATTTCTTAAATTAAATGTATTTACCCTTAATTTGAGCAGGTAAATAAGATGATCTGCCAATAGAATGAGTAATTTTACTCTTAAAATAAGATAATTAGATAATATGCACTTTCGAAATAAGACAGATCAATTGTGTTTTCTTATTTTAAGTGTAAATTGTTTTGTTTTATTGGCAAGATGTCTCTTTTACCTCCTCATTTCAAGAAAAATGCACTTATTTTAAGAAAAAATTACTTATCTAGATTTCGATTTTTTTCCAATGCAGGAGTAGTTATCATTAAAGCAGTTATCATTAAAGAAGCAAGTAGTTCAATATTAACACAATCTTTACTTAGATACTGTAATTTTTCTTTCTTTGGCTCATTTTAATTTAATAAAATATTAGGCTGTTCATTAATAACTTTGTTGAATGAGGATGTGACTTGTTTTAACTAAAATTGCGAAAAAATAGACAAAGATAAAGTTATGTTCAACTGAGACGACTTGCATGAAAACAAGATTTGCTGTTTTCATGTTATTTTCTATCTGCTGAGATCAAGTAAATATGCAGTAATAAATATGCTCTACCTCCTTTAAAAACTGGTTTCTTGTGTTAATTGGAAAAAAAAATGAGAAAAGGGTTTCTTTTTTGCATCAATAGTTCATTTTTGTGTATTTTCAAGTTTTGTCTTTGAAATACCAGAATTTTCCAACCATCGTCTCTTTCTTTGAAAACACATTTTTTTACAAAACAAATCAGATTGTATAATCACTTTCTCCATATTTTTGTTGCATTTTAACCATTTTTTATGGTCAATTCATGTTTCTATACTACATTTTCATTTGTAAAAAAAAAAAAGAAGAAATAAAAGATAAAGAAAGAACAAAATTCCTCAAAATGTGCATATTTCCTCAGGTTTACTAAATGTCTCGCTCTAGAATAGATTTCAAGGTGAACTGTTGCCAGGGGTTGACGTTAAGGATTTTTACCCAGCAACAATTTTTACTTGCCTAGTATAATGTTTGATAAATATAGTTCCTAATATTCAGTATTGTATATATATCAATGAAAAACTTTTGTTTTTAAATGTTTTTTTGTAATTCAGTAAGTTTCCAGGTTCCTGGTGTGTATCTGCATGCGCCAGATAATGAACTCAAGCCTACATTACCGTGTTAACATGCTTTTCAATCCTACCTGCACATTCTTTTCAAAACTAAAACTTTGCTTTTTAAACTGTTGTGTGCTTGGAAAAAAATATAAATTGTAATGTTAAAATCTAAAAAAAACGTGACAGGTTAAAAACTTACACTACTACTACTCACCAGCTTTAACATGTTTAGCTCTTATAACATTTAAATGCACCACTCCAATTTCTAAGAGAAAAGAATTTAATGAAAGTAAATTTTTTTAATGTATGACCACTGCACAGAAGACTGCCATATGATAGAAATATTTATACTGAGCGCGATACAATTATTATTATTATTTTCCTAATTCTGACTGATCATTTTTAATCTAGCATGTATTATAGTATAGATTAAATTCATCATCCTGCTGCTGATCTGCAGAATTTCTCCTTAAGAGCTGAATCATGCGCCTATCTAGCAGAAAGTCACGCAGCTTTTTCAAATCACTTGCTTGAGAATGTATTTACCAAAACAACAAAAAAATGGCGCCGGCAATGCTTAGGGTCGTTTTCAGAGAATGTTGGTGATTTTAAAGTAATTTTGAATGATAAACAATTTTTTTTATCATCATTGCCCAGGGCAAATGCAATGAAATGTTTACTCTCCCCTACAATAAAACTACTTGCCCCGTGTGAGATCGGGCGATGGTACAACATCGAGTTTTGATTGCACCTAAAATGTCAAGGCCATTATTTTCGGACCCATAACAGCCCTGACTCCTAATCATGGCTTTGTGTGAATAACAATCCTGTGAAGATGAAAACCCAAAAATTAACTTCAAGAAATGTTAAAAATCCAACATAAACTATAATAACTGGATCATTGTTTTACTATAGGGAAGCACAGTGAAGGCTTCATGATGATTTGGATCTTTTTATTTGCTCCTAATAAGTCGTACTAATATGAAGCTGGAGAAACGTTTTAAATTTCATATTTGAACTTTTAACTTTGTTGAAATGCAGTGAACACAGTTTGTCACAAAAAGCAGAAATGCTGAGGAATTAAAACAGTTTAATTTGGGAATCTGATCCAAGGTTTCTTCCCTCTGAGACATTTTCCCTCCTTAGCAGCACGTTGCACGCTGTATAATCTATCTGATCAAATTTCATTATCACATAATGATTTCAAGCCTTGGCAGCAATAGTAGCATAACAACAAACAGTGTTTCTTTTGGATTTTCAGCTCAAAGAAGCACCGATACAGAAACAGAAAAAAGCATAGAAGTGGAGAAGAAGGAGAAGTCAGAAACCCATCAAGTGCAGTTGGAAACAAAACTGAACTCCCACACAGTAACTCAGGCAGAGAAAAAAAACCTCTTTTCACCCATTTCAGTAAAGCAGGATAATTAACTGGTTTTGTATTTAGATGCTTCTAGAACCCAAAGGTTACCGACTTCTTTGGAGGGAGATCAGCTTTTGTTTTAAGAGCTGAAAAGAGCAAAAAGACAGAAAAATCCCCTTTTCAGAAACTGAGCCGTGTTCCGAGGAGAAGAATGGCTCTGAAACATTTACTGCACTCCGGGAGACTTTTCCACATGTAATTTTTCCTTTTGGTCTGCCTACCTGCCACCAGTCTGTCTGATCTACTGCTGCTTGTTCCTGCATTTTCTCACAATGCCATTTGACACCCCCCCGCGGACATTCAGCTGCAGGTTTTCAAGTTCTCAAAAAGAACATTAAAGTTAAACTCCAAAAAAAAAAAAAAAACTAATTGGCCTCCCTTTTCTCCTTTGCCTCTCTTCTCTGTAGTCTCCCACATCTGACAAACATCCTGCATATTTTATCTGCTGCTCAGGCTCAGTAAGTTTAAATAAAAGATAATTTCACTGAGTTTAAACTGCATAACTCTGCTTTAGCTCTCACTATGACAAACATTTGAAAATGGGATGTTGAATCTAATCACCAGGTACACTGTGGAATTACTCTTTGCTCTTGCTGTGTATTTTAAAATGCATTTCTCTCTCTCTCTCTCTCTCTCTATCTATCTATATATATGAATAAAACAGCTTTATTTCAGTTTTAATCGTCTATTTAAGAGAGCATGCATTACAATGTGCATCTCAGTGCAGATAAAGGCAGCGTGATATCACAGGATTTGAGACAGTAACAAGGAGCCGGGTGCTAATTAAGTGTTAATGATTCAACCTCAGCGTGAATACCTTTAAAATGGCAGCAGTTTCAGGAGCGTGCGGCTCTGGGTTGTATATGCGTCTTATCCCACTGGAAAAGCATCAGTAAGGTCTGAGGAGAAGCAACTGTTGCTCAATTTCAGCTCAGGAAGGTAATGAGGTTATTTCACAGACGTTCTTCCTGCTAAATGTTGCACAAAAAACAATTAATGTAGCAAAGACATTATATTATGCTTTGTTATTGCATGCTTATTTTATTATTCTTTTTATTCTGTTGGCATCCATCGTGGATAGCAAAGGGATTTGCTTGTGCAGAGACCCTGTTTTATTACTGAGTATATGAAAATAAAAGCTTTTGAAAGGTTTTGAATAAATAATTATTTCAAGTTTATGATTTTAAAGTACATTATATCCACCTGGTAAGCAAAACCAGCTTGCAATCTTCACAGAAGTGGGTAAACGTGAAAATTATGTCAGTTTGCAAATTTGTTCTTCATTTTACATGCAAAAAAAAACCCTTGGCTTACCTGAAATAAACAATAAGAGAAATTAGGGTAAGTTCATTGGTACAGCTTCCAAAAATATGACAAGGTAAGATTATATTAGTAGTAATAAAGGACATTTGTACCAAATAAAAGGACTGGATAAGATTTTCACTTTAGAGATGTAGGTAAAGCATTTTAGTTGCATTCAAAGATGAAGGGAGAATAAAGAGAAAATACCATTTTCTATTGATTGTGCAAAACTGCTTCTAAATAAACCACAAGGCCGGTGGCAAATAGTCCTTTGGACTGATGAGAAAAAAGCTGAGATGTTTAGGTCTAACATATTGTATCATGGGTATAAGAAAAAAACCACTAACTATTAAACATGGTGGTGAAGGGTTGATGATTCAGACATCTGCAGCCACCCGACCTTAACACTTGTGTAAACCAAAGTATTGAGACGCTAACATAAAAGCTGAACATTGAATCAAAAGCGGTCGTCAGCAGGATAGGGACTCCAATGGACCAAAGAATGGATGAAAAAAAAAAAGAATGGTTCAATCAAAGTACGGAAATCAGCTGATCATCTGGTCAAAAGTCCTTCATGGGACATTTAGGACTTTCCACATCAATGCCTTTTTTTTACCATGTCTCTCCTACACTGTTTACATTCTGATCACTGCTGTATTTTTACTCTTTTCAAATAAGATAAATTAGATAGCCAAATGCACTTGACATGTCAAGACAAGGCGCACAGTTCAACCAGATCGCTACAGTTAAATTGATACAAAGTTTTCTATCTAAGGAAAACCAGTTGATTGCATTGAGTCATTGACTCAAATACAATCCCCACACTAAGCTGGAGAACATGTTGTCACAGTGGACAACTCCGTTTAGCATTGTGAAGTTGACTTTGCAGGGCATCTCTCATCCTGAGCATCTGCCCGATGCGAGGGGTTCAAGAGATGGAGGATAACTCAAAAGCAACGGAAAAGGCGGCCCGTCCAGGAAACAGAACCAGGCAGGCGAGCTAAACAGTTTTCTGCCATGACAGAAGACTGGTAGAGAGAGAACATCCACTCAGTCATAAAAGCAAAAGGAGCCACTGCACAGATCTAGGCGATTTCCAATATCTAAAAGCAAAGTTAAGTTGTAATAATAGTAACTCCTACTGATGTTTCTTTCATGATGACGTGATAGCACAGAATATAAATGGAAATGTTTCCTTCACTGCTAAGCTGCTCATTTTACTGTTGAAAAAGCTGTATGTATAGAAAGATTTATAGGCACAAGTGATATAGTTCTGTGTGTATATGAAACACTGTGTATACAAAATGACAATAAAACTTGTCTAAGTCTAAAGCCGGGTTTATACAGTTAATGCAGATAAGCCCCCCTACCTCCCCCCCACCCCTCTTCAGCAGACACTCCTTCTGCACCTCCCCAAAATTGTATGCGACAGCAGAGAGTGTCGAGTCGCAGGAAAGAGAGAAAGGAGGCCTCTTGATTGATCAAATCTACATCCGCCACACTCTGGGCCGGATTTATCAAGATCCAATTTTGCGTGCAGTAACTTGGCGCCGCGTAAACTGGAATTTTGGCGCAGGGCTTGAACCATGGTTTGCGGGTGATTTAACAAGAGCGATTGCGTAACTGGCGGCAGGTGCAAAACTGCTGGAGACGCCTCTATTTAAATGATGGTTTTGGCTGCTGCTTGGTGGTTTGGCGGCATGGCGAAGTTTGGACAGCAGAACTAGTTTAAAGGAAATTCGAATCTCATGGAAATTTGAGGTGTTGGTGGATGAAGCCAACAAACATTTAAGTGAGCTACAGCATAAAAGTGTGCCTGTCACACAGAGGAACGCTATATGTGAACAAATCTGTAATAAAGTAAACGCTGTTGGTGAAACCTTGTGCTCTAACGGTGGATGAAGTAAAAAGAAGATACCAGGATATTAGAAGGCTAAACCAAAGAAAACTGGCATATAAAAAAACATCTGGGAACAAAGCAGGCTGGAGGGGCACAGTAGATGAGATGCCTCTGACCAGCATTGAGGAACAAGTACAGCTGACGCTTCTGTGAGGAGCAAATCACTGGAATTGCAGCCCAAAATGGCAATGCTGGATAAACGATATGTTTTGATGATCGCTTCCTCGCTCATTCCAAAATATTCACACGGAGTGAAAAATGCTGTTCTCTGCGTCTCCTTTGCTTTTATTTCCATGTCTCCTTCTTGCACACAATAACCGCTGCCATGTGTGCGCAATTACGCATACAGCACCATTTGCACCTTCTTTTGAAACGTGTTAAATATAGAGTCAGATACCATGTTAGCAAAATTGCGTTTCAGGTTTAATAAATCACTTTACGAAGTGCTAAATTAATATATTTACATGTTCTCCTCCCACAAGACGCACTTTTGCGCTGTAAACGCCCCATATTGCATATTCATTGCAGAAAAAGTACCAAATGGATAAGAGGCGCTATTTAGCACATTTTAAAGACCAAATCCTTTTAGCACGCTGTTGATAGATCAGTTTGTACATATTTTAGCGCATGCGCAGTGAAATAGCTCACGCTTTTATACACGCAAAACCTTTGATAGATCCGCCCTCTGTGGGTATTTCCTGTTTGGTTGGTTCTTTACCGACTTGTTTTGTTTTTGCTGACCGCCATTGTGAAAATCCACTCGCGTGAAGATGGACTCAGCTAGAAGCTCGGACACTATCCCCTGCAGACATGCGTGCAGGACGCTAGTTTGCAGAGGAACATGCCACCCATCACACCCACAATCCTAGCTAGTTCGTGATTGATTGTCCTTTATGCGTGTGGCGTGGAATACCATAGCTGCAGAATCGCCTTTTAAAATTGAGCATAAATCAAAAATATCGAGCATCATACCTGCGTATTAAACCTTAACCAAGCGGCCACACTGCTGCGCGGAGAATACACAGTCCTTTAGTAATTTACATTGCTGTGGAGAAACAAACTGCAAATATTAGGCCACAGAAAAAATACAATTCATTACTGCCAGAGGTTGTTAAAAAAATAGAAATGTTTGGTAAAATTTACTTTGTTACAGTTTTAAAGTAACTTTTTTAAGGATCTGTACTTTGATGAGTATTTTTTTTTAATCTAAACTCTTACTTAACTCCCGTTTAGTTACATTGCACACATTGGACTTTTACTTTTTTTGTTTATCCTGATTCACATTGGTTATTGGTCTATAGCAATAATGCACCACATTAACGTTTGTCAAGTTTTTGCCTTTAAAAACTGAGATTTTGAAAGAGTTAGCCATACTCTACACTTCATTCTCAACATTGTCCTAAAAGCTGATAAACAACTTAGAGCTAAACCGTTCCTCATTATTGGTGTTAAAATGAAGAGAAAATGTATGTTGTTTTGCTTGTAGGTTTTTATTTGACTTTGCATACTTTTATACTGTAGTTTCTTTATGTTTAGTAGAAGTGGACATATTTCATTTCGTATGCCACAACATTACCCTACTTTCTACCCGAAGACTTCTGTGTTATTTCGAGTTCTTATAAATGGTACCATTTCAATACCATGCTCACTTAGAGGTTAAGCAGGTTTTTAACACATTAAACCACAATTACTTCACCTATAAAGTAAAAGGACAAAAAAAAGTTTGCCTTGCCTCTTTATTGAAGAAAATACTTCATACTTATTTTTTTATTTTTTCCAATTGTTGTGAACAATTTTCAGACTTTTTACTAAGTACTTTTAATATCAGTCACATTCGCTTCTACCAAAGTATTTTTCTGTTAAGGTATTTTTACTTTTACTAAGTTATTTTTAAAAACCAAAAAGAATCAATTAAAGGACATTTGTCCATAAGATTGGCTTACGTATTAGCCAGTCACAGCAGCTAAATTTTTAATATGTTATACAGACAGTTATAATCCTGCTTTGTTTTGAACCCAGATATTCAGATCTTGAACTTATATGAAAAGAAACATAACATAGCAAATATTTTTAATCACATCATGTAGTTAAGAATCGCCACATTTAATATGATTAAGCAATAAGAAAGTGTTTTTGTTGTGCACCTTAACTATTGCAGCATTAACCGCTTGATGTAACATTCACCTGCTTTGTATTTTAATCTTTTACTGAAAAATGTCAAATGTATGGTGAAACTAGAAGGCTTTGTTCCACAGCCTTTTTTTTTTTATTTGTTTTTACTAAAACAATGATTTTATATTTTGTTAAATTGATGTGTTAGAAGCAGAAAAGAGCAGAGTGACCTTTTTTAACTCCACCAAAACCCCAAATTTGAAATAGTTTTAGTCTGTTAGCACAAAGACGGTCAGAGGGGCTTTTATCTCTCTGACTCCATTAGAACAGGAGTTCATGGATCTAAAAGGCTTCAGACCTTTTTAAAAGATAAAAAAGATGAATGCTTCACTTTGATCCAGAGAATAATTACAGAACGTATCGTTTTTCATTAACGAATGTAACAGAAAGAGGGCAGCGGTCCGTCCTAATGGATCAAGTTAATGGCTCTTTGTCACCTTCAGTGTGTGAAGTTCTAAAAGGAATTAGTTTCCTTCTCTTGGAGCGGATTGAGATGTTGGGAAGACGAGGCCGAAGCCTAAAAAAAAAAAAGAGAATGCTTCTGGTTTGGATGTTTGGACCCCTTCAATTATCTCCTATCTTGAAATCACTGACTTTTTCTCTGAGCTTCAGTTTCAAAATCATCAAAGAAAATTTTTAAAAAATGATCTGCATGCATATTTTATACAAAAGTTGCAGGTGATGATGGCTTTGGAAATCCATCCATCACTGAGTGCAGAGATAGAAGAGATTATCATGTTTAGCTTATTATTTAGTTGCTGTAGTTTAACAGGTGAGTGATAAGGAGATGTTTGCATCATTCTTTTAGAGCTAGAAACCTTTTCCTCTGCTGTTATTTTCCAGGTTTGACCTGTTCCTGCAGTGAAGAGCCAGAATATGTCCACAGAGATGAAAGAAAGTTTCTTCCGACTCTATCAAAGCAGCTGAGATGATGACCTTTTCTTTCCTGGCTAATATAGAAGTTTTTTTTTTATCCGTTGATGCCATATATATAGAGAGAGAAAGAAAAATCAATAAAATCACAGAATCTATCTGGAAAAATAAATTCCTCAGTGTTAAAAAAATAAATAAATCACAAAAACTGTTTTTACTCTGTGCTTTTTGCTGCCCATTAGTGTCTGAGCTCAGCGGAGGGTTCAGTTCTTTACTAATGTTACCGTCACTGTTACAAATAAAGATTTAGATGGATTTTTTTTTTTTAACAGAAATATTAATTTCTTTTTATTTAATTTATGTGACAGAAAAAAAAGTAGTTCCTGTCAGGTTGTCAGAAGACTAGTAATAATTGTGTTGCACCCAGCAGCTGCTATTTTTACTCGGCTGTCAGAATGTGATCTGTTCATACTAACTGGACTGCTGAAGCCTCTGGGTAGAAAACCGGGCTGCAAAAAGAAAGAAAGAGACACCAGCAAAATGATCCAATAAAAACAAAAACTGATGTTAGAAAAGAAGGAATTTGTTTGAATTTATTACTTCAAATGAGCTCTCCAACACTTCAAGCTTTCAGAGTTTTGGTTAATAATTAGGTAAATGAAGCGAAGAAGACCGACAGTTGTATCTATTATCTGTTTTTGAAGGAGGGTTGAGGATGATTTTAGCGCTGATGGCTGGCTTGATTGCTCATTTCATTCACCTGTCTAGCTCTGCCCAGTTTCCATCCATTGCTCATCTGACTCACCTGCTCCTGCTTCTATTTAGACTCCTTGGTTGCAGCCATCAGTGCCAGATTATTCTTGAACCTTTGGTGTTGAGATTTCTGTAGCGTCTCTATATAGTTCCGATTGTCTGGTTCTGATTCGTTCTGATTCCACTGTCTGTCTTGCCTAAATTCTGGGTACTACTTTCTGAGAACTTTACAGAATCTTTGAGAATATTATGGCCAAGAGCTTTTGGTAAATAATTATTGATAGGTTCACCTCTGAAAAGCAACACAGCCTCCATTGCTGTCTTTGTCGGATGTCATTGGGTATTTTGTGATTCCGGCAAAATATCTAAGAAATGAAGGTGTTATGTGCTGCTATGAAGTGTTTTTAAACACTTAAAGCCTTTCACCATCAGTTGCTACTCCCTCCCCATTCACTTCTCGCTCCATTTGTGTGGCGGATGGTCGGTCATATTGAGTCGCATCTGAAACCAATTAAGTACGAGTGGCTTATAAGGCCCTCAAGAGCAAGTGAGGAACTGTTTCCCACTCATGCAGCACGTACTGCACCAAACTGTGGTCGGCATGGAGGAAAAGATGTATAAATGCAAGTACTGCATGCTCTGCACACATTCCCTGAGTAGAGAAGAACATTATCAACAAACCGCAGGCTATAAAAATCCTTTTCTTAAAGGAACAATTTTTCATAAGTGAACATTCTCAATATGTGAGCCTAATTAAATACTTATTTTGTCAGTTAAAGTAGCCCTGATATTAACATTTATTATTTCAGGTTACAAAGGTTAAACTCAACAGCATATATTAAGTTATTGTTGATGCAGCAGCATTAACACACTTGTTAACCGTTTTGCGTCTTTTGACATACTTAAACATATGTCTTCCGGCAGCCGATGCATTATAGCGATACTTAGAGCTTAGACTGCTACAACGGTGAAAACAGCTTTCTGCTCTGGCAGTGCGAGCAAAGGCCATTTTAAAAGCGGAGGGTGTAGTTTTACCCTACAGCGCCATCAAGAGGACTCGGTTCAGCAGCACGGGTGCTTCGCAGCTTGGGTAGTGAATAGGGGGAGGGAGTAGCCACCTACTTGGAAAGGCCATTAATCTATCCTAGTATCTGCTTGATGTCTTCTGAAGGTTTGGTCCCATGTGATTTGATGATCATCTCCCCCTAGTGGCCTGGAGCACCTCAGTAATGCGGAGCTAGTTTGCAGCTTTTCTTAACTTGCTCCTGTCTTTGTTACTTGCATCATTTTTTACTTTTGTTTCTTTTATAGATTGGCATCCTCATTGTCTTTGCAAAGACATTTATGTATTTGCAACATGTTTGCACCTCTCAGGCATCACTGATTTCAGTACAGCATTGCAATGCACATGTTGCAGAGAAGGTCAATGAGCCAAGTTGTTGCCTCTTCTGACCAACAGAATATACTTAGAATTCAGAGTCCTCCATCTTTCACTGAAAAAAAGCAGAAAGAGAACCTTAAAGGGTTGATTTGGTTTTCTCATAGTATTGTAAAAAGGAAGATCAATGCTTACTGTTACAACCTAAAAGGCGGAATTGATGTAATTTAACCTATATAAAGAACTAACTTTTAAAATAGTTATTGTCAAACATACTGCTATACCACCTGTAATGCTGAGGACCTTTTAAGGAGTAGTTTTTTTCTTCCATTTCTCATGGTAACGGTCTGTAATGCCATCTCTCCTGTTCCTCCGCAGGGAGGCAGTCTGGGTCAGAGAGGAAGTGAACTCCCCTCGATTCTGGGTTTGATCTGGGGTCGTCTCCCAGTGGGATATGACCAGAGGACGGGAAAAAAGAAGCATCCAGAAGGGATCTGACATCTAAGCAACTCAGGTGGACTCATTTTAATGGTGAAGAGCAGGAAATCTGCTCAGAGTACCTGCTTGAGGGTAAAGCTGATCATTTAATTTCAAAATATGTGCATGTTCACATTTTGAAAACCAGACTTTACATTGACATGTATATTTATTTAATTAGAGAAAGCAGAATTCAACAAAAAGTTAACTTTTTTTTAATTAAGGGTTTGTTTTATAAAAAAAATGTAAAAAATCCTTATTGGCCTGGTTGGATCCTTAGTGGTAAGGGTTGCAATTAACCCTTTCGTCTAACGTCCTACGAGTTTTCTTTTCCAGCACTGTGGAGCACAGTTTGTTCAAACCATTTTGCTGAAATGTTGTAATTCAGTCATAGTTAAGAATTTTCCAGTTTAACAGCCTTTTTCAAGTCATACCACAGCAGCTCAATAGGATTCAGGTCAGTACTTTGACTAGGCCCCTACAAAGTCTTTATTTAGTTCTTCTTTTGCCATTCAGAGGTATTCTTTTGGACAATTGTCCTGTTTCATAACCCAGGATGGGTGCAGTTTTAGGTTAACAACAATTGGCCAGAGATTCTCCCTCCCTGTGGTAGAACTCATGGTTCCATTTATCCCAGTAAGGTTTTCAGGTCCTTAAGCAATATTTTTCCCCAACATCTTTGTGATGGTTGGGGCAAGAACTCTGACCTTTACTGTGGCGGTGACACCTGTAGGTCTTTAGATATCATTGTGTGGTATTTATCACCTCTCTGATGAGTGGATGCTGCCCCCTTGGGGTACTTTTGGCTACAAGTCACTAAAGAGAAGATTCCCCACTAATCCATGGTTTCTCCATTTGTGGATAATGGCTCTCTCTCTAGTTTACTGGAGCCTCAAAGCTCTAGAAATGGCTTTGTGGCCCTTTCCACACCAATAGAACTGACTCTTTTTCATTTGTTCCTTAAATGTTTGGGATCTTGTCACATTGTCTAGCTGTGAAGGATCTTATGATCTACTTCATGTTGTCAGGCAGGTCTAACCACTGATCTCTATTTATTCACTGGATTGCTGATAGCCCGTGGGTAGTACAGGGTTGAAGTGAAGCCACCAGCCACCATATTGGTACTCCCTAGTTAGACCGGTCGCAATATAAACAATATGTGCACTACAACATTGAACAACTATGATGTTCTCATTTTCAGGGGGGGTTAAGCCTTAAAAAAAAGGGATAAAATCATCACTTTGACACACATTTGGTGTTTCAAAGCATAGATTACTTAACTAAGAATACAAAAAATAGGCACATCACATTACATAGTCATTATGAAGTCAGTGAAGTCTATAAATCATGTATATTATTCAAATATACAAGCATATTATACAAATCCATCACAACAAAATGAATGTGTTAATGAAGAATAATAATACTGATGTGCCAAAAGTGCTTGTGTACATGTATTGATGACATTGTTATGGTAATTACATATAAATGGTTTCAAGATTTTACATCAAGACTGAATTACAAGTACATGTTAATGCCAGTTTTTTCCTGTTTGCAAATTATGCATCAATGATGGCATGCTTTTATGCGGTGTCTGTGCATTAGCCTTTAAAAATGTTTGAGTTTCTTTTTTTTCCCCCTCAATATAACATGCAATACGTTTCAGCACATGACTTTTTCAAATCAGAAATACAACAAACACTACAAGAAAGACAGCGTCCTCCACTTAATATTTACTACATTGACATTTTACAGTGAATTACTTTCTATTTTCTAATGTTAAACACAATGTCAATGGCTTACTCAGTCAATATCTTCGAGTCAGTCCGAGATAGCCAGACTAATGCTGTACTACATACTATACAATGCAATACATCGGCATTAGTTAGTACATCCACTGACTGTGAAATTACTTGTGAAACATCTTCCCACAGCTTGCAAACTGCTTGTTTTTGCAGACGTAGGCATTTTACTGCACATCTCTGTGGGAGTGGGGAGTACCAATATGGCTTCACTTTTTTAGAGCTATCAGCAATCTAGTGAATAAATAGAGATCAGTGAGTCTAACTGAAGTGATTTCCAGATGCAGAACAGGTGTGAACAAGTATGAGAAACCGGTTACGTTTTAACCTGGGGGACAACATTTATTTCACAAAGGGCCACAGAAGTTTGGTTATTTTTCCCCTTGACTATGAGAACCTTAAATTTAAAACTTTATTTATTGTTAAAGTTTTTGTCTTTGACAAATATTCAAAACTGTTGATGTTCTTTAACCTTCAAGTTAGAAAAAAAAATCATAAAGGGTACAAACACAGTAAATTCTCATCTCATGTTAGGTTTTATGGAGTTACTTTTTGTGGATTTTCATTTCTATTTCAATTGAACATCAAATTAGTCCAGAAATGAACTGAATGTAATTTTTTTTATATGATCTATCAATCTAATGTTCTAAGTAATGCCACCAGTACCTTAGATTGAACCTTTTCTCATGAGTCACATGTACCTGGGAACTTGTTTTTTGGTAATTATCTTTTGACCAAAGGTTAGAAACATGGATGGATCTATAAATTGTGAGGCTATCTAATGATCCATCTGCCTCTCCTTTCTCTCCTCACTCATGGATTGAATAACAAGATGGCTGACCTTTTTTATGGCGAGATTAACCGTTTCCACCAGAAGAGGAGGTCCACCTTTTTCCGACTGAAAACCTTTGCCTCAGACTTGGAGAAAAATCTCAATCCATCTCTTTCCACATCAGCCAGGAGTCAGAAAAGTTAACATATAAAACGAAAAACCTCATCTGCAGAGATAAGACCCTGAAGTTCCCCAAAGTGACACATTGCTCATCAAGAATAAGAAGGGGATAAATTGGGCAGAGAAGATGGGGAAAAGTAAAGTAAACAACCAAAGAAAATTTCACAAGGAAGTTCAAAGGAAGTTAAAGATTCTTTATTTGAAGTGGGCCATTCCCCGAGAGTTAAAAACATCCCACAGAAAACTGATAAAAAACAAGGATACTGGCCGGAATCTCTCCTTTTTTTTATTAGAAAGCTGTTGAACAACAGGAGCCGATAACATTTAGACCAAATCATAACGAGAGGAAATAAAGTAAGAGGAAAACTGCACAGCTTTCAACATTGGTCTTTTATGGAGCACTAACCGCTAATGCTGTGGGTCGGTGTGTAGTTAGAGCCCTGAGAGTAACGTGAAAGAAGGGTAAAGTGCATCATGACTTTTCAGACAAATATCCGATTTGTATCTGACAGTTACACATATGAAAAGAAAAAGAAAATGGTGATGTGGGTCGCATTTTCCTGCAGTGGGAATGTATCCAAAGATGCGTAAAAATAATTAGTAAACAGCCCCACAGTACAAAAATGCTTTCTGCGCCCCTGTATTAATGCATTCTTTGGACACGTGTCCTTGGATCAGTTCTTTGTAGATTAGAGGGTTGAAGCACTCTGCTGTTAGGTCACCATCACTGGGATGCTGCTTCTAAATAGGAGTAATAAACACGGCAGCTTTAGTGTAGATTTATCTGATTTAATCAGAGAGAGATGCAGCTCTTTCATAAAAGGTAAAAAGCCGATTCAGATTCATTAACTATGCTCCCCACGGCCATCTGACTGTTCAGATCACGCTTGGATGAATCGACTTTCTGTTTCAAATCAGATTGTGGTGCGTCGTGGGAGTTGGATCTTACCAACCTGTAGGGAAAGGAGGGAGCTAAAGCTGAGAAATATTGGAACCTGCATTTTCATTTAGCAGATTTTATCATTTAAAGTAAGAATTAAAATTAGACAGCTGAGGTCAGGGGTTTTTCCAAATCAAAAATTGGGTGAAGAATAAACATGAGTGTTGTTTGTCCAACCTTTGGAAAGGCGCTTGTCTAGATTTGTCTAGGGACTAAAAACCTTAGACCCTGTATCAAGCTCTTGCTTTGAACCAGACAGGTTTTAGGATCTTAAGTTTTCATGTTTATTGTTTGCTGAGGACCTAAATTATGGCGGGATAAAGGAACAGAAATTGTTCATTGAAGTTTAAAGTCGCAGGAAAGTCATGTTTAAATGTCAAATCATTCTGGCTCAAACATGTATATAAATGTACTATTTATGAGACCATATTGTCCCGAAATGTAGAAAATTTCTATTTAAAATAGAAAAATTTAAAATCTGTGTTGTTGTTTTTTTTGCTATCTCATGCAGGCCAGTTAGTTATACATCAGCTTATACACCTATTATCGCCCATGCATCATATTAACGTCATCTGTCAATCAATAATTTGTTTTCGGGTCATAAAGTATCTGATTCATATGCCTGTTAATTTTACTGCATGCTGTTGAAATAAGAGGTCTCTGTGTCCTTTCCATTGAGTTCAGCTATGAACGCTCTGTGCAGCTTTGCGAGGCAATAGGCTAACAGAAACATGGCAGCGCTGGAAGGCAAGGGCTCAGAACATGTCCCAAACTGGAAGTTTCCTCCAAAGCCCCGGTCCTGCAGGTTTTAGAGGTTTCCGCCTTTTGCTTAGCACAGCTGGTTTTGTAATGATTGCAGTAGACCAAAAGCACCATCACATCAGCTTTCAACTAAAATCAGCTGTGCTGGAGCAAGCAAAACTCCTAAAACCTGCAGGACAGCTGGCCTTCAGAGGACCCGAGTTTGGGGATGCCTGTTCTACACCAAACCAAGCTTCTGCCGCCTTCCCTGGCGTCCTCTTCCACAACATCTTCGCCCCACGCTTTCCTCACTCTAAATAAAAAATGGATGGACGGAGGAGACTCATCCACGATCTCCGACACTAAACTCTCACTCCACCGTTGCATGTTTCCGCTGTCCATGGTTTCTTGACAGTGTCGTTGCTAAGTCACCACTTGGTCCCAATGTTACTTGGTCCCAATGTAATTTCCCATTGGGAACCTACTAGCGCTTAAGTTGCTAACTGGTTAGCAAGCAGATGACACTTCTGAAACCGGCAACAACCAAAAAGCTTGCAAACCTTGGTAAATGACCAACTACATTCACTTTATTGATTCGTGCAAAGTTGGGCACCACTCGGGAGAGTTAGGAAATGCAACAGTTGGAATGGTCGTTTCCCTACGACTTTAATGATAAAGAAAAATTAAAAACCTTCAGGGCAATACGAAACAATACAGGAAACAACAGTAGAAATAAAAACCAGCTATGAAAACCAGGGAGCTTAAATCCCATGCAGACGCGTTTCTTAGAGGGAAACCCTGGTGAGAACGGAAACATTGGCAAAAGACTGAGGAACCAGGGAGATTAGAAAATAACTACAAAACACAAGGAATAACTTTAGGAACAATCCAAACCAGTTAATCAGAGCTGAATGCAAAACACGCATAATTCCTAACAAACGACTTTAAAATAAAGATTTAATACTAAAGTAATCACAAAAACTGTAAAATCATGACAAATATCTCTTCTTCAAATCCCTAAAGCATGTGGAAAAAAACTGCTACAACACAAGGATAAAGATCTGGTCCACTGCTCCATGACCGGATAAAGCCTCTCTGCTCGCCTTAGTTTCAGTATTTGGAAGTCAATAAGCAGTGAGGGGTGAATGTGGGACGCTGACTGCTCAATCAAACTGAAAGAGCTCAATTTAAAAACCAGTCTACCAATAAACTAATCTGTTCAGGATGTTTCACACGACTGGCCCAAAAAGAAACTTCCTCTCTGTCAGACATCATTCCGTCTGTCGCTCTCATCAAAACTTTCCTCAACAAGAAAATCCTTTCATGTTCTTATAGTCCCGATGAGTCTGACAGCTGATGTTGTCAGTATTATTAAGTTTTCAAGCTGTCACTTCTGCAAAAAAAGAAGAAAGAATACAGAAAGCATTTACTGTTGAACTTCCAGTGGAGAGTCGGTCAAGCAGAGGGAGAACTCTTCTTTTTTTTTGCTGCTCTGACTCCATGGTGGGAACAACTGATTGTTTGCTTTACCTCCTGCGGTCAGAAGCCTGGAGAAGATTGCTCTCCTACTGTGGTGAGCACTGCACGGTGACTGATGGCTCGGTGTGTCTGTGTGCGCCTACTTGTGCCCCTTCTGTTTGCGTGAAGTTTATTCTCATCAAATGTGGGAGTTTGAGCTCAGCTCCTGAAGTTGACACAAAGGACGTGTTCATAAAGCGTGCCAATGCAACCGTGGAAGCGCCGTGAGCGTCTAATTTGTGCCGGTGCGAGTAGCTGAGCTTGTGCAGGTGTGTGGGTGAGAAACAAAACTCTTCTAAAGGCAAAGTGGGCGAGAAGGTGATAGGAAAAAGACTTCGAATATACCAAGCGACAAGAAAAAATAAATAAATAACAGCAATGGACTTTGTAGTCGATGGGTCTGAAATTGAATTTGTGCCTCAGCCCTGTTCACCTGGCATGTCGCAGCGGGTCACATCATTCCAGCTCTACCTGCAGCAAATTCAGCCTCACCCCGCTCACTTTGCTGACCCCGTAATGGCTAAAACGAAGCCATTAAAGTGTCTCGTCCAATTACAGAGCCACTTTATCTGACACACGCAGTCATATTCTGCAGCAGGCAGTTCGTCTCTGATCTGTTAATTCATAGTGAGTCGCCCTCACCAGGAGCTATCATAAAACTTTAATGTCTCTCAAAGCCTCGCCTCGGTCTAACCATCATGTAAAACGAAGAGAAATCCACAGAGTGACCCCAGGCTTCCCCATTAGCCCTTCACCGCCAGAGACTGCTCAGCAGCGCTGCTCATTCTTCTCTATTTTTATCACATCTTCCTGGTCTCCTACTTGTTTGTTTTAGATTCTGCTGGCGCTGTGGTCCCTTGGCTCAGTTTAAGTCGCTTTAATTCAGCTCAACTTCAGAGATTACAGAGAAGTTAGAGCAAAATTACCCAAAAGTAATAGTAATTTTCTAATCAGAGAAACAGAAGTCCATCCATAAAAAGCCTGCATTACAATCTTTTATCATTTTTGCTACAGTTTTAACATCTATTGATGTTTTTCAGTTTGTTGCATTAGAACAAGACAAAATAGTGCATCAGGGCTTAATGTTAACCATTGTCCGGAGAGTACAAATTTAATTGCATTTGCCCGCCGGGTGCGACAACCCATAAAACACAAAACATTACTTTATCATCAAAATTACTTTTAAAATCATTACATTATCTCGCTAAAAATCAAGGATTTTAACGGGCGCCATTTTTGTTGTTTTGTACACATTCTCAATGTGATTTGAAAAGCGGTGAGATTACTTTCAGCCAGATGGTTGTGATTTTTGTCCGGGAATTACTTGGCCAATCTGGTATTTGCCAACTCAGTTTACTCCTTTGTCGCTATATTTAAGCTTAATTTTTTCAGACCCCTCCAGCGACTCTTTTTCAACAAAGCGACTGGCAGCGCGACAAATCTGCGCGACTTTTCTGGGGTGTCTGCCGTGGGAAGCCTCCTGCAGCCCAACCCTGTTACTCCAGCGCTTCCGCAGGAGTCCCACTCTCAGCGCTGCAGTCTGAGCCACAGCATGTTTACCCTCAGCGTCAAGACTGCAAATGAGCCGCGCACATGCGCTGGGATTGATGGCGCAGGTTGATCATGCTGGACTCAGCTCCCTCAGTTGCTGAACCTGCCATAGGGAACCTTGACCAACATGAAGATGACCCGCCCTTTCTGTGAGCAGGCAAAAGCACAGCCTGTGTGTGTGGAGGGAAATCTTATTAGTTTAAAAAAATAACAATAATTACCATTATTTGCTCACATTGTCATTGATTCTTTTTGTAGTCTTTTTTTTTTGTTCCATTTAGATTGTTAATATTAATGTAATGTAAAAAAATAGTAAAGTTTAAAATGTTCATGTTTTACCATGATTTCTAAGCTCCTTAGTGGACCACAAGGGAAAAGAAAAAAGTAAAAAATATATATATATATTATGCAAATTAGGCAATGATCGCATTCAGTTCTAGCGACTTATAGCACAGCCAATAGCTACTTTCCTTACAGAGGAGTTGGCAACACTGGTTTCGAATCAGACACACCCACCACCCAGATAACTCCTAGATTAAAAATTATCGGTCAGGTATTAGGAAAATTGGCATAATTGTATGCCATGCGCACAGTGTAATTATGGCTATCTTAAGGCAGTCTTTTGTACAGTGAACATTAAAAAATTTTCATAAAATTTTTTTCTCTTAGAAATTGGAGAGGTGCATTTAAATATTATAGAGCTAAACATGTTAAATTGGTGACCTGTTATGCTATTATTGCCTTGTTGCTGCATTTATTTTGCCAGGGAAAACTAATCCTGGAGTCAGTTAAAAAGTCAGGGGAATTCTGAAATGATGTCAGACTTCTCTGTGGAAACCCTGTATAAAATACTTGATGTATAATGATTCTCTAGAAAAGTCACAATATATGAATAGTATTATCTTGTATAAACATACCGGTGACTCTAAAATAAAAAGTTATTCATTTGTGACGTGATTGACTTCTGTCTTGTGATTTATGTTAAGTTTTTTAACCTGTCAAGTTTTTTTTTTTTAGATTTTTAACATTACAATTTATATATTTTTCCAAGCACACAACAGTTTAAAGCAAAGTTTAGTTTGAAAAGAATGTGCAGGAAAGGACTGAAAAGCATCATTGCTTAACACGTCAATGTAGGCTTGAGTTCATTACATCTGAGCGCATGCAGATACACACCAGGAACCTGTTAACTTAAAAAACACTGAATTAAACGTTTAAAACAAACATGTTTCATTGATATATATACAAAATGAAAATTTAAGAACTGTATTTATCAGAAGCATTATACTGGAGCAAGTAAAAATTGTTTCTGGGCAAATGAAATGTGAAAGTCACTTGCCCCTTTGGGCAAGTGGTAAAAATCCTTAACATCAACCCGTGTGCATAAATGTAAAGTGGAAAAAGAAAAATGAATTAATCTAAAGGGGGAATGATTTTCCATTCAGGCCTCTTTAGTCTAACAACTCAGAATTAGAATAAACGATCCAACCAAATGCCTTCAGAGGTCAATCAGTAAATTGAGCTCCCCGTGTGGCATTTAATCTTAAAATAAACTGAGCTGTTCTGTTTCTGACCTCAGAGTTGTGTAAAAGAACATTAGTGACCAACCATCATCTTCAAGTCAATGGAAAAACATCAAACAGGTCAGGTTAAACTGGAGAAATTTAAAGCAAGGTGAGGTTCTAAAATAATATCCAAACCTTTGAACGTATCAAAGACCACTTCTCAATCCATGATCTGCAAATACTGTAGTAGGACCTACCGAAGCATGTTGTCCTCTTACACCAAGCAAAGAACTGTTAAGCTCAGTGGGAACAGCATCATGTATGGATGCTGATTTCTAGCAGGAAAAGGAATGAAAATCCGTTAAATAAAAGATGCAAGGATCTAAATGTTGGACAATCTGAAAACCTGATGTAGCATAGGGAAAAAAGATGTAAACTTGTAGCAGAACTTTAGCTCCATGCAGGATAAAGTTACTGGCTACAAGTTTAACTCTTCCCAACCACTTAGTGTTGCACTCCTCCGTTCTCATTCTGTACTGTTTTCCAGCCAGTTGCCAGGTCTGCTGCCAATAATAAATTTACGTTTGTATTAGCAAAAGTTTAACTTACCTTTTCATAAAGAAAGCAGCAACCTCTACATGGCTCCACCTTCTTCGCAATCAAGTTGCAATCAAGGCTAATTTTTATTTATTTTTATTTTTTTTATTTGGCTTGACTGAGAAATTTAACCCTGAAAATTGTCAAAATTTTTATGGAGTTTGGTTGAAGACCCAAATCCAGAGACCAGGAGCCTTAGGTGAATCCTAAAGATTTAATGACTAACTGAGGCAAAATCCAAACATACAAAAATACAAAGGACCAGAAAACATCAAGGGAAACTCACCTGGGGGAGGCAGAGATGAGGAATTATAAGGAGAACAGAACAAAGGATGGACTAATGAGCTGAATATGGAGCAGGTGTGAGTGGAACTAACTAGAAGGAAACCAAGGGGAAAGGAAACAAACACAAGGGGGCAACAGAGAGTAACTAAAGACTGCTTGGATATAATGGCAAATAAAGCAAAGATCAACAAAACAGAACAACTAATAACTGAAAACTAAAAACTCATAGTCCCAAAAGGGAAGAACCATAACAAAAATAAGCCAATTTTTCAGCTATTTTATGAAGCTACTAGGATCTGGTAACGCTTCAGCTCTGTCTCACATGACTTTAACCTAGTATTGGTGAAGAATCATTTCCTGTCTACATTAGCATCATAAATAGTAGCAAATCTTCATTCAGAAAAATATATGTTTTTACTTTGCAGCACTCTAGTGTTGTAATGTATTATTTTTGAAAAAAAGTTGTCTTTGATGATAAAGTTGTAGCTATGATCTTAAAAACACAACCATAGCTGCTGGAGTGAATCAGATCAAACATTTTATAGTCTTAGAATGGATGTACGAGTCAATGCTTTAACCTAAATCAGACTTACTGAGATAGATTCATATTTCAGTCTAAATATCCCCAATGACCCACAGTTGTAGGTGCAGAAAAAGTTGGTTCCATTGAAGAGACAGTGTGTAAGATTTATCTCCATCCACTTGTGCACTATATGAATAACAAACGACAGACCGGGGCCTCCTATCAATATGACACCAAGTATAGAAGCTGCAGATTGACAGTCTACTCTTTCAGAATGGAGTAGACATATCAACCTTCTTCATGATAAATCTGCTAAAATAAATGAAAATTAGCCACAACTTATAATCTCTTAAAGGAATAGTACACCCAAAACATGATTAGCCATGCCATTTTCTACTCACCCCAATGCTGAACAACACTCTGGAGTACTTTTTGATATCTCAAATGCATCTGGAGATCTGGGAGGCTTCTTGCTGTCTGCACTGACATTCTAAAAGGTCTATGCGGCTGGAGACACCAAAAAACAAAAACTAGTCAATATTCCTCCATACTGCTCGATCCAATGTATTCCATTGAGTATAATTTGTGGGTAGTCGCCACAATTTACTCGGACTCAAGTCTGCATTTTAGAATGTTTTTAGAGCATAAACAGTAGTGTATAGGATTTCCTAAAAGCGGCGCTTTACCCACGGCCACGGAAGCCGACGGATCCAAACCAGATGAAAGTGCGCATTCAGTGTCTGCTCTGCCAATAATGCAAGCGTGAGAAGAAGAAATGTGCTGTTTACCTGTGCAAAGAAAGAAACAGCTAAAAGAAAAATGTCTGAGGACCTTCAGTGTTGTGGAAGAGCATGAGTTCTTGCCGAGCTGAGATAGCGCTATCGTCATCTGGTTTTGATGCAACTAGCCGTTTTACGTGTCGAAAATCCTTTGAAACAGCGGCGCTTTTTCAGGAAATCCTATACACTACTGCTTATGCTCTTAAAACATTCTAAATGACTTCGTTTTAGGAGTAAATTCTGGATTGCTTTCTCCCGCCGGGACACTTGGAATACATTGGACGCGAGCAGTATGGGAGAAATATTGACACGTGTTTTGTGAACTTTTATGGACCCTTTCTGCCTCGGGCACCATAGACCTCCATTATTTGAATGTCAGCAGCTTCTGCTCTATTGTCAGTGATTGCAGCCTTGTTCTGCTTTGTAGTGTTTTTTTCTTTCCTGTGTGTTCTGCTTGATAGTCTTATTTTTATGTTCTCATGCCTCATTTTTGTATTTTACTGTAAATCCATGTATATGCAGGGTGTTTGCATCCTTCAGCTACATTGAGATTTACCTGCTTTCCATTATTTATATTTTGGACGGAAAGTCATATTCATTTAAAAAAGGTAGACATGAAGTAACCTGGTGAAACAGAAAGCAAAGGTCCATTCCTATTTATTCCCCTCTCTAGAGAAGTGTTTGACGAGTGGGTGGATAGGGAAATAATGAGGTTGACATCAGGACACTATCAGCCAACTTTTCTTCTGCATCCCCAGTAGAAATTTTGCTCTAGCTATGTTGCTAAAAAGTTGTTCAAATGTGAAACCAGAAAGACAGTATAGTATGTCTTAGACTTAGATTTATTTAGTCATTTTGTATACACGTGTAAAAAGAAAGCTTGCTTAAAAGAAGCTCTAGACAATTTAATTTTTTAAAAAGTGCAGCCTTAAAAAAAGTAATAAATACATATAAAACAATAGTAATATAAACATATGACTGTACATTTACAGGTTTACTAATATTGATTTTTTTCTTGTAAAAATGAAATAACCCATTTTACAAAACATTCAGAAGTCTAATGACTGCTGGACCTGCATCTGATGCTTCAAAACCTCTTTCCCAGAGGGCGGCAGGGAGGGAACAGTCCATGGTGGGGGTTTGAGGGGTCATTGATAATAGCCCCAGTCCACACTGCACCGCCCGGATGAAGAAGTCTTTAATCAGGCAGCCCCGGTCGATCTTCCCTGCTGTTCTTACTTCTCCCTAAGCTTCTCACCTTCTTCCAGTCTGAGAGCTTCAGCCGCGTCACCACTTATCTCGGTTATCCGGTCAGACTCCTGCGACTCCTGGTGCTTCTGTAGACCCTCCAGCTGCTCCACTCACCTCTATGAAGTTGAAGTCCATTGTCTCTGATGGCAAGCCAGCGTAGTGTAGATCTCTGCAAACTTCCGCTGTTTGTCAACCGCCGTAATTGACCAAGAAGAAGAAGAAGAAGGCGAGAAGAGGCCGATTCTTCAAGCAAGTCCAAAAGTTTATCTCCTCACATTCCAAGAAGTTATGCTTCAGGATTCGGGCTGTCTTTTACGCTTTCTGGGTCCCACCACCTGCTCCACCTCACACTCTGTAGGATGTAGTCTTGAATGGAGTGTGAATCTGGCAATGTTCAGCCTGTCAATCGATTGCTACAACGTCATCGCCAATCTTAACACACAACCGATCCAGGGAAGTCTAAGCGAACCCACCACCGGGGAACTGTGGTCTGCAGTTAAGCGGCAGTCGGTACTGTACATCTGTACGATTTTTGGCTGTTTTCCGTTCACACCGCTCCAGCAGTATTATCTCAGTTAAATATCTGGACTGGGTCCGGACATTAGCCAGCAGCGTGGCGTCCGTGGTACAGGCTAATCTGTGACCTCTGACGCTAGAGGATTTTTTGTCTTTAAGGTTAGGGAGGGCAAGCCATCCAAGAGAGGGCCCCAGTCACATCTTCAAATTGTACAAAAAAAAGTAAAAAGCTCTTCTCACATACTTCCAGTCTGAAAAAAGCTGCAGCCTCCAAAGCAGTTACAGTTCTACAGCGGACTCATGAATGCGCCTCTATGGTGCTTCTGTACTGCCACCTAGCTGCTCCACCTCTCTCATGTTTTTCACTAGTCAATATGTCTCTGATGAGGAGCCTGCCACGAAGTGTCCATGCGTCTCCAAACTTCAGGGTGCTTTCCAGACTAATTAGGCCACCTGTACAGCTGAGCTGTTGCTGACCAGTGGAGTGTGGTTAGGAGCTCTTCCAGTGCAGCAAAACAAGTTTATGAGCCGCCATCTTCTGCCACGTTTCCCCAGGATCAAGACTAGTTATCTTGGACTACTCTCCACCACCTGCTAACACCTCAAAATCTGTAGTCTGTAGTCCTGGTAAGTTACATCTGTCAAACAGAAAGTCTGTCAATCTTGCTGCAAATACCAATCTAACACACAATTTCCTCATGAGTCTATTTCCACCTGTGAATCGCTACAACTTTGCAGCCTCTTGTTTTCTCCCAGTTATTACTAACTTTTCTTTTTGCAGGGTTTTCTAAATTAATATCAGGTTGAGTCCGAATTATCCAGCAGAATAAAGTGGGAGGTCCACTAATCTGTGAGCTATGACCTAGAGGATTTTTTTTAAAAAGTTTAGGAAGGGCAAGCCATTTCAAGATAAATAGATAAGACGAAACCTTATGTTAACAAATTTGTTCAAAAAATAGTAAAAAGCAGGAATACATACTACATTATGAAAAGAAGGATAGGCAACTTGCAAGCTGTCTCTACAGTTCTGAGCTTTATGCTTTTGGCATTTAGAAAATAACTCTTGACCCAGATGCACAGTGGGCATATAGTAGTCACATGTTGACTTCAGTGCTATATTTGCCTTGGCAAAAGGATGCGTTTCTGCATGGATGCCGCAGCATTTCCTGAACATGCATGGGTTCTCCACTCTACATGTACTCTGGCTTCCTCCCACAGTCAAAAACATCAGCTGTTAGGCGAAGAGTTGGAGCTCATCCAGTGCAGCAAAAAAAACAGAGCAGTTATCTGTGCCTCAAATGAATTTTCAGATATGCTGCTTTTACACTGCCCTACTACTTATTTTTTATGGTAAACCTTACTTCTACTCCTTACTGTTACCTGTCACACAGAATATCTGTACTTTCTACTCCTTGCATTTTTACTTTAAAAATTGCCTCATAAATTATTTCCACCTGTGAAGAGCTACAAAGATGCAGCCTCTTGTTTTCTCCCAGTTATTACTAACTTTTCTTTTTGGGGGTTTTCTTTTACTATAGAGTGCTGCTGATAGAATAAAGTGGGAGGTAAAATGAGCTATTTTTATTTTTGCTTGTTTAAAATGCTTCACCACGAAACACATTTCCAGATAAATAGGTAAGTAAACCTTATGTTAACAAATTTGTTCCCTTTCGGCAACCGTAATTAAAAACGGCAACGCAACATGCTGTCTCCCACTGTTGCACCGCCCTTTGTATTTAAAAAATTACTAATTCTAAGGTGCTGCAAAGTGGAGCATTGGATAGTGCTGTTGCCAGTGCTGTTGCCTTGTAGCAAGAAGGTTCAGGATTTGATTACATTCCATGTGAATTAACTTTTGCATAGAGTCCTGCATATTCTCCCTAGGCATGCTTGGAGTTCTGTCCAGTACTCTTGCACATCCCACGTCCAGCTGCTGACTGTTAGGCCTACTGTGGCTTTTTTATTATCCTTAGATGTGTGTGTGTATGAATGGTTGTTTGTCATGTTTGTCTCTGTATGTGTTGCTCTGCAAGAGAGATACACCAGCATAACCTGACTCCGTAGCCAGATGGATTTTGCTCATATCCCAGCCAGAAACCTCCTTTAGTAATTTTGGGAAGGGGAAGTAGAAAATACTTTGGATTGTGATTGCAGCCTATGTTGGTGATAGGCGGGCCAAAATAACCAATCAGATCAGCGAAGCATATATGGCGGTACTAACAAGCGGCGGCGAAGAGGCAATTGATAGATCAAACTCTTGCCGAAACCAGTCAGGAGAAGAGCAAAAACATCTTTTCCTCTGAGAAAAGCCTCCAGAGCAGTGTTTTGCTCTTCTTTAAGTGAAGAAATATTCTGTAATTCCGATAAAACTTGCTCGATAGCCACGCTAGCGCCCGTTTCGTACGGCTGAAGCCGCCATGTTCTTTAAGACTGAACTGTCGCGCTTCTGCGTTGCGTCACACCTCAACCGCCATAAAGCCAGCGCTGACTGGGCGTTTGTTTTGGTGAGCGGCTCCAAATTTTCTTTTAACGGAGAGTCTCCAGACTGATCTGCCGGTGAAACCTTGAAAGCTCGCGAGATCAGGATGGTCTCCGCGAGGCTAGCTACCAGCACCCTTGCAGCAGCAGAACTCGAGCTGGATGGATGGATTCAGCTATTCTAAACTATGATTTTTTGATGTGATGCCATTAGATTTTAAAAAACGTATTTAATAAAAAAAACTTGAGATTTGTTAATAAAAGGGCAAATTTTATACACACCGTCACTTTCAGTGTTTAGAGGAAATTGTGAAAGAAAGCTTTTCAAATTTTCTTCTTCAAGACAACTTTAATCAGCAGCTGCAAGAAATGAGAAAGGCAGATTAATTAGTTTATGACCTTGTTTATCAGTTCTGCAGAAAACTCTCAAGTTATTGATGAAAAATAGTAATAAAAATAGTAATAGGAAAATTTATTATTTTTTATTCTGGATTAAAAAAAAATGTTTAGTGTGAATTGACACCAGCATCGAGCACTAGAAAGACATCCAGAGCCGGCCCACAAAGATAAAAGCCAGGAATCACTTTCCTACTGCTCTTCCCACCTTCATTTTCTATTAGAACTAAAGGAGCACTTTGTTTTGCAGATTCATTCTTCTCCTCTTTGACTTAATAAAACCATTTCAGCATAATAGCATCCCAAGTGTAGCCCAACTCAAACAATGGATGCACAGCTGATTCATTTGGTTCAGATCATTTTAATCAGCTAAACAATATAGTTCTTTAATAAAGGTCCTCAATAAGAAAAGTGAAAAACTGAAGCTTTTCTGAAAGAAAAAGATAATTATCTCCTACAGCAGAGTACCTGTCTAAAAACCACCTTTATCTATTTCAACCTAACCCCTAAATCAAAAGAAGTTGTAAATGAGTAAAATATAAGCTCAAAAAGTTATGAGTGGGATTCATTATTTCTAATCAACTTTATTTATTCCCTGATATAACCCAAGAAAAAACCTTAAATGACCCAGGAATGGTTCCCCTCTACAAATCCCTTTATTCATGTTAAAATAACCGATAACTGCTTAGCTCTGTGAACGAGATGATCCGGTTTGCTGCTAGTTCCTCCCATCCCTTAATGCTTGATAAAAATAGATTTGTTGTGATGGATGATGACGCATGAGTCCCAGCCTGAAGGGGACATAAAGGAGAGTTTAAGAACAACTGCCAGGTTTCATAAAATTTATGGCCAGTTCATCCCAGTGTGGAGAAACAACAAGCAATAAATGGAAAGGAAAGCATACATGATCAGATTCAGCTATATGGTTCAATGTTTTTTTACTCATAATGTCCATTGAGGCACTTTTTAGTCATTGTTTTTGTCTTCTAACCCCCCCGCCAAGCAACTTTATCTGGGAAACACGTAAATCCAATCAACTCAATTAAGTGGCTCTTCCTCCTCCGTTTTCTCTGTTGCTCAAATTTTCTCTGCTTGATTTCTTCCCCTCCAAATTCTCTCCAGCTATCATCACATGAAAGGCAGTCCGAGCGCACGGCACGATCCCGACAGCAGTCAGACACTTCCTCTCACCTACTGCTGAAATGTTCTGACAGTAATTGATGCCTTAACAAGCTGCAGCCACACAGAGCTCTGGCACTGCCTTTGTTTTCTGCATGAAATGGCACCATTAGTGAGCCACACTTCTTTGCTTAAACATCTCCCTTAGCAAAAAGCAGTATACTTTAAGTAAAATTATATTAAGTATACTTAAGTATAAGTATATGTTTAGAAAGTATACTCGGGCTATGTACTTTTAGTGCACTTGAAGTATACTATTTTAATACTTCTTGGAACTAAATTGGGACATTTTTAAAAAGTTTACAAAAGTACATATCTTGATTAGTACCAAGATCATTTTAAGTTTACTAAAAGTATACATTAAATTATTAAGCATAGTAAACTAGCATCATGCATAGAAGTTTACGAAATACATGCACTTGTGGTTCACATTTTAGTTTGTTGAAGTATATTTAAGAATATATACCACCCAGTATACTCTTCTAATATCCTGCCAATATAATGAATTTATATACTGCTGAGTGCCATATTTTACACATTCAAGATTTACTGAAACTAAAATACTATTTTTACACTGTTTTTAAATTTGTATAAGTATACTTAAGTTCACTGACCATATTGTAGCACATCAGATATCATGTATCCTTACAGTTACCCTATAATATGAGTTATAATTTTAATATGTTTATACAATTACAAGACAGTATCTTGATAACTTTGGTTTATTTGCCATAACATATAGGGTTTTTTTCTAAATGCCATCTTAAACTATTACAGACTGCATTTCAAAATAAAAAAGCTTCTCTTAAATCAAAACCGTTCATTAGGTTTCAATATTAAAATAAAAATGTAAACACATTTACATATGAAAATGTAAATACAATGAAGTCATTCTTTGTCAAAAATTTAAAACTGCAATTGACATCAAAAATCTAAACAAAAGTGTGTTCCAGATAAGGACTGAATAAGAACTGAGAACTGAAGTCCTTGGTTTTCAAAAGAAGCTTAGAAAAGTGCACATTTTCGGAACAAAATATCTTCAAAGAAACAATATTTTTATGAGCTTCAGAGTGGCGTGCATTCCTCCTTTTCTATTCTCTACCTGTATTGAAAGGCATACTCCCTGCAAGATTTTGGAACCATCTGTTCCTACTTGTGTTTGGCATATATACACTATTGCAGCATACTATAAAGACTGAAAGCATTTTGGTTGCCGAGCTAGCTCTAAAAAAATTTGTGATTGTGTTCCAAAGACTGTATGGAAAAAATAACATGACTTTTAATATCCATTTGCTAACACACACTGCTCACAGTGTAAAACAATGGGGGCCATTGTGGGCTACATCAACGTTTTCATTTGAATCAAATATGGGCACACTCAAGAAGTATTTTAATGGAACACAGTATGTCCCCTCACAAATAGTCAGAACATTTCTGTTGTGGAGAGAATTACCAGAAAGGGCCAAGAACACTATCCCTCCAGAAAATGAAAAGGTTCGATCTTTTTTTGAGGAACTTTACTTTAACAAAAGAAAAACTGAAAGTTGTAAAGTACTAACTGAAAGTGTTAGGGGTTTTGGTAATCCAACAATGCAAAAATCTATTAAAATTTCGTATAGGCTTGCAATTGCAAAGTTGTGTGGAAATCTAAGCAACTGCTTCTGGTCTTTCAACCGTTTTTTGGTCAATGGAGTTCTGTATCATAGTCAAAAGTATGACAAATTGAAAAAGAGATACAACAGTGCTGTATGCTTAAAAGACGGAACACTTTGTTTTAATAAATGACTTGGTTATTTTTAAACAAAAAATGTTCACATGAAATTTCTGCTTTGTGTTCTTGTACCAAATATATTGTTGTGTTTTAGTTGAAGTACTTGCTAAATTAGACAGACCTGTATGTAAAGATTCAAAGATCAACATACAAAGTACTTTCTTATTTGAGGGTTAAAAAACTGAAGCTATTAGCAGCTGTGTGGCTGACGACATGCTTCTAACAAATATGTGTTCTTGTTGAAAAGAGATGATGCTTTGTACACATAGCCTGCCATTTGCCAAAAATGCTTTTGAGAGAGACTAGAACTTGACCAATAAAAGTCACAGTCAAAAATGTTTCTGTGTCTGTGTATGTTTTAAGTTATACAAAGATAAATAAATTACATACAAATCAATATACTGTAAACTTTTAAACACCAGCACTATATGATCTTGAATATGAAAGTTTAAAAGAGGGTTAATGCCTGAAAACAAGGGTGTAGTAAAAATACAAAATATAAGCATAGGTCACGTACTTTATCTTTCATTGTTTACTGGATCAGCACATGTATTAGTACTTTGTGGCAGAAATAAGAAAAAAAAGCACAATATACCACGCATAATACAAGTACAAGATTCAGTATTAAAGTATAGGCATTGTACTGATTTACTTACCCGTAGACTTCTTTTTTATACTTATCAGTATAAGTCAAGTACACTTGACTATACTATTGTAAAGTATATGAAATATAGTTTAGAAAAATATACTTAAACTTTTAAGTACACTGCCGGATTTTAAGTATGAAATTAGTGCACTTTTAGTATACTTGAATAAACTTCTTTTTGATAAGGGCTCTCATGAACTATGAAGTACAACCTGAGAGAAAACTCAAGTGTTTGTTGAAAGGCTCTTATTTTCCCAAAGAAAGAGAGTTGTTTGTGTGTGAGCTCAATCAGTGGATGGTTACCTGGCCTCTGATAGCAGCACCATTGCTTCTTTCCTTTTTTCTGCTGTCAGAAGACGATGCAAGAGGATTTGAGACAGAAAACTGAGCAGACACAAAACAAACCCCTGCTTTTATTCAAAAATAGATTTTCCTGCCTTTTCTTGTCTCACATTTCTCTCTCTTTACCTTTCCCTTTGATCTGTCATATTTTATCTATGATAGCTCATCTTAAAAGTTAAGAACTTTGAATGACATTTATTGTTCCACACCTGTAGACCTGTTCATTCTCACAGCATCTCCAGACACGGCTCATGAAAGATGTTATCATCCGACTGTATTTTTAAAACAATCTTTGCCAGATTTTGAGGCAATGAATGACTCAGACAGTCTGTGCTGTTGCCACCTTGACTTCGGTGTTTTTATTATCTTTCCAGGTCACGGATGTCAGAGAGAGTTTAGAAATAGGGGGAATGTTCTGCTTCTGCCCACCGCAAACAGCCTGGTTATCTAAACTAATTATCTCTCTGCAACAAAAACTTTTCTTATGGCTTGTGGTGCATTATAATGCAAGAAAATATTTGGGTGATGGGGTTTTGTTTGCTGTTTGATCAAATTGAATAAAAAAAATGCTAGATTTTTCTATATATATAATGGAAGGAAGCATTTTTATTGTTTCAATAACTGACTAAAAATATAACTCATTGTACTTAATGCTAGTTAAATGCAATGCTCCTTAACCTTTACAACCCAAAGAGACATTTTTCCCCCCGGTCAGGCAAAATAAAAGACAGCATCCTATTAAATATTTATGCAAGAAAGGTTTTTTCAATTTTCAAAGAAGCACCATTTTATTAAAAGAGAGATCGTATTTTTTTCGATGGAATGTTGATATTTGTGTAAAATTATTTTGCAAAGGATATTTTTCAACTAATGACAAAGAAATAGATACAAAAAATAGGGGCTGCCCAATCCATCGGCCCTGATTTTCTTCATTTTGGAAGAGTTGATATTTTAATGTGACACTGATCTTATACTCCTGTTTATTTCTGCAAAAGTCTAAATATCAGTTTCTGTCTGTGCTGTACATTTTTTATATATTCTTCAGATAATAATCTTGTTTTTAATGTTTCACAAGTATTATTAAATTTCTTTCAATATACACTATAACATTGAAGGGTTACTGTGATCATCTAACCCGAGGTGGCTAGTAACTGGCTACATTTAATCAGTTACACTTCCTTGAGTGTAGCAACATTCTCTTGAGATTATCGCTACTCTTGAGTCAAATGTCTGGCAGGCTTTAGAACCAAACTGTGGGGCCCAGTACACCAGTGGGGCCTCTTTCCATACCACTGCATTTATTTAGAATAAAAAAGCATTACTGTAGGAACAATCAGATCAGATTATACTGATTAGGGTTCTTTTATTTATTGTAATTCAAGAATAGGGGGTTAAGAGCACACTTCATGTCACAACAAAAAGTAAATAATGACCAAAAGTATTTTTCAAATTAATGTGAAAGATCCACATTTCTATAAAAGCTGTAAGATAATAACTGACTTCTGTAAAACTCTGCATCTTGTTAATAAAAGTCAATTTATTAAGATCTGCCTTTTGAATGTGTTCTGCATGTGGGTAAAATAAACAAAATAAAATACTGTACTGTACAATGTTTTTACAAATATAAATACTGTATAGTCACCCAAAGAATAAATATTCAATATACAGCTGTGGACATTTTTAGAGTAGGGGATATGAGACATTAGTGGATATAGAAATCAGACTTTCTCTATTTAATACTCCTTACTAAGGGGTTCAGTTGTGGTCGGGTCATGGGTGACAGTAAGGAATATAAGTAATCAATAAATCAGGTTATTGCTTGTATTTGAATCATCGCATTTTAAATCAAGGATATCTAATAAACATTTACATAGCTCACACTTGAATACTTGAACAACCTCTTTGCTCATTTCTAACCTCAGCTTCTTCTTCTTCTTCTTCTTCTTCTTCAGAAGTGCCAGCAAACTGCTGCTCCAGCTGCTTCTATTTGTTTCTGAAATTATTGACAATTAACTATGAGTTAACTGGCCCATAACTGTCTTTATACCAACAAGAAGCTTCTGTCACGGTGTTGGTTCTGTTATGTTTTACTTCGCACCATGTTTTCTAGTTTTATTGTTTTAATTCATTTTTATTTTTTTTTTTTTTTTGTGTTTTCTGGTTGTATTTCAGTTCTTATGTTTTGGTTTGTTGCCCTCTGTTGCCCTCTTGTGTTGGTCTTTTCCCTAGCTCCTTCCCAGACTGCTCTGTTCACACCTGCTCCCAATCTGCTCGTTAGTACTCTCTTTGTTGAGTCTGCTATAAATACAATCCTTGTGCAGTTCCTCAGTGCTGGTTCCTCGTCACACCCCCGTCTTTCCTGGTCTTTCCCTGGCTCCTTGTGATCGTTTTCCCCTGATGTCTCCATGGTTCTGGTTTGTTTTACATTTTTAAGTTTGATTTTTGGATTCCTTCCTGTGTTAATTAATTAAGGAACCGACAAGAACTCGCCCCTGCCTCTCAGCCTCTGCATTTGGGTCCAAAACCACAACCAAACCCTGACAGCTTGGTTGAAAGCCAGCCAAGCTAAAGACTTGAGCACACAAACATCAGCAGCAGCTGTTTGTGTGTACTTCCTTAACCTTAACCAGACTGATTTACATCACAAGCAAACTGGGTTCACCTTTGATAAAGAAGTCCACAGCTGCTTCCTCATAATCTGACTTCTATATTTTTGTTTACCTCTATTTTTGATACCCTGATTTAAGATTTTTAAATCAGGGTGTTTAAAAAAAAAAGTCTTTAAATCTGAGTTTAGGCTCAATCATGTTACATTTGTCGTCAGTTGCTGTCAGGTGGACTAAACCATTTTGCCCCTCCAAGAGGGGGTCCACAGAATACTAATATGTTTGGTGGACTGTACGTATGGTTAATTCTCTCAGTTGATATTATCTATATATTTGAATTATTTATGAAAACAACTATTTGAGGTGCCCAAATAATGGGAAATAAAACTTCACTCCCTACTCGGGCCCTGGGTGGTAAGGTTCAGTCTAACCACTGAATATTACATCCATGAATAAACACACCGCCTCAGATGCTGACTACCAGAGCTTTATGGTTTATAACATGGGATAGACCTCTCACGCATCCATAAAATTTATATTGACCTGGTAATCCTTATCAAGCTGTAAACTCAGGGTTGGTGCATTTTTATCTTCTTCCTTCTGCATGTCACTCAGGAAGTCCAACACAGCAGCCAGTCTCAGGACGAATTCTGATAGTACAATCATAAATTTAAAAAGAATTTTGTTTCTTTGTCTTGTCAACTCGGGTCACTAACACATTGACTCAACAATGTTACTGTAGATCCAGGATTCTTCAGTCAAATAATGGATGCCTAAGAAATTGAACTTTTACCTCTTTATTATAGAATGGGGGAACACCTGCAAGAAGGAGAGGAAGACCTGAGCGAGCAAGCAGAACCAGAATAAAAAATAAAAACAGTTCTCACAGTATAAGCTGAACTTTGATGATTTTGTCAGTTGCCTTCAGGTCTCAGCTCCAGCAAGGCGTACAATATAATCAGGTTTTCCTTAAAAGATTGCAATAAAGTTGGATAGAAGAAAATATCTCTGTCAAGGAAGTAGCTGCAAAGATCACATGGTTTCAAGTTATCCCAGTAGCACAGACACTCAGTAAACATAACTCCATAACTCAAATGTTTCAGTCAGAACTCACTAGTTTGAATTTGTTGATTTTGTCAGCACAGGAAGTCAGAGAAAAAATTGTGATTTGAAAGTTTTTATTTCTTAAAAAAGAAAAGAAGCTTATAACCTATCCATGGGCTTTCTAGTAGGCTTAGTAGGGCAAAACAGACATAACTTGAACAAAGAGTATTCACCAATAAAGAGTGAAAGCAAACAGAAAAAATATGGTTGTAAGTTCTATGATGTTACGTTCAATGGAGAGAGAATGTGCAAGAGGGAGAGACAGTAAATTTAAGTTTCACTCTTACTGTATGTAAATTAGACCATTTCACAAGAATATTTTCATTCATGATTTTAATTAGTTGGTGTTAAAGCACAAAGAAGAAAAGATAAAGGTGTCTCACAATGAAAAATTTCAAATAGAAAAAGAACATACATTTTATTCTCCAATGTGATATAAATAAAGTTCAATTATTACTATTATTTGGAAAGATGATGCTCTATGATAAAGCATACAGAGAAAAATGAAAGTCTTACTTGTTAATAGGCCAATTGCTAACACTGACTATCCAGAGAAGGCATCAGATGTGAAGGGTAGGTCTTCAGTCGAGCTATACGCCATTCAGGTATATTAATATTGGTAATGGTATGTTACTAGCGCAATGTTTCCCCTGTTAGAAAACCTTAAAACTGTGTATGAAGTTTTCTCATCTTAATAACGATCCAGTAAATCAATCTGGATTATAATCTACAGCAACAGATTGATGTAATTCATATACAATTTTTGGAGCATAATGCCGAAAAGAGAGATCACCAAAGCATGAATATATCAGGTTAATAAAAAAAATTTTCTAAATATTTCTCTGTATTTTCCCCTTTACTGTAGGTCAAAGCCTAACAAAGTGAAGCTGTACCTTGTATGTCAGTTACATTATTGAGAACATTAATTGTACAATTGATCAATATAATTTCAAAGTGACATTAGATCAAGCAATTATCATCAGGAAGGGACGACCACATATTTATAAGGACGCCAATTACTTTTTTTTATAAGTAATCCTTTTTGATAGGCGGGGTTTAAAATCTGCAGGTAACATCTTCATTTTACCCAGAGTGGTGAAGCATGGAAACATGTTGCCAGTAAAGGTTTGCTTGAAGGTATGAATGTTTGTTTTAGTGTTTAGATCAAAAAACTGCAGCTCTCCTTTATCCCAGTCAAGATTCACTCTGATCCATTTGAGGTTACTCTGTACTGGGAGAACTGTGGGAGTAGCTGGTGGAGACCATGCTGAGTATTTAACTCCATGGAGTTGGATGACAAGCCATGTTGAATATATATTTTCCCTCTTCTGGACAGACTCTGCTGACACACCAACCATCCAACCCTTACTGTCTCCAACATCAACGAGCCAGCTGTGGCTCCCAGAGTTAAAGCCTTCAGAGCTCAGGACAGAAAACTTTGATCTAAACATGTCTGGATCATCAGGAAGCAGCTGATTCTCTCTTGAAGTCACACTGGTCAGATCTTCAGACAGGATTAGTTCTGAACCCGCTGTGTTTGGGTCAAGTACAAGAGGAGAATTAGACCACTTGTCTCTCATTTTACTTGAGATGGTGTAGCCAAGGTTTCTCAGATATTTGGCCTGGTCTATCAGAGCATCTAAGTGCAGCTGTGGATCCTGTTGCAGGTGCCAGCGCTTGACTCTTTCCATTGCAGTCTTGTAGTTAAGAAGGAAAGACACATCTTCTGCCCTCAGCTCCTCCTCTGTGGCTCTGACTATGTCAGAAAGAGCTGCTATCTCTCTACTCAGAGCCTCCAACCTCATCTTCATTATTCCACTCTTCTGCTTCTCTTCCTGTCTCAGTGCAGCCAATCTGTTCTTCTCTTCCTCTTCGAGAAACTGATGAAGCTTCTTAAACTGCTCCTTAATCTGATTCTCTGTTTGTTGGGTCTGGAACTTTATTTGTTCTGCTGTCTTATCAAACTCTTCTTGGATGGTTATTTTGCGCTGCAAATTATTCTTTAAAGGTTCCAGGGTTTCTTGAAGAGTCTTCCTGTGTTCCTGAACAGCCTCATTTAATTTGTGCTCTTTGTTTTTTTCTGA
Source organism: Cyprinodon brontotheroides (assembly GCA_018398635.1). Taxonomy (NCBI): domain Eukaryota; kingdom Metazoa; phylum Chordata; class Actinopteri; order Cyprinodontiformes; family Cyprinodontidae; genus Cyprinodon; species Cyprinodon brontotheroides. The sequence continues at coordinate 4,430,439 of JAGKQL010000026.1, forward strand.
ATCGCTGCAAATGAGAAACTCTGGCTGTTTGAGGTTCTCAGATTGCAGACTCCTCACAGGTTCTAAAGATCTCTGATCTTTTTGTTGTAAGAAGATCTCACACAGGTTCTTCAGGCTCAGATTTAAAGGTGGATCAGATTTTGAAGATCTTTTACAAAATGGACACTCTTGTACTGGTTTCTTTCTCCACCATTTCTTCAGACACTCCTTACAGAAGCTGTGGCCACATGACAGAACAACCGGATCCTTGAAGATTTCATCACAGATTGAACAGAAAAGTTCTGCCTCTGGACTAGAAGCCATTTTGTCTCTAAGTGAAGCCAAAGAACACAAACGATCCTGTTAGTAATGGTTCCTCTCCCTCCCATATTTATTTTCTGAAAGTGATTCTAAGTGGTGTTCTTAGTCCAACTTACCTTCAGTGTGTGAAGTTTGGGAAGCTTGAAGCAGCAGTGTTGGAGGTTTCCAGTTTTCTGAACTGTCGCTGGACCTACTCAGGGGAAGCAGCTATTGGTCTGAAGGTGACTCTGATCATCTGGGAGTCTCTCTGAAAGGAACAACAATCATAAACTTCTTCCTTCTTCCTGGTTAAGTTTAGATCTAACTACTGTAAGGTGTGTTTCATTCCAGAGTCCAGAGTTCAATCTTTGAGCTTCTATAATAAAACTTACTGATTAATAGGCCTTATTTGTCTCTGTACAGATCAGAACATAACCTGTAATAATCAGGAACATAAAGTATCCCAGCACTGCAGAGTCATTTCCAAACCTTTTCTCAGAAATGCGTTAGTTGTAGAATTACTTTTTGTAAGCACTAATAGCTTATAGTTAGAGTGGCTCAGGTTATCCAGAGCTATCACTATAGTTGTGCTGCTGTAGGTTTAGACTGCTGGAGGACATAGGGATCCCTTTTCACCATTCTGCTTCACTCTATTCTATCATTGTGCAGTATTTATTGGTTCAGCCTGTATTGGCCTATATTTCAGTGTAAACCTGTTTCTCTTACTGTGACTAACTTAGGGTGACCATAGGTTGATTGAAAGAACAAATGTCTCATCATCGGGATTTGCTCCGTGATCAAAGGAAAGGTTACTTGGCGCCGAACAGTGGTGAAAATTGGAAGTTCAGTTTAATATAATACAACTCTGTGAATAGTTCCGTCTGAAAATGAATGAAAATAGTTGTTTTAATGGTTATAGAGTCAGATATTTGGTGGTAATGTTGAGTTTGGCTGTAATTTAGGACAGATTCTAAAAGATCTGCAGAGTGGGAACTATAAATCTGATAGGAGTTTAATTTTTTATTGTTGTTTTGCACAGGTATGCTTAACTAAGTATTTTTTTGTTGTTGAATATTAGAGATTTTGCAGATATTTTTTTATACATACATTGTTTAGATTTACTTATATATTTCTAGCCCTTTTATAGAATAGAATAGAAAATCCCCAAATTTACAGCAGCAGAAAGATTATTGAAAATGGTCACACAAATGAGGACCTTAGAAAAATGTATAAGAATAACATAATAGAAGAAAGTTAAAAATATAAAAATAATAAAATTCTGTATAGAAGTGATTTAACAATATAAAACTGGAGAATTAATAACCAATATGCAGCTATGGACATTTTTACAGTAATGGATATTTGAAAATAGCAGCAACATCAGAGATGTGCAGAATGACAGCAGCAGGTTATTTAAATGACTATAATTTTTCTATCATTACATTTGATTTTATTTGTTCCTGCTGCCGGTGGTTTGGAACGCTTTATTCCACTCTGGATTCTTGTGAGTGCAGTCTTTGTTCACTTTAACTTTTTAAAAAATAAATAAATAAACATACAGTTTTGAAAACCTCGGTATTCATTCTTTTCCTGCTTTTGTGTGTCAACTTTCACGGTTGCTAAGCAACAGAGCATACAGCGGTAAAAACACGCCGAAGGGTAGACCTGAATTCGAATTCACAGCCAAAACTCTTCCAGCCTCCTTATTTTCACGGACTTGGAAGGATCCAGTCTAGGTAGACAGCGTCCTTGGAGGATGCAGCCCAGGATTTCGAACAGAGCCTCTGATTAAGAACAGGGCTGCCCGCACGGCACAGCGCAACTCAGGGGATTACGTCACCCGCGGGCGTGGAGTGGCGCCCAGTGAAATCAGAACATTTCCTCACTTTCTAAAAACCTGGGGCGCCGGACTTTGGGGCGTGAAATATCTGGATATGTCCGGGGAAATCTGAAATACGTTTTGGTCACCCTAGACTAACTGGATGTGCTCTCTTCATCCTCTGACATGGGAGAAGCTGGCTCGGAACCCGTCTGCCTGGCTGTGTGTTTCCTGGGACGGAGTGCGCCTTTTACATTTGCCTTTTGTATGCCTGCTTCTTCAGCCTCGGTAGATGGCTGCTCACACTGAGCCTGGTTCTGCTGTTAAAAGGGGTTTTTCTCTCCACTTTGGCTACAAGTATGCTTGTTGTGAGATTGCCTTCCAGCCCTGTTTTGCTCTCCTCCGCTGCAGCACAGCATTGCCATTTGCAGCGGAGGAGAGAGGCCGCTGAAGTGAATTGAGCTTTACTTTCCCCTAGTAAATAGGGCAGATGGTCATTATTATATAAATATTATTGCTTTTCCTCTCTACAGCATTCCAGCTCATGCAGCTATTTTCATTGTACAGATCAGTTATTGTCTGATCGCTGTGCTGGTGGCTCCACTGTCTGAAATCATTCCAGTGTTGGCGACACTGATGACATAGAGCTAGTTATATTTAATTACAAATATGATTTTTTCCCCCTACTCTCACAACAGAGAGGCTTGAGCTAAAACCGAAACTAAAGGGGATGGAATGGTTCTCCAACGTCAACGCTAATGGGGCATTTACATCTGAAAAGGGATTCATGAGTTGTGAAGTACTGTTCGGGGACTGAAGGCTGATGAAAATTCTTGTATCTCTGGGCTTTCTAGTGTTGGTTTCCCTGGTATGCCTTGCCCAGATCACATGCTCTCCTGGCTTTAGGCAACCTTTTTTCTGCCTGCTGACCCTTGCCAATCCACTGAATCTGTCTGTGTGAATCTGCTTCCTTGTATTCAACCTCGCTTCTCTTTACCAACAAATAATTCAAGCCTGAACCCTTGATCCTGTTGTCTATTTCTGCTTTCACAGCTTTGGCTGTGTTTCTTGTACCTAATCACAGATTCCTGCCAACTGCTCAGGTTTTTAAACTTGAAGATGTATTCCTATGTTTGTTATGGTAGATCAAAAAAAAAGTGGGCGAAGTACCATTTACTACTACAACTGGTCCAGAACTCAGCTGCTCGCATTATAACAAGAACTCCCTCTATCCACCACATCACTCCGGTCCTCCAAAAGCTCCACTGGCTCACCGTACAGTTCCGCATTCACTATAAAATTATCATGGTGACATTCAAGGCACTTCACCACCTTGCCCCCCCATATGTGTCAGACCTCCTGCATGTTCCCACCCCCTCCCGTGCTCTTAGATACTCATCTGCTTTACACCTGTCTGTCTGTCTGTCCCAAAACTGAACATCCAAAAGAAAAACATAACCGAACCAGAACTCAAATAGGACCTTGCACTAAAGGGTGGATTCCAGACACCTGAAAAATGTCCATAAATCAAAACACAACCAGGGTGGGCGGACCAGTTTTCCTAGCCCCTGAGACCCCTGAGCCTGCTCTGTGCCGTCCAGAGACCCTTGAGTACATTAGCAGGCACTCCAAGCCTCCAAGAGCCCTCAGTGGGCGCCCCAGAGCTAAAGGGCCCTGGGGCTAGAGGATCTGGCCCGCTAAAGGGCTCTGACTCAGGATCTGAGCTGATGGAGACGGAAGGAAAGGGAATAGATCCTCCCTTTCCCCATAAAAGAAGTTCCATAGGTCTGACTTCTGAATATGGGGAGCTCTGACTGCAGTGGGTGTGGTTTCAGGACCTGGTTAGAGTCTTTTCAAGGATGGGGCTAGCTGTTGGTCAAGGAGGTGACTACCGCAGGAGAAACTGACCTGGTTATGAAGGGGACTGAGGCTAGCTGCTGGCTGACCCACCGGAGGAGTGGAGGTGGTGTCAGGCTGACTCGCCGGAGAGGAGGTGGAGGCGTTAGGCTGACCTGACGGAGAGGGGGTGGAGGCGTCAGGCTGACCCAATGGAGAGGTAGTGGCCTTCTTTCCTCGGCGGTGGTTCCAACGTTAGGAGGAAGCAGAAGGCAGGGGGGGACCAACAGCTGGTGAAGGTGGAGGAACAGGTTCAGAGTTTAATGGAAGCTCAGGTATGTCTCGGAGTGGCGGTTTGGGTGGTGAAGGTTTATTGAAAAGTTTTGCGTAGGTGTCCTGAATGTTCCATTTTACTTGGGCAATGTATCCTGCTTAAAGAAAGAATGTATGGAGTTTCGATATTTTTGAAGTTGAATGAGTATACATTCAGCTGTTCCCACCTGCTCCCAAGGTGAAGAGATAGTGGATAGATGGTCTATTGTTTTTCTGAGTAGTATGAGGAATTTACTTGCCTTTACTTGTGGTTGCTCTGTGGGGACCATGTTGGCTGGGTCCTTCTGTCATGATTGGTTGTTGTTGACCCAAAAGCAGAGGCAGGAAGGCAGAGATTTCTTGTGGATTTAATGATGAGTTGACTGAATACAAAGGCAGGTAATCCAAAAATCCAAATAAGAAAAACAAAGTCCAAACAAACTGGCAACCAGGAATCCAAAATCCCAAAAAGAAAATAAAGTCCAAACTAACAGGAAACCAGGAGTCCAAAAATCAAAACATGAAAAACAATTCAAAAATGAACCAGAAACCATGGAGACATCAGGCAAATCACTATCATAAGGCGGAAGGCTCAGAGAGACAGAGTTGGAGCATGTTTGACGAGGACCCAGCACTGAAGAACTGAAAGGGGAGAGGACTAACGAGCAGATTGGGACCAGGTGTGCACAGAGCAGAGCAGAAAAGGAGCTAGGGAAAAAGGAGAACACAAGAGGGTAGCAGAGGGCAACAAATAGGAACCTAGAAACTGAAAATAACCTGAAAACAAATCAAAATAAGAATTAAACCACTAAGACTATAAAACATGGAGCAAAGCAAAACTCGATACTCAAAAGAAAACATAACAGAACCAAGACTGAGACAGTAAATGAGAAAAAAACCAAAGAACACAACAAAATAAGAATGAAACCATAAAAAACTAAAAACCATTTTGCTCCTCCAAGAGAGGGGGCCCACAGAATTCTAGTATGTTTGGTGGACTGTACATAAAGTTAATCGTCCAAGTTGATATAATCAATATATTTGAATTATTTCTGACAGCGACTATGTGGAGGGCCCAAATAATGGGAAGTAAAACATCACTCCCTACTTGGACCGTTGGTAGTCAGGTCACATTTTCCCGCTGATTATCATATCCATAAATGCACGTGCAGCCCCAGATGCTGACAATCATACAACTTTATGGTTTATAACATAGTATAAACCTCTCACTTATCCATACATTTTATATTCACCTGGCAAACATGACTCACCTGTAAACTCAAGGCTGGTGCATTTTTTATCCATAAATCAATGTTTGGGCCCTTCTCATCTTTTTTATCCAGTTAAATATCACTCAAAAACTCCAGTCACAAATTTTGGTCTCGACATGTTATTGTAGAATCATTTCAAGGAAAAGCATTTTGTTTCTCTGTCCCATCAACTTCAATCACTTTGAGGCCAAATCTTTCAAATCTCTCAATTGCTTATGTTATTTCTGTGTTTTTACAGAAAAATGTAAATAAAAAACAATTGACACCAAACCATCAAGTACACTGCAATTACATGGGACATTTTTAAAGAAGTTGCAGTATTTATCTTAGTAATGTAAAATATGGGTATAATTTCCTTCTTTATTGATCTATCTCGGTTTGAAACGTAACTTGTGTGCAGATTTTAACTTGATTGCTGCCTTGTTTTTGTTTCGCAGGATCTTCCAAAAAACTTATCATGCAGTTAGAAAAGGAGCCAAGAGTCTAGAAAAGAATTCAGTCACTGAAATTTGTTAAGATGATCCCTTCAGACTGAGGGTTGTCAAGAGCTGAATTGGAATGAAGTGGCTTCCCAGAACTCGTTCAGTGAAAAGAAAAATGGTGTCTTTCTGTGGAATACAACTGCATAAATAAATTATTTTAATTGCCAACTATCTTTTTTACTGCACAGCACGCACACACAGTAAGGCATTATGTTTCAGGTTTATGAGTGATATCTTCTTAGCTCCTGGCCCAATCCGTATGAAAAAAAATGTTGTCCAACTTCTTCTCTGTCAATACAATCATTTATCTTAGATTTAGACAACTTTTATTGTCATTTTTTATATACACAGAGTGTATACAAAGCACTGTACACTCTGTGCACAGTTTTCATTACATTTCCATTTCTTAAAGTCCCGCTGGGATAAAATATAAACCGTTGTGGGAGAAACAAAAAAAGCATATGTTTGATGCCTGCCAATAGAGAGTTCTTACAACCACAATATTTCAGGTTTGTGCATCCAGGCACTATCAAACAATTACCAAGAACAAATTTGTGAATTAACTTTTTTGAAATTTCCTTCAAAAAATGTAAGTCTCCCGAATTGCTTTGGACCCTGCCCTCTACCCAAAAAAGAATTCTAGTACGCAAATGCAAAGTGCACATATAACAGATTCATAATGGCAAAATAGCAGGTCGGAGCCGTCTTAGGTTTTGCACATTTGTTCTCTGTTGGTTTGCCAAGGCTGTGTTTACGCACATGATGTAGGTGAAGACATCCACCCATTTTTCTGACATGCTTAATCCCCGAGTGGGGTTGCAGGGGTGCACTATCTATAGCTGTCTACGGGCAAGAGGAGGGGTACATCCTTGACAGGTCGCCAGTCCATCGCAGGGACGAACAGGACAAACAGCTATTCACACACATCTAAGGAGAATTTAGAGAAGCCAATTAACCTAACAGTCATGTTTTTGATATGATATGAAATATATTCTTAATTTGAGCAATATGTCATTCAGGTATATTAATATTTGTAATGGTATATTATTAGCGTAATGTTTCCCCTGTCAGAACCTTAAAACTGTGTATAACGTTTTCTCAGTTTAACAAGGATCCAGTAAATCAAGTAAATAAAATTAACTTTGATTTTATTTGCACTGTGTAGCACTTTGAGATTTTTTCTTAATGAAAAGTGCGGTACAAATTGGATTTATTATTATTATTATTATTAACTGTTTCATGTAATTCATATACAATTTTTGGAGCATAATGCCAAAAAGAGAGATCATCAAAACATAAATACATGTGTTTAATTTAATTAAAAGGTTCTAAATTTATTTTTTGGCTTGAGCACCAGCTGCCAAACATATCTTTGTACATTCTTAGAAGCACCAGATCCAACTGGAAACACAGAAGACTTCACACTTGGAGCAGAACAAGGTCTATATCTCTTTCTCGTGTTGTGGTTTTTGAAATAAAAAAGTTATGCAATGAGCTTTGGAGTACGAAAGCCGAGAGCGGTCATACCCAACTTTTTTTTACCTTTGTCTTCACGAGATAACGACATAACTATCTTGTTATCACGGCTTGAAAAATAATTGTTTTCTGGTGATAACGAGATAATTATCTCGTTATCACCAGACACATTTATATTTCTAGAGTTAACGAGATTATGCAGTGGTGGTACCATGTGTGCACAAATAATATATATATTTTTTTTGCCTATTTCTTTTCACCCCTTGTCAGGTCGTGGTGGATGATTGGATTGCATGGAATGCAGTAGAAACAAATATGACTGTTTTTCAATTAAAATCTTTCATCTGGACTCATTTTGGGGGTTAATGCATCTTATGCCTGTTACAGGTGTAACACCGGGGATGTTCAGAAAACATCCGGCGCTAAGCCAGTGGAGGCATAGGTCTAATTGCTAATGAATCAGAAGTGGAAGCAAATCATCAAACCATCAACGTCGTCTCGCTACCTAAAAAGATAAACACAGGACTATTTACAGAATTACACACTTATAAATTCTCTCCTGCTGTTGTGTTGTTGAATAATGCAATCAGTTTTAAAACACACCAATCATCTCTATATCAAAAGAAAACAGCTTTTTAATGAGAAAACTATCACCTCGTTATCTCCAGAAAACGGCTTTGGTTATCTTTAGATAATGAGAAAATTCACTTGTTTTCTCGAGAAAACCACCGTGAAAAAGTATCAGAGGTACACGACCGCTCTCAACTTCCGTATTGGAATGATTTTCTGGGGCAGTAATCATTTTTTTAGCTTTCTGGATATTTTTTTAAATTTTCCCCTTTAAGTCAAAGCCTAACAGAGTAAAAGTACACCTCAATTTATGTCAATTAGATTATAGCCAAATCAATTGTAGAATTGATCAATATCATTTCAAAGTGACATTAGATCAAGCAATTAACTTGGGTAAATGGGAATTATATATCTAGGAGGACGAATTTTGGGTATTTCATCAGACCTTCTTGGGGGGGGATTAAAATCTGCAGGTAACATCTTTATTTTACCCATAGCGGTGAAGCATGGAAACATCTTGTCAGAAAATGTTTGCCTGAAAGTATGTATGTTTCTGTTTCTGCACAGATCAAAAAACTGCAGCTCTCCTTTGTCCCAGTCCAGATTCACTCTGATCCATTTGAGGTTACTCTGTACTGGAAGAGCTGTGGGATAAACTGGTGGAGACCATGCTGAGTATTTACCTACATGGAACTGTATCACCAGCCATTTGGAATATATGTTTTCCTTCTTCTGGGCAAACTCTGCTGACACACCAACCATCCAACCCTTACTGTCTTCCACATCAACAATCCAGCTGTGGTTTCCAGAGTTAAAGCCTTCAGAACTCAGGACAGAAAACTTTGATCTAAACATCTCTGGATCATCAGGAAGCAACTGATTCTCTCTTGAAGTCACACTGGTTAGATCTTCAGACAGGATTAGTTCTGAACCCGCTGTGTTTGGATCAAGTACAAGAGTGTTGGACCACTTGTCTCTCATTTTGCTTGAGATCTTGTAGGCCAGGTTCCCCTGATGTTTGGCCCAGTCTATCAGAGCTCCTGAGGGCAGCTGTGGATCCTGTGGCAGGCAGCGGCGCTGGACTCTTTCCATTGCAGCCTTGTAGTTGTGCAGGAATGACATGTCTTCAGCTCTCAGCTCCTCCTCTGTGGCTCTGACTGTGTCAGAAAGAGCTGCTATCTCTTTACTCAGATCCTCCAACTTCTTCTTCATCATTTCACTCTTCTGCTGCTCTTCCTCCCTCAGTGCAGCCAACCTGTTCTTCTCTTCCTCTTCTAGAAAATGATGAAGCTTCTTAAACTGCTCCTTAATCTGATCCTCTGTTTGTTGGGCCTGGACCTTTATTTGTTCTGCTGCCTTATCAAACTCTTCTTGATCTGTTTTCATGCGCTGCAGATTATTCTTCAAAGGTTCCAGGGTTTTCTGAAGAATTTTCTTATGTTGCTGAGCAGCCTCATTGATGGTGCTAAATCTGCGCTGTGTTTGGTTTTCTGAATCTCTGCAGGCGAGACAGTCTGGCAGGTGGAAAAGTTTGAGGTTCTCAGGATTCAGACTACAGAGATGCTCTGAAGATCTCTCTTTTTGTTGTAAGAATTTCTCACACAGGTTCTTCAGGCTCAAACTTATAGTTGGATTAGATTTTGAAGATCTTCTTTTACAAAATGGACACTCTTGTACTGGTTTCTCTCTCCACCATTTCTTCAGACACTCCTTACAGAAGCTGTGGCCACATGACAGAACAACCGGATCCTTAAAGACTTCATTACAGACTGAACAGAAGAGTTCTGCCTCTGGTCTAGAAGCCATTTTGTCTCTAAGTGAAGCCACAAACAGAGACGGTCGAGTTAGTTTTGGGTTCCCTCCCTCCCATATTTTCTTCCTTCAATGTGACTGTGGTGTTCTCAGTCCAACTTACCTTCAGTGTGTGGAGTTTTGGCAGCTTGAAGCAGCAGTGTTGAAGGTTTCCAGTTTTCTTACCCGTTACTAGACCCACTCTGAGGAAGCTGCTAGTTTGGTCTGAAGGTGACTCTGATCACCTGGGAGTCTCTCTGCAAGGAAAAACAATCATAACCTTCTTCCTGGTTTAGATCAGGTCCAAGTGATGAGCATTACATTTCAGAGTCCAGAGTTAAATCTTTGAGTTTCTATAAAATTCACTGATTAACAGATTTTATTTTTCTCTGTACAGATCAGACCATAAACTAATAAACTGTTCCCCCACTGTAGTGTTATCTGCAAACCTTTTCCCAGAAATGGGCCAATCAGTGTTAGAATGTACTTTTTGTGAGTACCAATGTCCAAACATATATAACTTTATGACTATCAGCTAAGATTGAACTCGTATTTATCTTAAAAATGCACAGGTTAGTTTATGGAGCAGCACTTTATAAGTTTTATGGTATTTCATTCAACTTCTTTTTGTCTTTACTGTCTTCTTTGGATTGAGACAAAAGCATGATCATATTCCAAATTAAAGGTATTTTATCCCTCTCTGGGTCTGTTGCATTTATATACATGCCTGTACTAGGCTGGGCAATTAATTCGTTGCAATTTAACAAAACACAAATCATACAGGTACTCAATGTTAATCACGCTATATTTAACAAGAGTTGTTCAATTTCTCACTTAAGTCCTTTAGGTGGTGGAAAAACTTTTGAAGTGGCTTTGTCATCACACAGAAATGTATAAAGAGTTGCAGATAGCATGCAGATCAATGCATACAATTAGAACTAAGAACTTTTTTCACAGAAAGGTCACAGTAAATTTATTCAACATTAGACTATGGGCAAGAAAGCTTTCAAAAACTGTAATCCTAGGTTGAAACATCTACCTGCTTGTGCTTAGTGTAAAATAAAAAATAAAATCAAATAGCAATATAAAATTTACAATTTCAATTTCTGGCAAAATCATTTGGCCATAACATGTATCCCCAGCACAAACATACACACACACCAACATGTTTTCAGTGTTTATTGTGTGTTAAGGTTGGCTTATTCATAACCACAAAAATATAAATGAACTGAATTCCACTTGTAACTCTGTCATGTTGGTTTGTAGTTTTTTGACCCACATGCCAAATCACCATGAGAGCCAGTTAATTTTGATGTTTTATTTACAAAACAACAAGAATCTGGATGCGGTGAAGTCCAGGAAGTCAGTTTCTGGTGAGGATTCTTAGCTGAGCTCAGTTAAGCTTTTTGGTCTAAGGGGAGAAAGCAGACTGATCAGGAAGGAGTTGATTGATGACAAATGATGACTGATTGATTTGCTCACTTGAGAGATGAAGGGGGGGTAGCATGGGTCTGTAGGGTATGAATTAGTGGGGATTGTAGACTGTACCCCGGAGGTTCAGGATGTGAGTGAGATCCAAAAGCTTTGGTACCTGTAATAGACGTTGTGCAGGAGAGCGAGCAGGCAGGTGTTGAAGACTGACAACTGCTGCACAAAGGTAAGACCTTTACCATGAATAATGGAGATTAACTGAGGTCCACTGGTTGTCTGGAACAATAACAGAGTCTACATAAGAAAAGGGATTCCCAAAGAGACAAATTTCAACAATAAAGGTATTCCTGGTTTAGATCTTTTGGTGGAATACCATCAGGGGTAATCATCCGGCGAAGAGGGATGATCCTTCGCCTCCTTATAGACGTTAGTCAACTTCAGTGAGAAATGTTCTCAGGGGTGCAGCAACACGTGTCAGCAAAGCAACCAGCACTCACACTAGGAAAAAAAGCAAAACTCCAGAGACCCTAACAGACCCCTATCCATGTGAAGGAGAAGCGGCTCTACTCCGAACCCCTCCCAAATGACCGTACTCTTCACCCTATCTCTAAGGGACTGCGCTGCCACCCTGCAGAGAAAGCTAATTTCAGGATTTCCGTGATTTCATTCTATCGGACATTATCCAGATTTCATGAACAACGGGGAGAATGGGAACATAGACTGATCTGTGAAGCAAGAGCTTTGCCTTTTCGCTCAGCTCTCTCTTCATCACAACAGACCAGTGCAGTGTCCACATTATAGCAACAGCCATACCGATCAGTCTATCGAACTCTTGCTCCATTCCTCCCTCACCTGTGAACAGGACCCAAAGATACTTTAACTCTCCCCATCCTGAAGAAGACATGCCACCTTTTTCCAGTCGAGAACTGTGGATTTCGACTCAGAGGACCTGATTCTCATTTCGGACGCTTCACTCTCTGCAAAGAGCTGCGAGCCACCGCAGTACATGTTGCAGGTCATGGAAGGAGGGTACCAGTAGAACCCCATCATGCAAAAAGCAGGAATTACATCATATAACCAACCTCCCTATTGCCCTTGACTGTGACTAAAAAATCTTGTCCATAATGGTTCTGAACAGGGACAGTGACAGATCCCTGTCGGTTTCCAACATTCAGGTCCGAATTAAGGCTGGCAATGTAGACCAAACTCCTGCTCCAATTATACAGAGACCGGATGGTGACTTTATATTTATTAAATGATATGAGTCCTTGCATGGAGGGGTTGTTTTTTCTTACCATGCAAAAAAGACAAAATTCCTGCCAGCACAACAATTGATGAGATTTGTGAATATTCAAGTAAGAATTAATATTTTGCTCTTAACAAAATATCTAGTAGATGGGTGTTAACGTTTTATTGAGGACCAGCTGAGTCAAACTCCAACACTGTTTTTTTGTTCACATTTGTCCCTGGCGTCCACAAGGATCTCACCGGGACACCAACACAAGGCTAAGAAGCTGCTTAACCTTCCATACTTGGAGTGCACCACAAAGAAAGAGTTTGATAGCAAAGGGAAACATTTCTCTTGACTGTATAAGACAATAAGTGTGTATCTGAACAGATAATGAACTACATTGTAGACTTCACAGATTTTCCCTTGTGTTGCAAAGGTGAGATATCCCCCAAGTTCTCACATAAAGTTAGTCTACAACTCGTCTCATCAAAGGCATGAATGTGCAAATATAATTTTCTGTTTCCTCGATGCAAAGAAGCAACAAAAACAGAATCAAATGAGTCTGCTAGCTGTGTGTGAAAAGACTATAGAAATGCAAATGTCCTGCGGGATCATCATGTTATGTATGCTAATTACTTTGAAGATAATTATCTGATTCTCTCCTGAAGGAAAACATTTATTGCTCCATGCCGGAGGTAAAAACTACTTTTCAGCACCTGACTGTAGATCCATATCGAGCTCTTTCTAATAAATGGAATTTTCCTGAGATGAATTGTTGCCGATGTCACGCATACTAAATGCAAACTGTCCCTCAAAACTGATTTATTTCTGAGTTTGTAGCCCCATACTACATTCATGAAAAATTTCAGCAGCCCATCAACATGTAATTGCTGCTGAGACCCACAGACTCCCCCAGGTTGCAGGCTGCGCCTTAACAGGCCTGAAACAGTCCCAATAACCAACCCAAAAGGCAAGACCCAGTGCAGGCCAGCCGGGGGGTTTTTCCATTTATGTTTTTAACCAGACTTTCCTTCCAATCTTATATTTGAGGCAGGCTTTCAGTCCTGTTGCACATTTCCTCAAGGAAGCAACCCCTCTTGATCTAAGTATATCTGCTTGATGATAAGAGAGCATATTAAAAAGAGCATCCCCTTCCAGAATAATTATTTCCAACACATTTTTCGCCGCAGGTTTCTTTTGTCTTGCTAATTTCCTGATGTCCCTCTGCACAGAAAAAGCCACGGTTGTGCCCCTCACAGGAAACCCGTTTTCTAAATCCAGAGCGCGTAGAGAGAGTCTCGGGACGTGTAGAGCAAAACTGCTGAGTCTCCCAAAAAGGATCTTCTTCTGCAGAAGCTTCCTGTTAGATCAGTGCACTGATGCAAATGTCTGTATCAACCAAAACCGGTGCTATTAGTGTTTGAATGTACTTACAGATGGCATTTAGTATTTATTTGAAGTAATTTGGAGGCAGACAGTAAGGACAAGGTGCACAAACGTAAAAGCTGAACTTTTGGCCACAGTAATGTTGTAGTATTTCCGAAGGGATCATTCATGTAAATGCTAAGTTATGGTGTGAAACCAGAACACTGGAAAACACATAGTTTAACAGCATAGCAAGAATATTATCTGTTAACAAAGTGGGAATCCTAGATGAGAAATTAAAATTAGATCTTAAATCATGCAGAGCTTTACAAGGCAAGTCTAAAACGTTCATATCAATCCGCGAACACTTACAAATTTCCTTCTTTAATTGTAGATTTAAGATCTATTGGCGTTAAAATGCCAGAATATAATGAGAGAGTACTACCCAGAGTACCAATTATTAAAATATCATAACATACATAGAGTATACAGTAAATTAAGTTAAAAAACAATAAATCTACCGGATGGAATCATATTAACTTATTAAAACTATTTATGCATTGAAATACTAGCTATTATTATAAACATTTAATTAAAATTTATCTCAAAATCCTAATTATTTCTTAACTTTATACATTTTAAATACCTATATGTTATTTCAAAAGGTGCACTATGAAATAATTCAGTCAGCCCCTGCAGCTCCTGATGCTTATCCTGATTATGGATGACCTGCAAACATGTTAAATCATTCACTTCCATGATGTCCTTAATTGGTTTTATTTACTTTTATTTAGTGATTTAATCTTTTCACTTAAAACCCATTTTATTATCATTTATGCATGCACTATTTACCTCATGAGTCAAGGGGCAGGTTAATTATCTCATAGTGCTTCGAAGCAAAGAAATTATTTATTAAATAAATGAGTAGAAACAATTAAATATTACTATACACTTGAGTAATTTACATCTTAGTGGTAACAATGTTTCAGTTAACTGTTTATTTGACTGAGACATTTCAGTAACTTTAGAAACAACTCCTGTTAAACCAGAAGTACTTCTACCTTGCTTTTTTTTTTTTTAAGCTATTACTGCATCAGAAACAGAATCTACATCATTGTGTCCTTAACATCTGAAACAGTCCTAATTCCCTTTTTGCAAAAAATTGTCGTAGTTTTATCTAAAGCTGGGACCACATGCAGAGTAACTGTTTCTGCAGGGACCAAGGGAAAAGGTTTACCAGGTTTTATTGAAGAATAAGCACGGTGCAGTGTTGCTTTTGAACTCTGCTCAGCCAGAACTGGAAGGTGAGGGAAGATAACCATTAGTTCAAGCTCGGTGGGAAATTTCATTTTGTGGATTTGGAGAAGAGGATCTGGTTGTTGACTCGTTTCCAGAGAAGTTGTAGAATCTTTGACTCCAATCGTTTGCTGTTTTTTCCTGTGTTAGTCTGATTTGGTGGAGGGCGAACAGGGTTTTACCAAGAACTTGGTCGGGTCAGGTGAACAAAGAAACCGACTGCCACTCAGATTTCCTGTGGTACTTGAACGGCAGTCACCTGCAGTGGAGATGATTCCTTGCAAGAGAGTTAACTCAACATCATCTCCAGGGGAAATCTGGATCCAAACCTCCAGTTTGAATTCCCAGCTCGTTTTTAGGCTCAGTTGATCCTCCAGGGGGTAGCGTCCGAATGCCCAGTTTGTGGGATGGGATTTCCTGCCGAGAGGCAAAGACAAAACAAAGTTAAACCTGGGGTAGACCAAGAACAAAAAATTTAGCTTGGCTGGGGGTACCCAAAACTGGCAAAACACAATGTATGCCAGCGGGTAGTGGCAATCAGCAGCTTAAGAGCACTTTATTAACGAGGTAAATCACATCAGCAGGTGTGTGAGGAGGCGGACCCGAACCAGGCGCCTCCCTGCTGGTGGAAGGGAGACAAACACAAAAACAAACACAGACTGGAGCCCTGGCAAGAAATGATCCAAAATCCAAAATAGAAAACTATACAATAACGGTTTAATGGGGCCTTGCAAATTTGTTCTCCTTATTTTTAGGAAATAAATAAATGTTTAACAGATTCAAGACAGTAGCTGAGGAAATAAAAGTCTAAACCTTCTGTTGCAGCTCAGTACTAAGCACCTACAGCACATCAAACTACTAAATAGTATCAATGATTAATGTCAAAAATCCAGTCAGCTGCTAAGCGATTACTGAAAGGAGGGTGATGTTGAGCAGAAGCTTATTATTTTGTGCACTCGCTAGGAGTTTTTCCGCCTTCTCCATGATGCCTTCTTGAGCTCCACTTGTTTGTCTGCAGAGTCCAGCAGTTATTGACTTTCCTCTAGAGATCTTTAAAAAGCCTTAAAATCAATCAACTTCTTTATTGTTTAATTATGTCACAATGAAAGCATCTGAGAGGGAAAAAAAATTACAGATTACCTTCAGCATGGAACTATGATCCCTTTTCCTGATTAAATCCATTTTGCTACTGATTTGCTTAATGTTAATAATTGTACTGTTCTTGACTCCTAACATCTAACAAGCTTCCTACAGGATTTAAGTCAAAGCACTGAGATTTTCCATGGCAGAAGTTTTTTTAGCATTTAATATATTGATTTTCAATGTCTATATATTTTTAAAAGTTCAAAACGCTATTCGCTTTAAAGGCCCTCAGCCTGGCAGGTCTCCCACCGTACCTAACAATGGACATGAGATACTTTTGAGTAAATGCGTGATACTTTTACCGAGCAAGACAAACACCTGCAGCAGCTCTAAATCCTGTCCTGCGTGTTTTCTCTCTGCTGCAATATATCTGACCTATATGAATAAATAAAAAGGCTTCTGCAGCACTTGATGTAGCTGCTGCGGGCGTCATTCAATCAGTTGACGTCTAAAACATGCAGGGCAATTCTGTTACTAAGAGGACCAGAATTAAAAGCAAAACGCTTATCTGAAGTGTTTTACTGCTGAAAATCTCAATCTTAGGTTTACATTTAATTTTTTCTGATGAAATCAGATTTTTTTCTTAGCGGTCATTGCCTTGACAAGAGAATTGGGTTTCTCAGTTTATTTCACCCACTTGTCTCTTATTTTCTGATTCACAATGCTTGCGTTTTAGAAAGCATTGGTTTGCAAGTTTGCTTCACTTACTGCTTATCAGGTTTGTTTTGTGGTAGTATGTTTGCAGTTACCATCTATGTATGTTTAGGTTAAGGCTACTGCTTCTGGATTATTGGTTGAACTTGTGTATTTTATTTCAAAAGTATATTCATTGTATTTGTTTTCCTTTTTACTCACCATAGTTT
>JAGKQL010000026.1:4459031-4477080 GCA_018398635.1 Cyprinodon brontotheroides
CCCCCCCCCCCCCTCTTCAGCAGACACTCCTGTGCACCTCCCCAAAATTGTATGCGACAGCAGAGAGAGTTGCAGATAGTGTCGCAGGAAAGAGAGAAAGGAGGTCTCTCCACTGGTCAAATCTACATCCGCTCTACACTCTGCGTATTTCCTGTTTGGTTGGTTCCTTACCGGCTTGTTTTGTTTGTATGACCGCCATTGTGAAAAACGACTCGTGAAGATGGACCAGCTAGAAGCTCACCTCTGACACTCTCCCAGACACCGTGCAGGACGCTAGTTTGCAGAGAAAACATGCCACCCACCACAATCACAATCCTAGCTAGTTTCTGATATTCCTTCTTGTGTTGTGGCATGGAATAATGTAGCACAGATCACCCTTTAAAATTGAGCATATATCAAAAATATCGACATCATACCTGCGGCAAACCTAACTGCGACACACTGCTGCGGGAGAATACAAAGTCCTTAATTAATTTACATTGCTGTGGAGAAACAAACTGCAAATATTAGGCCACAGAAAAAATACAATTCCTTACTGCAAGAGGTTGTTAAACAAATAGAAATGCTTGGTAAAATTTACTTTGTTACAGTATTAAAGTAACGTTTTTAAGGATCTGTACTTTGATGAGTATTTTTTTTTATCTATACTCTAACTTAACTCCTGTTTAGGTACATTAGACACACTGGAGTTGTACTTTAAGTTTTTTTGTTTATCCTGATCGACATTGGTTATTGGTCTATAGCAATAATGCACCACATTATGGTTTGTCACGTTTTTGCCTTTAAAAACAGAGATTTTGAAAGAGTTAACCATACTCTACACTTCATTCTCAACATTGTCCTAAAAGCTGATAAACAACTTAGAGCTAAAACGTTCTTCATTATTGGTGTTAAAATGAAGAGAAAATGTATCTTGTTTTGCTTGCAAGTTATTTTGACAAAATACAATATACTGTAGTTTTTTGTTTTTTGTGTATTTAGTAGGACTGGACATATTTCACTGTATTCTAACATTAGTTACTTTCTACCCGAATACTTCTGTGTTATTTTGAGTTCTTATAAATGGTACCATTTGAATACCATGCTCTCTTAGAGGTTAAGCAGGTTTTTAACACATTAAACCACCATTACTTCACCTATAAATTAAAAGGACAAAAAAAAGTTTGCCTTGCCTCTTTATTGAAGAAAATGCTTATTCTTTTTTTTTTCCAATTGTTTGAACAATTTTCAGACTTTTACTACCGGTAAGTACTTTTAATGTCAGTCACATTCGCTTCTACCAAAGTATTTTTCTGTTAAGGTATTTTTACTTTTACTAAGTTATTTTTGTATAAGCACTTTAAAAACCAAAAAGAATCAATTAAAGGAAATTTGTTCATAAGATTGGCTTACCTATCAGCCAATCACAGCAGCTACATTTTTAATATGCTTAACAGACAGTTATAATCCTGCTTTGTTTTGAACCCAAATATATTCAGATCTTAAACTTATATGAGAAGAAACATAACATAGCAAATATTTTTTATCAAATCAATGTAGCTAAAAATTAGCACATTAAATATGATTAAGCAACAAGAAAGAAGTGTTTTTGTTGTGCACCTTAACTATTGCAGCATTACCACTTGATGTAACATTCACCTGCTTTGTATTTTAATCTTTTACTGAAAATGTGAAATGTATAGTGAAACTAGAAGGCTTTATTCCACAGCCTTTTTTTTTTTTATTTGTTTTTACTAAAACAATGATTTTATATTTTGTTAAATTGATGTGTTAGAAGGAAAAAGCAGGGCGACCTTTTTTAACTCCACCAAAACCCCAAATTTGAAATAGTTTTAGTCTGTTAGCACAAAGACGGTCAGAGGGGCTTTTATCTCTCTGACTCCATTAGAACAGGAGTTCATGGATCCAAAAGGCTTCAGACCTTTTTAAAAGATAAAAAAGATGAATGCTTCACTTTGATCCAGAGAATAATTACAGAACGTATCGTTTTTCATTAACGAATGTAACAGAAAGAGGGCAGCGGTCCGTCCTAATGGATCAAGTTAATGGCTCTTTGTCACCTTCAGTGTGTGAAGTTCTAAAAGGAATTAGTTTCCTTCTCTTGGAGTGGATTTAGATGTTGGGAAGGCGAGGCGGGAAGCCTAAAAAAGAGATAACTTCTGTTTTGGATGTTTGGACATGTTATATCTCTTGGGAAATCACGTTTTTCTCTGAGCTGGTTTCAAAATCATCGAAAATTTTAAAGAATGATCTGCATGCATATTTTATACAAACATTGCAGGTGATGATAGCTGAAAATCCATCCATCACTGAGTGCAGAGATAGAAGAGATTATCATGTTTAGCTTATTATTTAGTTGCTGTATTTTAACAGGTGAGTGATAAGGAGATGTTTGCATCATTTGTTTAGAGCTAGAAACCTTTCTTGTTTGTTAGAAATTCTCCATTGTAATAAAATCAATTAAATATCATGCAATAGCTAGCTGATAAATAAGGAGGATTGCAGTAGTCATCTGTTTTTTGTTTGACAGGGTTTCTTTCTGGCTAATATAGAAGTTTTTTATCACGTTGATGCGCATATATATAGAGAGAGAAAGAAAAATCAATAAAATCACAGAATCTATCTGGAAAAATAAATTCCTCAGTGTTAAAAAAATAAATAAATCACAAAAACTGTTTTTACTCTGTGCTTTTTGCTGCCATTAGTAAAGAGCTGAGGGTTTAGTTATTTACTGATCTTCACTGTTACAAATAAAGATTTAGATGGATTTTTTTTTTTTAACAGAAATATTAATTTCTTTTTATTTAATTTATGTGACAGAAAAAAAAGTAGTTCCTGTCAGGTTGTCAGAAGACTAGTAATAATTGTGTTGCACCCAGCAGCTGCTATTTTTACTCGGCTGTCAGAATGTGATCTGTTCATACTAACTGGACTGCTGAAGCCTCTGGGTAGAAAACCGGGCTGCAAAAAGAAAGAAAGAGACACCAGCAAAATGATCCAATAAAAACAAAAACTGATGTTAGAAAAGAAGGAATTTGTTTGAATTTATTACTTCAAATGAGCTCTCCAACACTTCAAGGGTTTAGAATTTGGATTAATAATTAGGTAAATGAAGTGAAGAAGACAGACAGTTGTATCTATTATCTGTTTTTGAAGGAGGGTTGAGGATGATTTTAGCGCTGATGGCTGGCTTGATTGTTCACTTCATTCACCTGTCCAGCTCTGCCCAGCTTTAATCCATTGCTCATCTGATTCACCTGCTCCTGTTTCTATTTAGACTCCTTGGTTGCAGCCATCAGATTATTCTTGAACCTTTGGTGTTGAGAGTTCTGTAGCCTTTCTATAGTGTTCTGATTGTCTGGTTCTGATCCGTTTCTGTATTTGGACCTTTAAGCCTGCCTGCCCCTGTCTGATCTGCTTGTCTGGCCTGTCTTCGGACTCCTGTTGGATTCTTCTGTGGGCTGAACCTGGATCTGCCTCTTGACTTCGCCCTGTGGATTATCCTGCCTTCTTTTGTCAGCTCGGATCTGATCTCCTGTCAGTTCCGCAGCCTTATAGGCTTCTGCGTTTGGAACTCTCTGGCACATCCGCTGCGTCTTGTCAGCCAACCGGCAGGATTCAGGATTCGTTCCATCATTGTTTAAATAAACGCTTTCAAAGTATTCCACTGTCTTTCATGCCTGAATTCTGGGTACTACTTTCTGAGCCTTTACAGAATCTTTTGAGAATATTATGGCCAAGAGTTTTTGGTAAATTGCTGATAGGTTCACCTTTGAAAAGCAACACAGCCTCCATTGCTGTCTTTGTCGGATTTCATTGGGCATCTTGTGATGCCAGCAAAATATCTAAGAAATGAAAGTGTTATGTGCTGCCATGAAGTGTTTTTAAACACTTAAGGCCTTTCACCATCAGTTGCTACTCCCTCCCCATTCACTTCTCGCTCCATTTGTGTGGCGGATGGTCGGTCATATTGAGTCGCATCTGAAACCAATTAAGTACGAGTGGCTTATAAGGCCCTCAAGAGCAAGTGAGGAACTGTTTCCCACTCATGCAGCACGTACTGCACCAAACTGTGGTCGGCATGGAGGAAAAGATGTATAAATGCAAGTACTGCATGCTCTGCACACATTCCCTGAGTAGAGAAGAACATTATCAACAAACCGCAGGCTATAAAAATCCTTTTCTTAAAGGAAAAATTTTTCATAAGTGAACATTCTCAATATGTGAGCCTAATTAAATACTTATTTTGTCAGTTAAAGTAGCCCTGATATTAACATTTATTATTTCAGGTTACAAAGGTTAAACTCAACAGCATATATTAAGTTATTGTTGATGCAGCAGCATTAACACACTTGTTAACCGTTTTGCGTCTTTTGACATACTTAAACATATGTCTTCCGGCAGCCGATGCATTATAGCGATACTTAGAGCTTAGACTGCTACAACGGTGAAAACAGCTTTCTGCTCCGGCAGTGCAAGCAAAGGCCATTTTAAAAGTGGAGGGTGTAGTTTTACCCTACAGCGCCATCAAGAGGACTCGGTTCAGCAGCACGGATGCTTCGCAGCTTGGGTAGTGAATAGGGGGAGGGAGTAGCCACCTATTAGGAAAGGCCCTTAATCTAGCCTAGTATCTGCTTGATGTCATCTAAAGGTTTGGTACCATCTGATTTGATGATAATCTCCCCCCCTACTGGCAACGCAGAGCTAGTTTTCAGCTTTTCTTAACTTGCTCCTGTCTTTGTTACTTGCATCATTTTTCCTTTTGTTTCTTTTATAGATTGGCATCCTCAATGTCTTTGCAAAGAAATTTATGTATTTGCAACATGTTTGCACCTCTCAGGCATCACTTATTTCAGTACAGCATTGCAATGCACATGTTGCAGAGAAGGTCAACGAGCCAAGTTGTTGCCTATTCTGACCAACAGAATATACTTAGAATTCAGAGTCCTCCATCTTTCACTGAAAAAAGCAGAAAGAGAACCTTAAAGGGTTGATTTGGTTTTCTCATTGTATTGTAAGAAGGAAGAGCAATGCTTACTGTTACAACCTAAAAGGTGGAATTGATGTAATTTAACTTATATAAAGAACTAACTTTTAAAATAGTTATTGTCAAACATACTGCTATACCACCTGTAATGCTGAGGACCTTTTAAGGAGTAGTTTTTTTCTTCCATTTCTCATGGTAACGGTCTGTAATGCCATCTCTCCTGTTCCTCCGCAGGGAGGCAGTCTGGGTCAGAGAGGAAGTGAACTCCCCTCGATTCTGGGTTTGATCTGGGATCGTCTCCCAGTGGGATATGACCAGAGGATGGGAAAAAAAGAAGCATCCAGAAGGGATCTGACATCTAAGCAACTCAGGTGGACTCATTTTAATGGTGAAGAGCAGGAAATCTGCTCAGAGTACTTGCTTGAGGTTAAAGCTCATCATTTAATTTCAAAGATATGTGCATGTTCACGTTTTGAAAACCAGACTTTACATTGACATGTATATTTATTTAATTAGAGAAAGCAGAATTCAACAAAAAGTTAACTTTTTTTTAATTAAGGGTTTGTTTTATAAAAAAAATTTAAAAAATCCTTATTGGCCTGGTTGGATCCTTAGTGGTAAGGGTTGCAATTAACCCTTTCGTCTAACGTCCTACGAGTTTTCTTTTCCAGCACTGTGGAGCACAGTTTGTTCAAACCATTTTGCTGAAATGTTGTAATTCAGTCATAGTTAAGAATTTTCCAGATTTAACAGCCTTTTTCAAGTCATACCACAGCAGCTCAATAGGGTTCAGGCCAGTACTTTGACAAAGTCTTTATTTAGTTCTTCTTTTGCCATTCAGAGGTAGTCTTTTGGACAATTGTCCTGTTTCATAACCCAGGATGGGTGCAGTTTTAGGTTAACAACAATTGGCCAGAGGTCCCCTCCCTGTGGTAGAACTCATGGTTCCATTTATCCTAGTAAGTTTTTCAGGTCCTCAAGCAATATTTTTCCCCAACATCTTTGTGATGGTTGGGGCAAGACCTCTGACCTTTACTGTGGCGGTGACACCTGTAGGTCTTTAGATATCATTGTGTGGTATTTATCACCTCTCTGATTAGTGGATGCTGCCCCCTTGGGGTACTTTTGGCCTACAAGTCACTAAAGAGAAGATTCCCCACTAATCCATGGTTTCTCCATTTGTGGATAATGGCTCTCTCTCTAGTTTACTGGAGCCTCAAAGCTCTAGAAATGGCTTTGTGGCCCTTTCCACACTAATAGAAATGACTCTTTTTCATTTTTCTTCTTAAATGTTTGGGATCTTGTCACATTGTCTAGCTTTGAAGGATATTTATGATCTACTTCATGTTGTCAGGCAGGTCCAACCACTGATCTCTATTTATTCACTGGATTGCTGATAGCCCGTGGGTAGTACAGGGTTGAAGTGGCTTTCACCCAGCCACCATATTGGTACTCCCTAGTTAGACCCATCTAAATATAAAAGAATATGTGCACTACAACATTGAACAACCATGATGTTCTCATTTTCAGGGGTTAAGCCTTTAAAAAAAAAAGGATAAAATCATCACTTTGACACACATTTTGTGTTTCAAAGCAGATTACTTAATAATACAAAAAATAGGCACATCACATTACATAGTCATTATGAAGTCAGTGAAGTCTATAAATCATGTATATTATTCAAATATACAAACATATTATACAAACCGCCACAACAAAATGAATGTTAATGAAGAATAATAATACTGATGTGCCAAAAGTGCTTGTGTACATGCAGGTTGATGCACATTGTTATGGTAATTACATATAAATGGTTTCAAGATTTTACATCAAGACTGGAATTATAAGTACATGTTAATGCCAGTTTTTCCTGTTTGCAAATTAGCATCAATGATATGCATGCTTATGCAGTGTCTGTGCATTAGCCTTTAAAAATGTTTGAGTTTCTTTTTTCCCCCCATCAATATAACATGCAATACGTTTCAGCACAGTACTTTATCAAATGAGAAATACAACAAACACTACAAGAAAGACAGCGTCATCCACTTAATATTTACTACATTGACGTTTCACAGTGAATTACTTTCTATTTTCTAATGTTAAACACAATGTCAATGGCTTACTCAGTCAATATCTTCGAGTCAGTCCGAGATAGCCAGACTAATGCTGTACTACATACTATACAATGCAATACATCGGCATTAGTTAGTACATCCACTGACTGTGAAATTACTTGTAAAACATCTTCCCACAGCAGCAAACTGCTTGTTTTTGCAGACGTAGGGATCTCTGTGGGAATGGGGAGTACCAATATGGCTTCACCTTTTTAGTGCTATCAGCAATCTAGTGAATAAATAGAGATCAGTGAGTCTAACTGAAGTGATTTCCAGATGCAGAACAGGTGTGAACAAGTATGAGAAACCGGTTACGTTTTAACCTGGGGGACAACATTTATTTCATAATGGGCCACAGAAGTTTGGTTATTTTCCCCCTTGACTATGAGAACCTTAAATTTAAAACTTTATTTATTGTTAAAGTTTTTGTCTTTGACAAATATTCAAAACTGTTGATGTTCTTTAACCTTCAAGTTAGAAAAAAAAATCATAAAGGGTACAAACACAGTAAATTCTCATCTCATGTTAGGTTTTATGGAGTTAGTTTTTGTGGATTTTCATTTCTATTTCAATTGAACATCAAATTAGTCCAGAAATGAACTGAATGTAATTTGTTTTTATATGATCTATTATTCTAATGTTCTAAGTAATGCCACCAGTACCTTAGATTGAACCTTTTCTCATGAGTCACATGTATCTGGGGAAGTTGTTTTTGTCACTATCTTTTTGACCAAAGGTTAGAAACAGATGGATCTTATAAATTGTGAGGTTATTCAATGATCCATCTGCCTCCTTTCTGTCCTCACCTTCAAGTGGATTGAATAACAAGATGGCTGACCTTTTATGGAGAGTTTAACCGTTTCCACCAGAAGTGAGGAGGCCCACCTTTTTCCCACTGAAAAAACCTTTTGCCTCAGACTTGGAGAAAAATCTCAATCCATCTCTTTCCACATCAGCCAGGAGTCGCAGTTAACATATAAAACGAAAACCCTCATCTGCAGAGATGACCCTTGAAGTTCCCCAAAGTGACACACACACATTGCTCATCAAGAATAAGAAGGATAAATTGGGCAGAGAAGATGGGGAAAAGTAAAGTAAACAACCAAAGAAAATTTCACAAGGAAGTTCAAAGGAAGTTAAAGATTCTTTATTTGAAGCACATTCCCCCGAGCAGAAAAACATCCCACAGAAACTAAAAAAACAAGGATACTGGCCGGCATCTCTCCTTGTTTTTATTAGAAAGCTGTTGAACAACAGGAGCCGATAACATTAAGACCAAATCATATCGAGAGGAAATAAAGTAAGAGGAAAACTGCACAGCTTTCAACATTGGTCTTTTATGGAGCACTAACCGCTAATGCTGTGGGTGGGTTTGTAGTTAGAGCCTTGAAAGAGACCTGAAAGAAGGGTAAAGTGCATCATGACTTTTCAGACAAATATCCGATATGTATCTGACAGTTACACATATGGAATGGGCATGACTTAATTTTTTTGGGGAATAAAAAGAAAAAAAAATTGTGATGTGGGTCGCATTTTCCTGCAGTGGGAATGTATCCAAAGATGCGTAAAAATAATTAGTAAACAGCCCAAAAAAATTTCAAGTTCAAGTTCAAAAATGCTTTCTGCGCCCCTGTATTAATGCATTCTTTGGACATGTGTCCTTGGATCAGTTCTTTGTGGATTAGAGGGTTGAAGCACTCTGCTGTTAGGTCACCATCACTGGGATGCTGCTTCTAAATAGGAGTAATAAACACGGCAGCTTTAGTGTAGATTTATCTGATTTAATCAGAGAGAGATGCAGCTCTTTCATAAAAGGTAAAAAGCCGATTCAGATTCATTAACTATGCTCCCCACGGCCATCTGACTGTTCAGATCACGCTTGGATGAATCGACTTTCTGTTTCAAATCAGATAGTGGTGCATCATGGGAGTTGGATCTTACCAACCTGTAGGGAAAGGAGGGAGCTAAAGCTGAGAAATATTGGAACCTGTATTTTCATTTAGCAGATTTTATAACGTAAACTAAGAATTAAAATTAGACAGCTGAGGTCAGGGTTTTTTCCAAATCAAAAATTGGGTGAAGAATAAACATGAGTTGTTTTTTTTCCCAACTTTTGGAAAGGCGCTTGTCTAGATTTGACTAGGGACTAAAAACCCTAGACCCTGTATCAAGCTCTTGCTTTGAACCAGACAGGTTTTAGGATCTTAAGTTTTCATGTTTATGGTTTGTTGAGGACCTAAATTATGGTGGGATAAAGGAACAGAAATTGTTCATTGAAGTTTAAAGTCACAGGAAAGTCATATTTAAATGTCAAAATCATTCTGGCTCAAACATGTAAATAAATGTGTACTCTTTATCAGACCAAATTGTCCCGAAGTGTAGAAAAAAAAATCCTGTCTTAAGATCTGTGTTGTTTTTTTTTGCTATCTTATGCAGGCCAGTTAGCTATATGTCAGCTTGTACACCTAATTTCGGCCAATCATATATCAACGGTCATCTTTTAAATCAATTTGTTTTCAGTCATGCGTCTTCTTGATTCATATGTCGCAGCTAATTTATGCAGCTGTTGAAATAAGAATCCTTTCCTTTCTCATTGATTCGTCCCAGTGTTCCGCGGGGATGGACGTCTGTGTCTTCAGCAGGCTTTTAGAGCTAACAGAACTGGCAGCGTTGTGCGAGGCAAGGGCTCAAAACATGTACGGCTGGGGGAAGGCTGCTACACACAAAACCAAGCTTCTGCCTCCCTGGCGTTCCCTCTTCCACAGCATCTTCGGTCCCGGTTTCCTGCTCTAAATAAAAAATGAATGACGGAAGGTCTCATCCACGACCTCCGACACCTACAAATCTCCCCTCCTCTTGCATGTTTCCGCTGTCCATAGCGTTCCTTGACGGTGGCCCGTTTCTAAGTCACCAATTTAGTGCTACTTGGTTGCATTGAATTTCCCATTGGGATACCTACTAGCACTAGGGTTGCTAACTGGTTAGCAAAAGGCTTCAGAGAGGAAACCGGCAACAACCAAAAAGCTTGCAAACCTTGATAAATGACCAACTACATTCACTTTATTGATTCGTGCAAAGTTGGGCACCACTCGGGAGAGTTAGGAAATGCAACAGTTGGAACGGTCGTTTCCCTACGACTTTAATGATAAAGAAAAATTAAAAACCTTCAGGGCAATACGAAACGATACAGGAAACAACAGTAGAAATAAAAACTAGCTACGAAGACCAGGGAGCTTAAATACAATGCAGACGCGTTTCTTAGAGGGAAACCCGGTGAGAATGGAAACATTGGCAAAAGACTGAGGAACCAGGGAGATTAGAAAATAACTACAAAACACAAGGAATAACTTTAGGAACAATCCAAACCAGTTAATTAAAGCTAAAAGCAATTCACGCATCTCACAGGAGGACATTGCTTTAAAATAAAGATTTTTATAGAGTGTAACTATTCTTTCCAACAATGTAAAATCATGACGAATATCTCTTCTTCAAATCCCTAAAGCATGTGGAAAAAAACTGCTACAACACAAGGATAAAGATCTGGTCCACTGCTCCATGACCGGATAAAGCCTCTCTGCTCGCCTTAGTTTCAGTATTTGGAAGTCAATAAGCAGTGAGGGGTGAATGTGGGACGCTGACTGCTCAATCAAACTGAAAGAGCTCAATTTAAAAACCAGTCTACCAATAAACTAATCTGTTCAGGATGTTTCACACGACTGGCCCAAAGAGAAACTTCCTCTGTCAGACATCATTCCGTCTGTCGCTCTCATCAAAACTTTCCTCAACAAGAAAATCCTTTCATGTTCTTATAGTCCTGATGAGTCTGACAGCTGATGTTGTCTGTATTATTAAGTTTTCAAGCTGCAAAAAAAGAAGAAAGAATACAGAAAGCATTTACTGTTGAACTTCCAGTGGAGAGTCGGTCAAGCAGAGGGAGAACTCTTCTTTTTTTTTTGCTGCTCTGACTCCATGGTGGGAACAACTGATTGTTTGCTTTACCTCCTGCGGTCAGAAGCCTGGAGAAGATTGCTCTCCTACTGTGGTGAGCACTGCACGGTGACTGATGGCTCGGTGTGTCTGTGTGCGCCTACTTGTGCCCCTTCTGTTTGCGTGAAGTTTATTCTCATCAAATGTGGGAGTTTGAGCTCAGCTCCTGAAGTTGACACAAAGGACGTGTTCATAAAGCGTGCCAATGCAACCGTGGAAGCGCCGTGAGCGTCTAATTTGTGCCGGTGCGAGTAGCTGAGCTTGTGCAGGTGTGTGGGTGAGAAACAAAACTCTTCTAAAGGCAAAGTGGGCGAGAAGGTGATAGGAAAAAGACTTCGAATATACCAAGCGACAAGAAAAAATAAATAAATAACAGCAATGGACTTTGTAGTCGATGGGTCTGAAATTGAATTTGTGCCTCAGCCCTGTTCACCTGGCATGTCGCAGCGGGTCACATCATTCCAGCTCTACCTGCAGCAAATTCAGCCTCACCCCGCTCACTTTGCTGACCCCGTAATGGCTAAAACGAAGCCATTAAAGTGTCTCGTCCAATTACAGAGCCACTTTATCTGACACACGCAGTCATATTCTGCAGCAGGCAGTTCGTCTCTGATCTGTTAATTCATAGTGAGTCGCCCTCACCAGGAGCTATCATAAAACTTTAATGTCTCTCAAAGCCTCGCCTCGGTCTAACCATCATGTAAAACGAAGAGAAATCCACAGAGTGACCCCAGGCTTCCCCATTAGCCCTTCACCGCCAGAGACTGCACAGCAGCGCTGCTCATTCTTCTCTATTTTTATCACATCTTCCTGGTCTCCTACTTGTTTGTTTTAGATTCTGCTGGCGCTGTGGTCCCTTGGCTCAGTTTGAGTCGCTTTAATTCAGCTCAACTTCAGAGATTACAGAGAAGTTAGAGCAAAATTACCCAAAAGTAATAGTAATTTTCTAATCAGAGAAACAGAAGTCCATCCATGAAAAGCCTGCATTAAAATCTTTTATCATTTTTGCTACAGTATTAACATCTATTGATGTTTTTCAGTTTGTTGCATTAGAACAAGACAAAATAGTGCATCAGGGCTCAATGTTAATCATTGTCCGAGATTACAAATTTAATTGCATTTGCCGGGCAAGATTTAGCTTAAAACTAAATATTATTTATCATCAAAATTACTTTTTAAATTGGTCTTAGGGTGAACCTAGAAGCGTTGCCGGCGCCATTTTGTTGTTTTGTACACATTCCACCAGCGTGGTTTAAAGCTGGGTGATTTTTCGCCAGATGGCATGATTTTGTCGGGGGTGGCGCGCCCCAGTGTTGCCAACTCAACGACTTTGTGGCTATATTGCGCGACTTTTCAGACCCCTCCCGGGCGACTCTTTTTCAACAACAAAGCCACTCAGCGACAAATCTAGCCACTTCTGGTGTTCCACCGGGTCTGCCGTGGGGAGCCTCACCCGGCCCAACCCCCTCGCTCTCCCCTCCCTCAAGCAGGAGTCCCTCTCAGCGCCGCAGCACCTGAGCCACAAAGCATGCTTCTGGCATCACTTCCCCTCAGCGTCAAGACTGCAAATGAGCCCCGCCATTATGCTCAATTGATTGACGCAAGAGGTTGATCATGCTGGACTCGAAGCTCCCCCTCAGTTGCTGAACCTGCCATAGGGAACCTTGACCAACATGACAATGACCCAGCCCTTTTCTGTGAGCAGGCAAGCACAGCCTGTGTGTGTGTGGAGGGAAATCTTATTAGTTTAAAAAAATAACAATAATAAATTATGATTATTTGCTTACATTGTCATTGATTCTTTGTAGTCTTTTTTTGTTCCATTTAGATTGTTAATGTTGTTAATGTATTGTTCTAAAAGTAGTATGGTTCAAAATATTTCATGTTGCATTTTACCATGCTTTCTAAGCTCCTTAATCCTAATGGACCACAAGGGGAACATAGAAAAAGTAAAAAAAAAATATATATATTATGCAAAATAGGCAATGACGTCATTCCAGCTTAATACTTCTAGCACTTATAAAGCACAGCCAATAGCTACTCCTCCTTACAGAGTGAGTTGGCAACACTGGCCTTGAATCAGACACACCCACCACCCAGATAACCCTAGATTAAAAAATTATTGGTCATCAGGTATTAGAAATTGGCATAATTCGTATGCCATGCGCATTGCGTACTACATATGGCTACATTTTAAGGCAAAGTCTTTTGTACAGAACATTAAAAATTTTCATAACATTTTTTTCTCAATTGGAGAGATGCATTTAAATATTATAGAGCTTTAAAACATGTTAACAGGACCTGTTATTATTATAGTAATTATTGTCTTGTTGCTGCAGTAATTTATTTTGCCAGGGAAATCCGCTAATCCTGAGCTACGTTAAAAAGTCAGGAAATCTTGAAATTATGTAAGACTGTGGAAACCCTGTGTATAAAATAACTATGTATAATGATTCACTAGAAAAGTCACATTATATTAGTATTATCTTGAATAAAGATACCGCGACTCTAAAATAAAAGTGTTGTTATTCATTTGTGACATTGACTTCTGTCTTCTAGATTTATCTTAAGTTTTAAACCTGTCAAGTTTTTTTTAGATTTTTAACATTACAATTTATATGTGCACGAACAATTGAAAAGCATGTTAACACGGTAATGTAGGCTTAGTTCATTATCTGATGAATGCATATACACACTAGGAACCTGTAAATACGGTGGCCCTGAAGTGCAAACTGCAACTACAAATCTAAAAGCGCAACTACATTAAAAAAGTCGCAACTACATCAAGCAAAGCGCAACTACATTAAGGAAAACACAATTACATTAACCTACTGGAAAAGGTAGGTACCAGTGGTAAACATGAGACATCGCTGATTGGACGACGGCGCCGTTTGACCCTTGAACCGGAAGTCATTCTGCCTGCTGCGGCTTTCGAAAACATGGATATTGTCGGCGCCCCAAACATAGCTGCCGTTATCCAGGAATATTTAGAATCAGGACATACGTACGAGGTGATACTGGATATGCTCAAGACTAATCACGAAATTTCAGTTAGTTTGCGTACACTGAAGACACACTTAAAAGAAGCTTGACTGTTCAGACGACGCAACTTCCGGTTCAAGGGTCAAACGGCGCCGTCGTCCAGTCAGCAATGCCTCATGTTTCCCACTGGTACCTACCTTTTTTCCCGTAGGTTAATGTAATTGTGTTCTTTTCTTTTAATGAAGTTGCTAGCGCTTTGCTTCATATAGCTGCATTTCCTTTAATTTAGCTGGGCGCTTTTAGATTTGTAGCTGCAGTTTGCACCCCTTCAGGGCCACCGTATGTAAACTTAAAAAACACTGAATTACAAAAACATTTAAAAAACGCCATTGATATATATACAAAATGAATAATATTAACATCAACCCC
The DNA here is from genome assembly GCA_018398635.1 of Cyprinodon brontotheroides. Classification (NCBI taxonomy): domain Eukaryota; kingdom Metazoa; phylum Chordata; class Actinopteri; order Cyprinodontiformes; family Cyprinodontidae; genus Cyprinodon; species Cyprinodon brontotheroides. The sequence goes on from JAGKQL010000026.1 coordinate 4,473,531, forward strand.
TGTGCATAAATGTAAAGGAAAGAAAAAATGAATGAATCTAAAGGGGCATGATTTTGCATTCCGGCCTCTTTAGTCTAACAACTCAGAATTAGAATAAACGATCCAACCAAATGCCTTCAGAGGTCAATCAGTAAATTGAGCTCCCCGTGTGGCATTTAATCTTAAAATAAACTGAGCTGTTCTGTTTCTGACCTCAGAGGTGTGTAAAAGAACATAAGTGATCAACCATCATTTTGAAGTCCATGGAAAAACATCAAACAGGTCAGGTTAAACTGGAGAAATTTAAAGCAAGGTGAGGTTCTAAAATAATATCCAAACCTTTGAACGTATCAAAGACCACTTCTCAATCCATGATCTGCAAATACTGTAGTAGGACCTACCGAAGCATGTTGTCCTCTTACACCAAGCAAAGAACTGTTAAGCTCAGTGGGAACAGCATCATGTATGGATGCTGATTTCTAGCAGGAAAAGGAATGAAAATCCGTTAAATAAAAGATGCAAGGATCTAAATGTTGGACAATCTGAAAACCTGATGTAGCATAGGGAAAAAAGATGTAAACTTGTAGCAGAACTTTAGCTCCATGCAGGATAAAGTTACTGGCTACAAGTTTAACTCTTCCCAACCACTTAGTGTTGCACTCCTCCGTTCTCATTCTGTACTGTTTTCCAGCCAGTTGCCAGGTCTGCTGCCAATAATAAATTTACGTTTGTATTAGCAAAAGTTTAACTTACCTTTTCATAAAGAAAGCAGCAACCTCTACATGGCTCCACCTTCTTCGCAATCAAGTTGCAATCAAGGCTAATTTTTATTTATTTTTATTTTTTTTATTTGGCTTGACTGAGAAATTTAACCCTGAAAATTGTCAAAATTTTTATGGAGTTTGGTTGAAGACCCAAATCCAGAGACCAGGAGCCTTAGGTGAATCCTAAAGATTTAATGACTAACTGAGGCAAAATCCAAACAAAATATTGTACAAAAGGACAGAAAACATCAAAGAGTAAACTCACCTGGGGGAGGCAGAGATGAGGGTATAAGGAGAACAGAACAAAGGATGGACTAATGAGCTGAATATGGAGCAGGTGTGAGTGGAACTAACTAGAAGGAAGCCAAGGGGAAAGGAAACAAACACAAGGGGGCAACAGAGAGTAACTAAAGACTGCTTGAATATAATGGCAAATAAAGCAAAGATCAACAAAACAGAACAACTAATAACTGAAAACGAAAAACTACCAAAAAGGGAAGAACCATAACAAGAATAAGCCAATTTTTCAGCTTTTTTATGAAGCTACTAGGATCTGGTAACGCTTCAGCTTTAACCTAGTATTGGTGAAGAATCATTTCCTATCTACATCAGCATCATAAATAGTAGTAAATCTTCATTCAGAAAAATATATATTTTTACTTTGCAGCACTCTAGTGTTGTAATGTATTATTTTGGGGGGAAAAAAGTTGTTTTTGATGATAAAGTTGTAGCTATGATCTTAAAAACACAACCATAGCTGCTGGAGTGAATCAGATCAAACATTTTATAGTCTTAGAATGGATGTACAAGTCAACGCTTTAACCTAAATCAGACTTACTGAGATAGATTCATATTTCAGTCTAAATATCCCCAATGACCCACAGTTGTAGGTGCAGAAAAAGTTGGTTCCATTAAAGAGACAGTGTGTAAGATTTATCTCCATCCAGTTGTGCACTATATGAATAACAAACGACAGACTGGGGCCTCCTATCAATATGACACCAAGTATAGAAGCTGCAGATTGACAGTCTACTCTTTCAGAATGGAGGAGACATATCAACCTTCTTCATGATAAATCTGCTAAAATAAATGCTGAAATACATGAAAATTTTACAACTTAATCTCTCTTAAAGGAATAGTACACCCAAAACATGATTAGCCTTCATTTTCTACTCACCCCCATGCTGAACAACACTCTGGAGTACTTTTTTGATATCTCAAATGCATCTGGAGATCTGGGAGGCTTCTTGCTGTCTGCTGACATTCAAATAATGGAGGTCTATGGTGACCGAGACAGAAAGGTCCATAAAGGTCCACAAAAAACGTGTCAATATTCCTCCATACTGCTCGTCCAATGTATTCCAAGTGTCCTGAGTGGGTAGCATCCAGAATTTACTCGAAACGAAGTCATTTAGAATGTTTTTAGAGCATAAACAGTAGTGTATAGGATTTCCTGAAAGCGCGCGCCCGCACGTTCACGACGCTACGGAAGCCGGCAGACCAAACCAGATGAAAGTGCGCATTCAGCGTCTGCTCTGCCAATAATGCAAGCGTAGAAGAAGAAATGTGCTGTTTACCTGTGCAAAGAAAGAAACAACGAAAGAAAAATGTCTGAGGACTTCAGTGTTGAGGAAGAGCATGAGTTCTTTGCCGAGCTGAATGCGCTGGTTTGGTCTGCCGGCTTCCGTAGCGTCGTGATCGCACACGTGCGCGCTTTCAGGAAATCCTATACACTACTGTTTATGCTCTAAAAACATTCTAAATGACTTCGTTTCGAGTAAATTCTGGATGCTACCCACTCAGGACACTTGGAATACATTGGACGAGCAGTATGGAGGAATATTGACACGACTCCAGGTGTTGTTCAGCATGGGGGTGAGTAGAAAATTAAGGCTAATCATAGTTTTTGTGTACTATTCCTTAACATATCAGCTTAAATTGGATTATTAAAAACATGGAAAATATCTCTGAAATCAGCAGAGAAAAACGTACAGTCACATGCAGATACAGTAAGCCCATATTGGATAGGTTTTCACATTTCCTTCTTTTATCTGCCTTTTCTATCTATGCTTCTTTTTCTATGTCTTTTTCTGTCCTCCTTGAATCCCCAGTCGCCCTCAGCAGATGGCCCCCACACTGAACCTGGTTCTGCTGGAGGTTTCTTCCTGTTCAAAAGGGAGTTTTTTCCTTCCACTGTCGCTATAAGCTTGCTTGGTGTGACGGATTACCCCTCGAGTCAATGAGTCGATGTTAATCAACTGGTTTTCCTTAGATATGAAAACTGAATCAGCTTCTTCAGAAATAAAGCTGGTTCTGCTGGAAGTTTCTTCCTGTGAAAAGAGAGTTTTTCCTCTCCACTGTCACTAAAAGCATGCTTAGAGGGACTGCCTTCCAGACGAGTCGATGCAATCAACTGGTTTTTCTTAGAAAACTTTCAATCTGACTGGATGATCTGGTGAACTGTAAAGTGCCTTGAGATGACGCAAAGGTGAATTAGCGCCATATAAGTAAACTGAATTGAATTGAATCTTATCTCACCTTGCAAATGTTTTGCTACTCACAGTATTTTCCTTTTCCCTATATTTTGTGAGTTAGCATCATTTATCTCCTCACAGCAGGTTTTGTTTGTGTTGTTTGTTTGCACTGAGCTGCTCTCTATTGTCAGTGATTGTAGCCTTACTGCTCATGTAGTGTTTTTTTTCTTCCTGTGTGTTCTGCTCTGATAGTCATTATTTTTATGTTCTCATCAGAGATGGCAAGAGTACTCACTTTCCGTACTTGAGTAAAAGTACAGATACTTGTGTTAA
>JAGKQL010000026.1:4477580-4524169 GCA_018398635.1 Cyprinodon brontotheroides
CTGTACTTTTACTCAAGTACGGAAAGTGAGTACTTTTGCCATCTCTGCTGTTAGGCTACCTGGCTTTTAAATTATACTTAGATGTGTATGAATGTGTGTTCTGTGTTGCTCTATGATTGATCATGACTGTCCAGGCAGTGGACACCGCCTATAGACAGCTGAGATACAATTCAGCACTCTTGCAACCCCAGCAGGGATAAACGGACGGAAGCTGGATGGATGGATTCAGTTATCAATCAGACAGCTGCAGCTGATCTCAGAACGCTTACTGCTCGGAGTCTCCTCACTAAGACCAAGAGACTGGATCACATCACTCCCTGTTCTGAAGTCCATACACTGGCTTCCTGTGTCTCAAAGAATTGATTTCAAAGTACTTTTGCTAGTTTATAAATCACTAAACGGTTTAGGGCAAAACCATTTCTGACCTGCTAGTCAATATGACCCCTTCCCAGACCTCTAAAGGTCATCTGGGACAGGTCTATTTCTGTTCTAAGGGTCAGAACTAAACAGGGAAGCAGCTTTCAGTTTCTATGGTCCTCACATCTGGAATAAACTCCCAGAAACCTGCAGGTCTGCTGCTACTCAGTTCTTTTAAATCAATGCTGAAGACTTTTCTTTTTTGATGTTGCCTTTCTCTAAATGGTGCTCATTTCTTTACTGTTTAATCTTTTATACTGCACTGTAATTTTATTTTTTTTTTATTCTGTTTTTTTATTTTTAACTGTTTCTTCTGTGTTTATTTATTTTTTACCGATTTTACGTGAAAAGCACTTTTGAATTGCCCTGTTGCTGAAAATGTGCTATGGCCAAATAAAAGCTGCCTTGCCTTGCCTTGCTTATTCTAAACTATGAGCTTTTATTTTTGATGTGATGCCATTAGATTTCAAAAAATACGTGATAAATAAAGCAACACTTCGATTTGTTAATAAAGGGCAACAAGTTATACACACCGTCATCACTTTCAGTGTTTAGGAGGAAATTGTGAAAGAAAGCTTTTCAAATTTTCTTCTTCAAGACAACTTTAATCAGCAGCTGCAAGAAATGAGAAAGGCAGATTAATTAGTTTATGACCTTGTTTATCAGTTCTGCAGAAAACTCTCAAGTTATTGATGAAAAATAGTAATAAAAATAGTAATAGGAAAAATTATTTTTTATTCTGGATAAAAAAAAATGTTTAGTGTGAATTGACACCAGCATCGAGCACTAGAAAGACATCCAGAGCCGGCCCACAAAGATAAAAGCCAGGAATCCTTTCCTCTGCTCTTCCCACCCTCATTTTCTATTAGAACTAAAGGAGCACTTTGTTTTGCAGATTCATTCTTCTCCTCTTTGACTTAATAAAACCATTTCAGCATAATAGCGTCCCAAGTGTAGCCCAACTCAAACAATGGATGCACAGCTGATTCATTTGGTCCAGATCATTTTAATCAGCTAAACAATATAGTTCTTTAAAAAAGGTCCTCAATATGAAAAGTGAAGAACTGAAGCTTTTCTGAAAGAAAAAGATAATTATCTCCTACAGCAGAGTACCTGTCTAAAAACCACCTTTATCTATTTCAACCTAACCCCTAAATCAAAAGAAGTTGTAAATGAGTAAATTATAAGCTCAAAAAGTTATGAGTGGGATTCATTATTTCTAATCAACTTTATTTATTCCTGATATAACCCAAGAAAAAACCTTAAATGACCCAGGAATGGTTCCCCTCTACAAATCCCTTTATTCATGTTAAAATAACCGATAACTGCTTAGCTCTGTGAACGAGATGATCCGGTTTGGTGCTAGTTCCTCCCATCCCTTAATGCTTGATAAAAATAGATTTGTTGTGATGGATGATGACGCATGAGTCCCAGCCTGAAGGGGACATAAAGGAGAGTTTAAGAACAACTGCCAGGTTTCATAAAATTTATGGCCAGTTCATCCCAGTGTGGAGAAACAACAAGCAATAAATGGAAAGGAAAGCATACATGATCAGATTCAGCTGTATGGTTCGACGTTTTTTACTCATAATGTCCATTGAGGCACTTTTTAGTCATTGTTTTTGTCTTCTCACCCCCCCGTCAAGCAACTTTATCTGGGAAACACGTAAATCCAATCAACTCAATTAACTGGCTCTTCCTCCTCCGTTTTCTCTGTTGCTCAAATTTTCTCTGCTTGATTTCTTCCCCTCCAAATTCTCTCCAGCTATCATCACATGAAAGGCAGTCCGAGCGCACGGCACGATCCCGACAGCAGTCAGACACTTCCTCTCACCTACTGCTGAAATGTTCTGACAGTAATTGATGCCTTAACAAGCTGCAGCCACACAGAGCTCTGGCACTGCCTTTGTTTTCTGCATGAAATGGCACCATTAGTGAGCCACACTTCTTTGCTTAAACATCTCTCATGAACTATGAAGTACAACCTGAGAGAAAACTCAAGTGTTTGTTGAAAGGCTCTTATTTTCCCAAAGAAAGAGAGTTGTTTGTGTGTGAGCTCAATCAGTGGATGGTTACCTGGCCTCTGATAGCAGCACCATTGCTTCTCCCCTTCAAGTTTTTTTCTGCTGTCAGAAGAGCATGCAAGAGGATTTGAGACAGCAAACTGAGCAGACACAAAAAAAAAACTGCTTTTATTCAAAAATAGATTTTCCTGCCTTTTCTTGTCTCACATTTCTCTCTCTTTACCTTTCCCTTTGATCTGTCACATTTTATCTATGATAGCTGATCTTAAAAGTTAAGAACTTTGAATGACATTTATTGTTCCACACCTGTAGACCTGTTCATTCTCACAGCATCTCCAGACACGGCTCATGAAAGATGTTATCATCCGACTGTATTTTTAAAACAATCTTTGCCAGATTGTGAAGCAATGAATGACTCAGACAGTCTGTGCTGTTGCCACCTTGACTTCGGTGTTTTTATTATCTTTCCAGGTCACGGATGTCAGAGAGAGTTTAGAAATAGGGGGAATGTTCTGCTTCTGCCCACCGCAAACAGCCTGGTAATCTAAACTGATTATCTGTCTGCAACAAAAACTTTTCTTCTGATTTTTGGTGCATTAAAACTGCAAGAAAATATTGATGTGATGGAGTTTTGTTTGCAGTTTGTTCAAATTGAATAAAAAATGCTAGATTGTTCTGTGGCATCATTAATGGTGTTAGGACGTCTTTCCCTCACCCCAGTTATCAGCTTCGGATCTTATTAATTTTCTTTTTTTTTCTTTTAAATAACTGACTCAGAAATGTAACTGATAATACATTATCGAATATGTATATATATTATATGTTATTCTAATGCAGTGATCCTGAACCTTTACAATCCAAAGACATTACATTTTTTCCCTCAGTCAGGAAAAATAAAAGAACCATCTGTTTTGTTAAATATCTATGCAAGAATCTCAATTAATATTATTATTATATTTGAATTATTTATGAAAATAAAACATTACTCCTTGCTTGGGCCCTGAGAAGTCAGGTCCACTTTTCCCGCCGAACATCACATCCATGAAAACACATGCCGCCTTAGATGCTGACTATTATAGAGCTTTATGGTTTATAACATTGTGTAAAGCTCTCTCTGATCCATAAACTTTATATTCACCAGGCAAACCTTATCAATCTGTAAACTCAAGGTTGTTGCATTCTTTTTCCATAAATCCATCTTTGGACTCTTCCTTTTTTTTTTTATCCTCTCACATGTCAGTCAGGAAGTCCAGCCTCAGCATCCAGTCTCAGGACGTTATCTCCTTCAGAAGTCTGATAGTTTAATCAAAACTTTAAACTAAATTTTATTTCCTCTGTCTCATCATATGTGAATACTTCACACATCAAATCAACAACATTCCCTTTCCAGGATTCTTCAGTCAAATTATGGATGGATTGCTTAGGCTTGGAGGTAGGGACCCAAATGTGGACAGGAAGGAAGAGAGACAAAACGGTGAATGGGAGTTTTATTTGTAAAAAGGAAATAGACTAATAACTAAAATATATGTTTGCTAGAAGGCTTGCATGGCATGGCAAAACCGAGATCACTCGAACAGAGAGTATTCACCAATAAAGAGTGAAAGCTAACAGAAAAGTATAAATGTGGTTTTAAATGAGACGAAACAAAGGCGGGTCAGAAGGTGAATTTAATTGCATAACTAAGTGTCAAAGCAAACAGGACAGCTATTGTCAGATCTGAGATTATGAATGATCCTCAATGATGCTTGGTGAAAAATTAACCACAATGCACAAAATTATAGCTGTGTGGAAAACTTTCTGTGGTTTCTGGTCTGAAGTTTATTTAGACAATAAATAAAGAGAGAAGGACATTTAAACCCTGCTAGAAAAGGGTAAAAATTTTAAAGTATCCATGCAGAGGTACATGATGTAGGCTACAGCCTCCATGTTTGTACTCATAAAAAACCTAATTAAGTTTAAAATAGAGAGAGGATAAGCAAGAGGGAGAGAGTGAATTCAAGTTTCACTCTTATGTAAAGTAGACCATTTTGAAAAGAATATTTTCACTCAAAATTTAATTAGTTAATGTCAAAGCACAAAGAAGAAAAGAAAAAACAGCGGAAGTAATTAACAAGAATCTACACTTTACCAGGTAAAAATAATTTTAACCACATCGTGCTCCCAAGAAACTTTCAAAGTAAAAAGTCACTTTTACTGAAAGGATTCTGGAGTTCCAAGCATTTATACATCAACAGACAATGAAATATATGTTTTTGCAGAAGTTCTTGGCACATTACAAACTCCGAGTGTTGAGGAAGGTTAAAAGATTGATACTCCATAAAAGTATTGAGTATTTAGCATAAATGTGTATTTTCACGGCCCTGATAGCGGATACCCGATACGCACGGCTGTGTAGTATCGTCCGATACCAATACCATCTGAACACGAAATTTACAGTATGTGTGTGAAGAACTGCATACTACTTAGATGTAAAATAATTGCCATCATGGCTTTGTCAAGCTGCTGCCTACCTTTTTCAAGCAGAAAAAAGACTAATAAAAAGTGAATGGGTGACAATAGTTGAAGAAACTTTTGGCTCTTAAAATGGTATCGGTGCCCCATTGGTTGGTACTCCCTGACAGCGATACCACCATGTTAGTGCTGTATCAGTATCAGTGCAACACTTCTAACTATTCAAATAGGCTTCTGATATCAAATGAAAGGTAGGTCCTTAGTTGGGCTATATGGCATTTAGGTATATTAATATTGACAATTGTATATTTTTTGTGTAATGTTTCCACTCGGTCAGAAAACCTTAAAATAATGTATATACTGTTCTCAGCTTAATAAGGATTCAGTTAATCACTCTTGATAATACAGTAATGAATAGCAACACATTGATGTAATTCATAGGGATACAAATTTTTAAACATAATGACAAAAAAGAGAGAGAGCACTAAAGCATGAATATATTCTGTTAATGTAATTAAAATGTTCTAAATGCAAAATTATAAAGCTATGCATGAATTTCTGTATTACAACACCTGCAGTGAACTTTAGAGTCATTTCTCTGGCATAGAAATCATTTTTAGCTTTCTAGATATTTTTTTAATTTTTTCCTCTTTAAGACTAATACAGTATCTCAACATTAATTCTAAGATTATTACAAAGCTACACAGCAGTATATGTCGGATATACTGTAAGCAACATTTGGGATGTTTACAATTGATCTTTATCATTTCAAAGTGGCACTAAATTAACCAATGGCCATCACTGATTGGTAATGTCAAGTTCAACAGCTTCTCTGTTTCAAAATCAGCGAGTGAAAAGCACCATTTTTGGGGGGATATGTGAAATGTTTTTCCTTTTTTCCATACAATCAAGACTGTTTTGATAAGGCTTTTCTATTAATATTCTAAACTATCCATATATTCCACTTCCTTAATAGGGCGTTGATAGACATATGAACTAACAATTTTAAAATCAGCAGGTAACATTTTTATTTTACCCATAGTGGTGAAGCATGGAAACATCTTCTCTGAAAAGGTTTGCCTGAAAGTATGTATGTGTGTGTTGGTTTCCAGATCATAAAACTGCAGCACTCCTCTGTTAAAGTCCAGATTCACTCTGATCCATGTGAGGTTTCTCTGTACCAAGAGAACTGTGGGAGAAGCTGGTGGAGACCATGCTAAATATTCACCTCGATCAAACTGTATCACCAGCCAATATGAGTATGTATTTTCCTTCCTCTGGGCAAACTCTGCTGACACACCAACCATCCAACCCTTACTGTCTCCAACATCAACAATCCAGCTGTGGTAACCAGAGTTAAAGCCTTCAGAACTCAGGACAGAAAACTTTGATCTAAACATCTCTGGATCATCAGGAAGCTGCTGATTTTCTCTTGAAGTCACACTGGTTAGATCTTCAGACAGGATGAGTTCTGAACCTGCTGTGTTTGGGTCGAGTACCAGAGGAATGTAGGACCACTTGTCTCTCATTTTGTTTGAGATGTTGTAGGCCAGGTTCCCCAGATGTTTGGCCTGGTCTATCAGAACTCCTGAGGGCGGCTGTGGATCCTGTGGCAGGCGGCAGCGCTGGACTCTTTCCATTGCAGCATGGTAGTTGTGCAGGATTGACATGTCTTCTGCCCTCAGCTCCTCCTCTGTGGCTCCGACTGTGTCAGAAGAGCTGCTATCTCTCTACTCCAGATCACTCCAACTTCTTCTTCATTTTTCCACTCTTCTGCGCAGCTCTTCCTCCCTCAGTGCAGCCAACCTGTCCTTCTCTTCCTCTTCTAGAAACTGATGAAGCTTCTTAAACTGCTCCTTAATCTGATTTTCTGTTTGTTCTGCTGTCTTATCAAACTCTTCTTGAACTTTTTTTATGCGCTGCAGATTATTCTTCAAAGGTTCCAGGGTTTTCTGAAGACTTTTCTTATGTTGCTGAGCAGCCTCATTGATGGTGTTAAATCTGTAATCCCAGTGTTGTTTTGAATCTCTGCAGACAAGACACTCTTGCTGGTGGAAAAGTTTGGGATTCAGACTACAGAGATGCTCCGATGATTTCTGATCTCTTTGTTGCAAGAAGATCTCACACAGGTTCTTCAGGCTCAAACTTAAAGGTGGGTTAGATTTTGAAGATCTTCTTTTACAAAATGGACACTCTTGTACTGGTTTCTCTCTCCACCATTTCTTCAGACACTCCTTACAGAAGCTGTGGCCACATGACAGAACAACCGGATCTCTAAAGATTTCTTCACAGATTGAACAGAAGAGTTCTGCCTCTGGTCTAGAAGCCGTTTTGTTTTGAAGTGAAGCCCCAGAGACGGTATAGTTAGCCATGGCTTCCCTCCCTCTCGTATTTTCTTCCTTCAATGTGACTAAGTGGTGTTCTTAGCCCAACATACCTTCAGTGTGTGGAGTTTTGGCAGCTTGAAACAGCAGTGATGGAGGTTTCCAGTTTTCGTACCCGTCACTAGACCCACACTGAGGAAGCTGCTAGTTTGGTCTGAAGGTGACTCTGATCACCTGGGAGTCTCTCTGCAAGGAAAAACAATCATAACCTTCTTCCTGGTTTAGTTCAGGTACAACTGATGAGCATTACATTCCAGAGTCCAGAGTTCAATCTTTGAGCTTTTATAAAACTCACTGATTAACAGATTTTATTTTTCTCTGTACAGATCAGACCATAAACTGTAATAAACTGTTCCCCCACTGTGGTGTCATCTGCAAACCTTTTCCCAGAAATGGGCCAATCAGTGTTTGAATGTACCTTTTGTGAGTACCAATGTCAAAACATATATAATTTTATGACTATCAGCTAAGATTGAACTCATATTCATCTTAGAAATGCACTGGTTATTTTATGGATCAGCACTTTGTAGGTTTTATGGTATTTCATTCAACTTCTTTTTGTCTTTACTGTCTTTTATCCCTCTCTGGGTCTGTTGCATTAATATACATGTCTGTACTAGGCTGGGCAATTAATTCGTTGCAATTTAACAAAACACAAATCGTACAGGTACTCAATGTTAATCACGCTATATTTAACAAGAGTAATTCAATTTCTCACTTAAGTCCTTTAGGTGGTGGAAAAACTTTTGAAGTGGCTTTGTCATCACACAGAAATGTATAAAGAGTTGCAGATAGCATGCAGATCAATGCATACAATTAGAACTAAGAACTTTTTTCACAAAAAGATGACAGTAAATTTCTTCAACATTAGACTATGGGCAAGAAAGCTTTCAAAACCTGTAATCCTAGGTTGAAACATCTACCTGCTTGTGCTTAGTGTAATATCAAAAATAAAATCCAATAGCAATATTCGTTAAAAATTCACAATTTTAATTTCTGGCAAAATCATTTGGCCTTAACATGTATCCCCAGCACAAACAGACACACACACCAACATGTTCTCAGTGTTTATGTGTGTTGAGGTTGGCTTATTCATAACCACAAAAATATAAATGAACTGAATTCCACTTGTAATATATTCAATAAATGTATACATACAATATACAAAGGAAAATTATCTAAAAATAGTTTTTAAAGGAACTCTTACTTGGATTAGTCATCTTCCACTTCATCCTACACCCGGTCACAGGGGCACTAGCCTCAATAGAGACACCCAGATTTCCCTCCCTGCTGGGGAAAGCTCGAGGCACTCCCAGGCCAACACAGACATTTAGAGGGCAGCCAAAAACGATGTTTAGACCACCTCAGTTGACTCTGTCATGTTGGTTTGTAGTTTTTTGACCCACATGCCAAATCATCATGAGAACCAGTTAATTTTGATGTTTTATTTACAAAACAACAAGAATCTGGAAGCGGAGAAGTCCAGGAAGTCAGTTTCTGGTGAGGATTCTTAGCTGAGCTCAGTTAAGCTTTTTGGTCTAAGGGGAGAAAGCAGACTGAACAGGAAGGAGTTGATTGATGACAACAGATGACTGATTGATTTGCTCACTTGAGAGATGAAGGGGAGGTAGCATGGCTCTGTAGGGTTTGATTCAGTGGGGATTGTAGACTGTACCCCGGAGGTTCAGGATGTGAGTGAGATCCAAGAGCTTTGGTACCTACAAAAAAAACGTTGTGCAGGAGAGCAAGCAGGCAGGTGTTGAAGACTGACAACTGCTGCACAAAGGTAAGACCTTTTCCATTAATAATGGTGATCAACCGAGGTCCACTGGTTGTCTGGAACAATAACAGAGTCAACATAAGAAAAGGGATTCCCAAAAAGACAAATTTCAACAATAAAGGTATTCCTGGTTTAGATCTTTTGGTGGAATACCATCTTGGGTAATCATCCGGCGAAGAGGGATGATCCTTCACCTCCTTATAGACGTTAGTCAACTTCAGTGAGAAATGTTCTCAGGTGTGCAGCAACACGTGTCAGCAAAGCAACCAGCACTCACACTAGGAAAAAAGGCAAAACTCCAGAGACCCTAACAGACCCCTATCCATGTGAAGGAGAAGCGGCTCTACTCCGAACCTCTCCCAAATGACCGTACTCTTCACCCTATCTCTGAGGGACTGCGCTGCCACCCTGCAGAGAAAGCTAATTTCAGGATTTCCGGGATTTCATTCTATCAGAAATTATCCAGATTTCATGAACAAAGGTGAGGATGGGAACATAGACTGATCTGTGAAGCAAGAGCTTTGCCTTTTCGCTCAGCTCTCTCTTCATCACAACAGACCAGTGCAGTGTCCACATTATACTGTAGCAACAGCCATACCGATCAGTCTATCGAACTCTCGCTCCATTCCTCCCTCACCTGTGAACAGGACCCAAAGATACTTTAACTCTCCCCATCCTGAAGAAGACATGCCACCTTTTTCCAGTCGAGAACTGTGGATTCGGACTCAGAGGACCTGATTCTCATTTCGGACGCTTCACTCTCTGCAAAGAGCTGCGAGCCACCGCAGTACATGTTGCAGGTCATGGAAGGAGGGTACCAGTAGAACCCCATCATGCAAAAAGCAGGAATTACATCATATAACCAACCTCCCTATTGCCCTTGACTGTGACTAAAAAATCTTGTCCATAATGGTTCTGAACAGGAACAGTGACAGTGTCATGATTGGTTTTATATCAAACCCACATGCAGAACACAAAGGAGGCTGGGTAAAAGTTTAACAGAGTTTATTTAAGATATTGACTCACAAAAACATGAACTGGATCTGGAACAGGTCCCGGTTGGGTTCACTGAAGTCTGCAGAGATGATAGTTTGATTAGCTGGGCAGGCAGATGATTAATGAGTCCTTTTAGATAATTCTGATTCTACCTTGACAGGGTCCAGGCTTCTCTTGTGAGAGAGGGAACCGTTGGGTCCAGAGACTGTTTGTTCAGCAGAGTACACAAGCAGCTGCAGCGTCTAGCTTCTCACTTTGAATGGCAGACCTTGATCAGAGTTTCCAGCTCTTTACAGAGGGCAGGAGGGAAATCCAAATAGGAATCTTCAGGTTTGGCTCACCAGGGCTGGAAGGCAGGTTAAGCTCACCCAGAGCTTCAGGCTTGAGACAGGTTTCCTGTGAGCAAAGACAGAGGAAGGTTAGAAGCAGTTTTCTCACTTAGAGACAACTTAGATTCTTTCAGGTAACAGAGGCTCAGGTTGCTAACCAAACTAAGGTCAACACTACGGCGCCGAAGGAAGGTCTGGCAGCTGCTTATGAAGGGAAGGTCTCCTGATGAGTAGATGCATTTCAGGTGTGCTGGAGGGCTCCAGCCCAGGAGACCCACGGCGCACTCTGCTGGAGGAAGGTGGTACATCCCCAGATCCCAACAGACAGAGCCCGGTCGGTTTCCAACATTCAGGTCCGAATTAAGGCTGGCAATGTAGACCAAACTCCTGCTCCAATTATACAGAGACCGGATGGTGACTTTATATTTATTAAATGATATGAGTCCTTGCATGGAGGGGTTGTTTTTTCTTACCATGCAAAAAAGACAAAATTCCTGCCAGCACAACAATTGATGAGATTTGTGAATATTCAAGTAAGAATTAATATTTTGCTCTTAACAAAATATCTAGTAGATGGGTGTTAACGTTTTATTGAGGACCAGCTGAGTCAAACTCCAACACTGTTTTTTTGTTCACATTTGTCCCTGGCGTCCACAAGGATCTCACCGGGACACCAACACAAGGCTAAGAAGCTGCTTAACCTTCCATACTTGGAGTGCACCACAAAGAAAGAGTTTGATAGCAAAGGGAAACATTTCTCTTGACTGTATAAGACAATAAGTGTGTATCTGAACAGATAATGAACTACATTGTAGACTTCACAGATTTTCCCTTGTGTTGCAAAGGTGAGATATCCCCCAAGTTCTCACATAAAGTTAGTCTACAACTCGTCTCATCAAAGGCATAAATGTGCAAATATAATTTTCTGTTTCCTCGATGCAAAGAAGCAACAAAAACAGAATCAAATGAGTCTGCTAGCTGTGTGTGAAAAGACTATAGAAATGCAAATGTCCTGCGGGATCATCATGTTATGTATGCTAATTACTTTGAAGATAATTATCTGATTCTCTCCTGAAGGAAAACATTTATTGCTCCATGCCGGAGGTAAAAAGTACTTTTCAGCACCTGACTGTAGATCCATATCGAGCTCTTTCTAATAAATGGAATTTTCCTGAGATGAATTGTTGCCGATGTCACGCATACTAAATGCAAACTGTCCCTCAAAACTGATTTATTTCTGAGTTTGTAGCCCATACTAGATTCATGAAAAATTTCAGCAGCCCATCAACATGTAATTGCTGCTGAGACCCACAGACTCCCCCAGGTTGCAGGCTACACCTTAACAGGCCTGAAACAGTCCCAATAACCAACCCAAACAAGACCCAGTGCAGGCCAGCTGGGAGTTTTTTCCATTATGTTTTAACCAGACTTTCCTTCCAACTTATATTTGAGGCAGACTTTCAGTCCTGTTGCACATTTCCTCATGAAGCAACCCTTGATCTAAGTATATCTGCTTGATGATAAGAGAGCATATTAAAAAAGAGCATCTGCCCTTTCCAGAATTAATTATTTCCAACACATTTCGCCGCAGGTTTCTTTGTCTTGCTAATTTCCTGATGTCCCTCTGCACAGAAAAGCCATGGTTGTGCCTCACAGGAAACCAGTTTTCTAAATCAGAGCGCGCAGAGAGAGTCTCTCGGGACGTGTTGAGCAAAACTGCTGAGTCTCCCAAGGATCTTCCTCTGCAGAAGCTTCCTGTTAGATCAGGGCACTGATGCAAATGTCTGTATCAACCAAAACTGGTGCTTATTAGTGTTTGAATGTAATTACAGTTGGCGTTTAGTATTTATTTGAAGTAATTTGGAGGCAGACAGTAAGGACAAGGTGCAATAAACGTAAAAAGCTGAACTTTGGCCACAGTAATGTTGAAGTATTTCCTGAAGGGATCATTCATGTAAATGCTAAGTTATGCTGTGAGCCAGAACACTGAAACACATTAGTTTAACAGCATAGCAAGAATATTATCTGTTAACAAAGTGGGAATCCTAGATGAGAAATTAAAATTAGACGCCATCATGCAGAGCGCCTTACAAAGTGACTCAAAAACGGTTCATATTAGTCACGAACACTTACAAATTTACTTCTTTAATTGCTCAGATTTAAGATCTTTTGAGCGTTTAAAATGCCAGAATATAATAAAATTACTGCAGAATATAAATTATTAAATATCATAACCTACATAAGTATACAGTAAATTAAGTTAAAAAAACCGATAAATCTACACGGATGGAATCATATTAACTTATTAAAACTATTTAATAATTAAATATGGCTATTATTATAAACATTTAATAAAAAATTAATCTCAAAATCCTAATTATTTCTTTATACAATTTAATGCCTATATGTATTTCCAGGTGCACTATGAAATAATTCAGTCAGCCCCTGCAGCTCCTGATGCTAACATCTGATTGGACGACCTGCAAATATGTTAAATCATTCACTTTTCCATAATTATTCTTCTCAAATACATTTATTCTCATGATGTCCTTAATTGGTTTTTATTTACTCTTTTTAGTGATTTAATCTCTTCACTTAAAACTCATTTTAATCATTTATGCATGCACTATTTAGCTCATGAGTCAAAGGGGCAGGTTGATTATCTCATGATGCCCTGAAGCAAAGAAATTATTAAATAAATAGTGAAACAATTAAATATTACTATACACTTAATTAATTTACATCTTAATTAATTATTAATGTTTCAGTTAACTGTTTATTTGACTGAGACATTTCAGTAACTTTAGAAACAACTCCTTGTTAAACCAGAAATTACTTCCTTGCTTTTTCGCTATTACTGCATCAGAAACAGAATCTACATCATTGTGTCCTTAACATCTGAAACAGTCTAATTCCCTTTTTGCAAAAAAATTGTCATGGTTTTATCTAAAGCTTCGGACCCACATGCAGAGTAACTGTTTCCAGAGACCAGGGGAAAAGGTTTGAATGGTTTTATTGGAAAGAGGTAAAAATGGGGTGCAGTGTTGCTTTGAACTACTGCTCAGCAGCCAGAACTGGAAGGTGAGGGGAAGATACAGCGATTAGTTCAAGCTCAGTGGGAAATTTCATTTGTGTGGATTTGGAGAAGAGGATCTGAGTTTTTGACTGGCTCGTTTCCATAGAAGTAGTGGTATCTTTGACTCCAATCTGTTTGCTGTTGTTTTCCTGTGTTAGTCTGATTCGATTGGAGGGCGGAACAGGGTTTTACCCAGAACTTGGTTGATTTGTAGGTGAACAAAGAAACTGACTGCCACTCAGATTTTCCTGTAGTGTACTTGTAGGCGGGTGCAAGTGCAAGTGGAGGAGATTCCCTTGCAAGAGAGTTAACTGAAACAAGCATCATCTCCAGGGGGAAACTGGATCCAAACCTCCCAGTTTGAAGATCCCCAGCTCAGTTTTGAGGCTCAGTTAGATCACTCCGGGGGTGAGAAGTTCCGAAATGTCAGGTTGCCGGAATGATTTCCTGCCGAGGCAAAGAACAAAAAACAAAGTTAAAAGGCCTCAGGTAGACCAAGAACAAAAAAAGGAAATTTGGCTTGGCTGGGGGTACCCCAGGCAGCTATGGCAAACACAACAAATAGTAGCGGTAATTTGGCAATCAGCAGCTTAAGAGCACTCCAGTTAACTTGAGGTAACCATCAGCAGGGTGTGTGAGGGCGGACCCGAACCAGATGCCTCACTGCTGGTGGAGAGGAGACAAAACACAAAACAAACACAGGGCTGGAGCCCACACAAGAAATGATCCAAAATCCAAAATAAACTATACAATAACGGTTTAATGGGGCCTTACCCAAACTTTTCTCCTTATTTTAGGAAATAAATAAATGTTTAACGGATTCAAGACAGTAACTGAGGAAATAAAGTCTAAACCTTCTGTTGCAGCTCAGTACTAAAAGCACCTACAGCACATCAAACTACTAAATAATCAATGATTAATGTCAAATCCAGTCAGCTGCTAAATGATGCAGAGGTGATATTGACAAGCTTATTATTTTGTGCACTCATAGGAGTTTTTCCGCCTTCTCCATGATGCCTTCTTGAGCTCCACTTGTTTGTCTGCAGAGTCCAGCAGTTATTGACTTTCCTCTAGAGATCTTTAAAAAGCCTTAAAATCAATCAACTTCTTTATTGTTTAATTATGTCACAATGAAAGCATCTGAGAGGGAAAAAAAATTACAGATTACCTTCAGCATGGAACTATGATCCCTTTTCCTGATTAAATCCATTTTGCTACTGATTTGCTTAATGTTAATAATTGTACTGTTCTTGACTCCTAACATCTAACAAGCTTCCTACAGGATTTAAGTCAAAGCACTGAGATTTTCCATGGCAGAAGTTTTTTTAGCATTTAATATATTGATTTTCAATGTCTATATATTTTTAAAAGTTCAAAACGCTATTCGCTTTAAAGGCCCTCAGCCTGGCAGGTCTCCCACCGTACCTAACAATGGACATGAGATACTTTTAGTAAATACGTAATCTTTACTTTGCAAAACAAACACCTGCAGCAGCTCTAAATCCCTGTCCTGCGTGTTTTTCTCTCTGCTGCAATATATCTGACCTATATGAATAAATAAAAGGCTTCTGCAGCACTTGATGGCTGCTGCGGACGTCATTCAATCAGTTGACGTCTAAAACATGCAGGGCAATTCTGTTACTAGAGGACCAGAATTAAAAACACTTATCTGAAGTGTTTACTGCTGAAAATCTCAATCTTAGGTTTACATTTAATTTTTCTGATGAAATCAGATTTTTTCTTGACGGTCATTATGACAAAGTGGTTCAGTTTCTGTTCACCACTTGTCTCTTATTTTTTTTTCTGATTCATAATGCTTACATTTAAACATTAGTTTGCAAGTTTGCTTCACTTACTATCCCAGGTTTGTTTGTGGTAACATTATGTTGCAGTTTTCATCTATTTATATGTTTAGGTTAAGGCTACTGCTTCTGGATTATTGGTTGAACTTGTGTATTTTATTTCAAAGTATATTCATTGTATTTGTTTTCCTTTTTACTCACCATAGTTTGTCCCAGTATTTCCTCCTAAACTGGGTAGATGATTTCATAGATTACCTTGCTGGGCTCTTCCATTTAGAGGGTTTCCTTTGTTGTTTTGCTGTTTGTAACTTTTTGAGTTATCTTGTATTACATTGTTTATTTTGCACACTCTTTCATTATGCAGATTTTTTTGTAAATTAGATTAATAACTTTATTCTTGTTTCTCTATTTAGACTTTGTTTGCTTTTTTTTGCCTGTTTAATTGTGGCTTGGCTGTTTAAAGGTGTGTTGCTAATTGGTGATACAAGCCCTGAGCTCTTAAAAGGCTCAGGGAGATGAGGTCAGAGTAAAAAGTACCGAATAAAAATCTTTAGAGGAATCTGGAACCGGAGGCTGATGCTGTTTTTGTTTTGTTCACCTTGCTGATCCTCGACCAAACTACTTCACAGTCATTCAGAATATTGCTTAAACACGGCATCATCAGACCCTGTTTGAATGTTTCATTGCCAAAACTGGATAGCAATTGAAGGAGGACATTGTAGACGTCACACAGCAGTGCATTGCTTACTGAAGTAATACAAGATGCAGGCATCAATATGTTCTCAGCAGTATTATAATCATATGATAAGACGAAGAAAGGTAAAAGAGAGCAGAACAATTTCCGATGTGTTTTTGTTGAGCAGTGACTGATGTCCTGCAGAGGAGTCTGTGTGAACCAGAAGTCAGAGCCTGGATGATAACATGAAGGTTGGAAAAAATGCGCTTTCAGACTGTAGACTCTTTAAAGACTATTAGACATGCATCCGATTTAGTAACACATTTGGAAGCAGCACAATTTTGAGTTTTTGTATTGGAAAAAAAATTAAGAATTTCTAATTGCTATGAACAAGTCGGTGCCAGCCTTGGGTGCAATACCCAAACTTAATCCCCACCACAATGTTTGAGGTCGGGAAGTTCGGTCTGGCATTGCTCAATAGTAGCGCGGAGTATGCTCTCAAGCATTGGCCATCTGGCAGGCCAATCAAATTATCAGGGCGGGCTTTATACGATGATGGACAGATGATCAACAACAGTAACGTAATCAACCACGGACCAAAGCGCCGCTTTGGGTGACAACAACAATGGCTGCCGCTGGAGAGTTGAGGTGTATAGGATTCTGCTATTAGGTCTGTTCTAGAAGATATCAACAGCAATTTAATTTTAAAAGAGGAACAGAGAAAACGCGATCAAGGCTAATCTTCTTATTCTAGGCATGCAACTGCACGCTTTGATTTTTGTTGACAACAACTATGCGCCGCTTAACATACGTCACGCAACCGTTGCTCTTACTGGTTGTAGGTCTATCCAACTGGAGTGCAGAGGCATTTTTTTCCCGGTTCATTCAAAACACGCCCCATAATCACAGCGCAAAGCTCTATGGAGCAGCATCAGACTCATATTCTGCCTAGAATTGAGTAGGACTCACGCCAGGCTAGGCAATTAGGTGGCATATGAGCAAAATAATGATAGTGCTGTGTCCGAACTCTAGTCCCGCCCACAAGGTTTGAGTTCGGGAAGTTCGGTCTGGCTCTGCTCCATAGTAGCGTGAGTATTATCGCCCAATGTCAGGCGATCTAATCAAATTGTCAGGGCGTGGCTTTTTATAATGCATGATGGGACAGATGCATCAACAGTAACGTAATCAACCACGCGACCAAAGCGCGTTTCTTGGGTGACAACAACAATGGCTGCCGCTGGAGAGTTGAGGTGAGTAGATTCTGCTGTTAGGTCTGTTCTAGAAGATATCGACAGCAAATTAACTTTGGTAAAGAGGAACAGAGAAACGCTGATCAAAGCTCATCTTCTTATTCTAGGCGGGCAACTGCACGCTTTTGATTTTTGTTGACAACAACTATGCTAAGCTTAACGCACGCCACGCACTCCGTTGCTCTTATTGGCTGTAGGTCTGTCCAATTGAGTGCAGAGGCATTTTTATTTCCTGGTTCGTTCGGAACACGCCCCATAATCACAGCTCTATGGAGTATCAGACTCATATTCTGATTCAGAATTGAGTCGACTGTCGCAGGCTAGGTAATAGGTGGCATATGAGCAAAATAACCCCTCAAAAACAGAAATTTGGGGCGCATTTCTTTAAGTGCAAGGGGATAAAATTTGCTAAAATACAGTAAAATAAAATGACATAAAAGTAAATAAACTTGGCTCCTAATGCAGCCTTGTTCATCAAAATGGCAGTTGCTTAAAACAGTTAAATTATTAATCTGACTCTGGATCAAAGTTTTGGCCAGAATATATTTCCTGGTTGTTATTTCCTAACTCCCTGCCTCTCACCCGTAGACAGCTGGAGATAGTCAGCAGAACCCCTCGTGACCCCGCGTCGGATAAGTGCAATGGAAAATGCATGGATGGATTTCCTAACTTACAGATAAACACACATCTGCTGGGATTTCTCTTAGTCTTTCCCATTTTAAAGAGCAACAGATAGAAATAGGCATCAAATATTAAAAAAAAATGTTAGAACTGTAAATTTACAGTCATTTTTACTATTTTTCAAGGCTGCACTTTTAAAAAGATGAAATTGTCCAGTGAGCTGTTTCCAAACGAAAATTCTTTTAGTTTTACACTTGTGTAAACAAAATGACAAATAAAATCTGTCTAAAGTCTAAAAAAAAAAATGATCATGACCCCAATAAAATAGGAAATTAATAGATAACCGATTAAACGTTTATTGAAATTAATCAGCTATAAAAAGTAAAATAATAAAGTGATTTAATTCTTTTAAATTACAGCAACAGTTTGGAGGCGTAATGTAAATGGGATTTCTTTGTTCTTACAAACCTGGTTTGACTTACTGAATAACTGTTGACTCTGCCTTTTTCCTGTGTAATTTGTTCTGGTTCTGCAGGAAAATGTTTGTGCTTTTTCATCTGTAATGAGAGTTTCTATGACTGCACATTGTGGGTCCACAGCAATAACAGCTTTGTAATGTAAAATGCACACTTGCAATCAATTTCAGACATGACGGATGAAGAAAGAACAAAAGAATAGCTTCCACCTGAGCATGAAACAGCTTTTAAATCCACTGATTACATCTGAAAAATGGGCGACTACACATTAAAGAGCTGTTACTTTCCCTTCCAAACTGATCTTAATACACTCAAATCAAAGCTGAGAGTTTTATAATCGAGCAAGAAAGCAGAATCTCAATGAGTTTTGTTCTGAGACGGGCCTCATTCATCCATATTAAGTCGAGGGTGTAGGGTTGCAGCCAACCAACAGGGACCCAGGAGTTTTTTTGGGGGGGGGGGAGTTCTGTTCTGGATGTCATCACTCATCCTAAGCACCGGGTCTCTTCTGTTTTCTGGAGACTAGAAGAAGTTTGTTCTGCCAGAAATGTGAATTTAATTACGTCTTGTGAAATGTAAGAGTTTCCCTGAGAGTTCAAGTGCTCTCCGAATTACTGTCACTTTAAATGCCTCAGAGGACTCATTCTCCATCCTGACTTTGCCCTTTGCCTTGTTAATTAGTTTGGAGCCAGAAAATTCAAAACCAGGGAAAAACAAAATGGACCACAACTGTCAGTCATGGAGATGGTTAATTAAAACCAGAAACATGGAAGAAATTAAGGTCTATACTTTGAGGCTACAAACTCAGAAAGTTTTTTTTGTTATAATCTTTATCTGCAAAGTTGGAACTGATTCAAGCTAAAGCAGCAAATGTATTACAAATTACTTAAAGACATCAATTTATTCTAAAGCTGTCATACAAAGCTGTTTAAGTTGGAAAGCTGTTTTCTTTAATTTGATTTTGTTTCGGTTAACATCTGCTTACATTTAAGCTACTTAAGCCCTCTGTGTAAAGAAAATTAAAGTTTTGTGGTTTTCGTTCCAATGTTTATGTCAGTTAATTTTGTCATGTGCTCCAATTTGTTTCCTAA
Organism: Cyprinodon brontotheroides; assembly: GCA_018398635.1. Classification (NCBI taxonomy): domain Eukaryota; kingdom Metazoa; phylum Chordata; class Actinopteri; order Cyprinodontiformes; family Cyprinodontidae; genus Cyprinodon; species Cyprinodon brontotheroides. Next base: position 4,496,954 of record JAGKQL010000026.1, read on the forward strand.
CAAGAAACTGGCTCATGAATAGAAACAGTTTAATTGCTTTGAGCAGATTCTGATTAGACGACTGGATTGGATTGTTTGTAGACGAGGAGCCGACATGGTCAAAGGTTTTCTGTTTGCTGTGAAATGTTTAAAGGAGCTATTGTTAGGATTAGGAGTCTGATCCAAAAGTCAGTCTGTGCTCAGTTTATTTCATGTTTTTAAGGCCCACTCAGCGTGTGGGAGAGCCCAGATCACAGTTTAGCAAACAGGCACATCAGTAGTCAGTCTGAGCTAAGTTTGCCTTTTTCTAAGTTTGATTCATCTGAAACAATAAGGGAAACATATTATGAGCCAAGGGATAGCACGCTAGCATTAGCCTAGCTCCGAAGCAAGCATATTTTTGTGCAAAGACCCTCCAAAGTATATATTACTGAAGACTGTCTGTAGCCAAATATGCAACATTTTATTTTTAGAAGTAAATGATAAAGTGTGTCTTACATTAAAAACACGCCACAATTCAAATGAAATCATTAATGGCCTTCCATACTCCATGCCAGCAAAACAGCATCATTGTCTTTGTATTGGTTGATTGATTTAATTTTTTGATGTCACAATGGAGAAATTAACATCAGCTCAAATGGTCAAAGAAGAAGAAAGTTCGAAAGGAAGAAAATTTTGCAAGGGATTAAATACAGTATATACAGTGTTTCCACATATGACAGCTTTTTTTTTTATAGTAGAATCATTATACAGGGTTATTGCACAGGGTGTTTACATGGTTATGTATATAGATGAGATATTTACATTTATATATATAGCTATTGTACTGTGTGTCAAATACAGAGAAACAGGTTACAGCACAGGGTATCAAATAGTACGGTAAATCTGAATGATTAACATAACATTTTGGTTTTTCTTAGTTTGTAGTGGTTGTTTATTGTTCAGTGAATTACACAGACAGGTGGGTTAAGAAAATAAGAAATTACATTCTTTTGTACTCTAAGACATTTAAATAAATACAAATTGAAATCACACATATGACATTTACATGAAATGTCATATGGACATATCAAACTCAAGGTTTATGCAGGATTTAAACCGCATGCATTATAAACAGATATGACTTATCCTTAAAGCATTTAACATATCAGTATTAAACCATACTGTTCAATAAAGTTTGCTAGCATTGTGCTAATTAGCTGCTAATGTGGCTTGTTTTTAGAACTTAATGCTGATACAAAAGCAACACAATGTATAATATGCAAGTACTAATTAATACCATGTGCAATAACCTGTTTCTTTACATTTGATAACCAGTGCAACTGTTACATATATAAATATATATCTATATAAAAACCCATGTAAAAACCCTGTGCAGTAAACCTGTATAATAATCCTGCTATTAAAATATATATATATATACTTGCAAATTTTTCTTCCTTTGGCACTTTCTTCTTCTCTTTTTGACTATTGGAGCTGATGTAAGTGGTAAATTTCTCAACAATGAGATTAATAAAGTCAATCAATCCATCATTTATAAGCTGTTTACTCTTAAATAAACTCTAGAAGTTGGAGGTAATACAATACATTGGATGTTCCAATATATTGCATGGTAAGACTGAGGTAATTTGGTGGTTTTAGCTCAATTTTTAGCTTTTTTAACAGCAGAAATATCACTTTTAATTTTGGTCTAACCACTTTCAGTGTGGCAAAGAAATCGAGCTTAACAAACTATGCAGCCCACAAGCAGAGTGGAGAGAAACAAACAGTCGGCATGTTTGCAATCGCTAAAAATTAATTTCACGGTCTCCGCTTAAAAAGTTTCAAACCATTACCATTGCATACTTTTTTGTTTTAGGGACAGTCCTTTCTGTCTGTGATTAAGCACCTTTTCGCCTCTTTCCGGCTCTTTTACCCCCTGAAGCGATTAAACAATTTATAAACTTCCTCTAAACGATTCTAAGACTAAGCGAGACCTCAACACTTTAATCTAAATAAGGCAGGAAATGATTACAGAGATGAGCCCTGAGATTTTTACCTGATAACCATGCAGCCACAGAGTGAACAAAAAGTACAGAAAAGCACTGCCTCACTTATTGTCAGTAGAAAATGTGTCACCACTTTGATGATAACTGATTGTGTAAAAGCAAATGGTCCAAGCTGTCTAAATGTTCATGTTGCTGTTAGATGTGTAGACCTATAAAGGGAATTTGTAAGATACATAATGTCTGTGTGAAATATATCTAGGATTTCTCTACTTACTGGTTTCTGCAGCTCTATGACTCCATAGCTCCATTGATATCTAGTAAACTTGCTGTTTGAGACATCTTTAGATTCCTGGAGCTTTCCGAAGACGCACTGCACTTCTTCAAACATTGCCAGCACGTTTTTATGCATCCTGATGCTGATACCTCTACCTTTGTCTACTTTGCATACCAAGCACAGGAGGAGGAGGTAGACAACAAAGGATACAGAGCGTACACGCAGCAGCAGCATGTGGAGGTTGTCATAGCACAATAAAGCCAGGGCCACACAGTGTGCTGGATTCAATCTGAACCACGTCCTTGCTAACAATGTCCAGGGCAACTAAGTGGAGTACTCGACTGTCAAGTGTTGAAGTTTATTGATTTCACCTTCATGTTATTAAAGCATTACCTGTCAAACTATTTGTTCCTGATTGCATGAAACACTGCAGGATTCCCATTTGGATATAAGAGAAAGTTTTAACCTTAACCTCTGATAACAATTCAACAGTTCTGAATTATGTGGCCTTAAAAGAAAAAATGATGTGGGGGGAAACTAGATGGCTTTCACTTTTATTGTGATGTGGCCTCTAAGAAGAATTATACGGGGAAAACAAAATATATATATTACGTAAATACATATGTATGTATATAAATATATATCAGTGGTACCCGTGATAATTTGGGCTCTCGGCGCAGTGACCCCCCTGGAAATACAGCAGACATCTCGGTCCAGAAGAGTGCACTTCTAGGAACAGCAAAGATACTGCATACGGCTTAAAATATGTTTAATATCATGACTTAAATAACAAAAATTCCTGACAAAGGAGTTTGTTAAAAATGAGTATGAATATTTCCTTTTATATCGGAATTAATAATCATATGCAGTTTTAGGGGGTCACCATAATGCTGCATTCTTACTTTTGGTGTAACAGGCTGAGAGGTTTGGGAACCCCTCATTTGCACTGCAAAAAACATCTAGAAATGGGTAAAAAATGTCTTAAATTAGGTGTATTTACTCTTAATTTGAGCAGGTAAATAAGATGATCTGCCAATGGAATGAGTATTTTTACTCCTAAAATAAGATAATTAGATAATATACACTTGCAATAAGACAAATAAATTGTTTTTTTCTTATTTTAAATGTAAATTGTCTTGTTCCATTGGGATAGTGTCTCACTTACCTCCTCAATTCAAGAAAAAATGCACTTATTTTAATTAATTTGAGCAAAAATGTACTTAGATTTCAATTTTTTGCAGTGTGGACCTTCTCTCAGATACATCTTAACATGTTTGTTTTATATTAATCTCCAATTTATGATGTTTTTAATAGCTTCTTCCATTATCTGTGTGTTTATGTCAGGTTTTGTTCTGCCAGTCTCAAACTTACCGTAATTGCACAACCCCTCCCGCTTGGAGGCAAAAAGAAGGTTGTTGTATGAAATGTTTGCTCATCAAACCAGGATAAGTTGCAATTAAATTACACTTTTTCAAGAATTAAAGAGAGTTATTTTATTTCTTGTCCACGCAACTTCATCAAATAACTTATTTAATTTCTATGATCCCCTCAAAAACGGATGTCAGTCATAGTAAAACACCTTCCTTGTTTTCTTTTTTCCTTTTCAGTTAACCAGATCATTTTAAACCAGTGGTCTCAAACTCAAATTGTAGAGGGCTGGTATCTGGCTGCAACATTTAGATGTGTTCTTGTCCTAAAAGCCTGAAGTTATTGGACAACCTACATCACCTGCATCCAGTCAAGCCATGGCGAGCTCTGCTGATGATGCATATTGGAGTCAGGTGTGTTAAAGCAGAGACACATTTAGAAGCTCCAGGAAAGTTCAGAACGAGCAAAAACCAATTCAAGCTCATTGATCTCATTGAGCCAATCGGAAAGTGAACGAGTGTAGCATCTGTATTTTCCAAATAAATAAAGTTTATGGAGCTCTTGATAATAAATACACACGTATCTATACATTTATGATGTCTAAATTAAATATTTGGTGTTCTACATAATATACATATTCAATGTGTTGAGCTGTTCTTTATCTTTAATTATATAGAAGATTCCTAGATGACTGCAGAAACACATTTTATTTTACCCTATAAAGACAAATAATTGTAAATTGCATTTTAAAAAGAAGCATTGTAAATTGGAAATACTGCTGCAAGAAAATTATTTTTCTGCAAGGGAAGGGATTAATAAAGGTATTTTGATTCGGATTCAGAAAACTAAATCTGAAAAGGGTATAAACTCTGTTTTTTTCAGCTTTAATTGTAGTTTATTGATGTAATTATTACTGTGTTTTTGTTGTCAGTTTATGGTTAGCCTAATATAATGACAATTAAAATATAAAATTAGAACATTTCACTTGTGTTTACAGTATAACTGTTGTTACCCTCTGGTTTAAAGTAGAAACTCTTGATCGAGAGGTGGTGAATTACTACGTCCACATTGAGATGACCATTAAGGTGGGTGATATATTACAATTTTCAAACCAATATTCATCAGTCCAACAAATGGTGAAGGACAGTATATTTGTGCAGGTAACTTTGTGGGCAAAGACAAGCACACCTTCAGAACGCATCTTTTGCACCGCGGGGAATACTTTTAACCACCTGCAAACACTGCTATAACTCAATAAGATAAACATGTTTCTTTTATTGTGAAAAATGTATGTTGTACCCTTAAAAAGAACTAAAAAAAAGCACATAGTTTTTCCCTTTAGTGCAACTTTATTAAATTAAATCCACGGTTCGAGCATACAGCATATATAGTTTTTTTCCTCTCCTTTTTAACATTTACACAGATCATGAACTTTCTTCTTCCCATCATGCATCGTGTCCTCTTAAAGGGGTATTATCATTACAGAAATGTATGAAATACAAATAAAAAATAAAAGAAAGTAGTTTGAGCACATATTTTGTCATAAACCAAATGAATTTTATTAACTCAATAATAAATCAAATAAATGCTTGCCCAATATGATAATTTTAACTAATTTTAACTTTATTACGTTCTACACTATTCTATTTCTAGGGCTCTACATGTACAAGTTTTCCTCTTTTCTATTTTTTTCCTTCTTTTATGAGACTTTGTTTTTCATCTTCATTCATTTATTTAAACCTGCAAAAACCAACAGACTGAAAACTGGGGTGAATTTTTTTTTTCTTATGGAAAGCGCACAGCTTCACTGGAGGAGACAGTTTTGTGGTTGTCGTTGCTGTTTTGTATTTGTTGTGATCAAATCAAATCTGTAGCAGTTGGAGCAGCCTGTAAACACATTTTAAAAAACTCTCTCTTGTTTTTTGGTTTGGATCAGTTCTGGCTTTCTTTCTAAATTTAAACAGATACATCATTGCTGCAGGGTGGCACTAAGGAAAAAGCTACTGGAGGGAGTTTGACTGTACCTTAAAAAATGCAGCATTAGTTTTTTTTTTGGTTAATTTTTTTCTTTCATGGGCTGGGTATTAATCCATAGGTCCAAAAATGGACACAAATTGACAAAAAAACGATAATTTAAGGGCTGAGTATCGTCGGTCAGTATCCTCGTCCAATCGCCAAACCTTAGTGGCCATGGCCCCCCCGCGGTGTCTCTCCTTGCTCTGCCCCTGTGTTTAAGTCCTCCAAGGTGTCATTGTGTAAATCTCTGACTGCTATGAAGGAGACTCAGGTTTCCATCCGGATGCAGCCGGAATACCATCTGGCTTAAAAATGTTGCCAAGTCTGCAGTGATGTCCTGTTGGGGCTCCTAAGTAAAGGATGCATATATCTGTAGTTACAGTATGTAGCTCTAGGTTGTTTCAAATCAACATGAAACATAATTTATTCTTTCTCCTCTCCCCTGTTTGTTTTTTTGGAATATCCCTCTATTACAGTACCTGTCTTTGCACCATCCTTGCCGCTATCTCACCTAACAGAACTTTATCTATTAAGAAAAAGAGAGTGTTTTCTTTCCACTGTTGCTAAACTCTAATTCGGATTAATGAATTGCTGAAAAGGTAAGAACTACAGCAATTTGCTTTTGTTTCTTTAGATGAGATTTTAAAATTCTTCTTTTAATAATCAACTGAATCTGATTATATTATGTTACTGTAGTTGTATATAATTGGGTATGAATTTAATCCATTAGTAAAGTACCTTGAAATAAATTTGTTGGAATCTGGGCTGTAAAAAACAGCGACATTTACAAAGAAAAAGTCAGATTTTTTCTATGTTTTTAAATAAAAAAACCAAGCAGCACAGAATGAAATATCACACTCATTTGGTGATTTTTAAGGGCCTCTTTTAAAGCTTCTGGCCCCCAGGAATCGTAACCCACTTTGAGTCCACTTATAGAGGCCACTGTGCCGATGCAAAGTCAGAGCCTGATGATTAATGGCATTATTAAACAGTTTAGAGAGGTTGTGGTTCTTCTTGCTGAGGCCAATAGAGGCTGATTGGTGAGGTGAAACAATGGACTAAATGAAGCAAAGCACCTGTGTGCTTGTGGGAGGGAAGGGGTTGAAGTGTACGGCTCTACTTTAGGAATCTGTGCACGAATACAGAAGAAATTTCAAATTTCCTGAACGTTTTCTTACTATCAGAATGCTACCTGTTGGGTGGGAGGGGGGCGACTGTATGTGACTGGGTCTGTTTGTGAGACACGTAGAGGTCAAACTGGGGACAGGTGGAAGTAAGCCAATAAGCTCAAATCTCATTTCCTGTGAGCCAGAAAGGTGAAAGAGTGAAAGTTCGTTGAAGAAAAAAAAGATGGGAGCTGAGGTGCGGGAATAAAAGATAAAAGATAAAAGAGAGAAGGAAGAATGTCATTGATCCAGTTCTGCATGCAAGAGAAGAAGACGGAAGAAGAAAAAGCCACAAAAAAAGGAGGCAGAGGATGATGACATGCTGAGGAGGAGAAAGAGAAAGGAGGAGTGATGAAAAGGAGCAAAGATAAAGGAGATGAGAGAGGGAGGCGATCAGGAGCAGAAACAAGTTGTGCAAAAAGGGAACTAGATGGAAATGTGAGAAAGGAGGAGAAAACGTGATGAGACAGCGGGGGGGAGAGAGGAGGAGACGTTAGAGGATTAAAGATGGTGAAAGTGGAGACAGAAAAACAAAATGAAACAACAGGGAACAATGAAGGTAAATAGAAAAACAGAAGAGTAGGAAAAAAATTAGATAAAAAGAAAGAGAAAAAGATGGATGGGATGAGAGAAAAGGGGCTAGGCTTACGAGGAAACAAGAAGAATCAAGGAAAGGGGTGGACAACTGAGAAGAAACAAATGAAAGAAGGTTGTGGTTTCAATAAAAAAGGAACTGAAGAGGAAGGAGGGAAAGTAAACTGAAACCAAAACAAAGAATAAAAGAAAAACAGGATGAAATGAGGAGGAAAATAACACCCAGAGAAAACATAAATGGAAACACCAAAAATGGTAAAGAAATATAAATTCCGATGACAACAGGATGGGCGCTGAAAGGAGAGGAAATTAATCCTATGAGTGGGAAAGATCAATGGGGGGAAAAAAAGGAGAGGAAATAGAAGGAAGGGGTGCAGGATTAAAGGCAGGTGGGATGATGACAGCTGAAAGGAGGTGCAGAGGAGTTCATCACCTCCTCAACATTTCATATCTTTGTAGGTTTGGTCACTTAGCAGCTTTATGGGTACGAAATAGAGGCTTCTATCTGAGGAAAGTCTGTAAGGAGCGATTATTACTTCACTGGGACTTTTACAAAGTTACATATATAATTTAACCTCTTCATAGGCTGCTGTCAGAAAATGTTATCATATTAATCTTTTACATATCGATGGTTTTATGTGGAGTCATGATGCATCACATTTTGTAAGAGTCAGTCCATAGAAGATAAGTAAACACAGTGAGATTCTGTTTGTGTCCATACATTTTGAAAATACAAGGTGGGGATGGACATATTAAGAAAAAAATGGTTAAAACATGGAAGATCTTAATAATTTGGGATTTAAAAAAAAATCATCTGTTAAATCATAATTTATCATGTTTAATGGTGTCCATCTCCAACAGAAAGATCACAGGTCCATTGGTTGGTTCTTTGACTTTATGAGGACTTTGCAGTAAGTTCCATTCATTTCTATAGCCAAACTCTGACCATCCATCCATCCATCCATCCATTCATCCATCCATCCATCTTCTCCCGCTTATTCCATCCTCGTAACAGTGGGGCAGGGGCATATCTCAGGCATTCTATGGGCAAGAGGCGGGATACACCCTGGACAGGTCGGCAGTCTGTTGCAGGGCAACACATGCACACTCACACCTAAGGATAATTTAGAGAAGCCAATTAATCAGTTACCGTATGTTTTTGGATTGTGGGAGGAGGACAGAGTACCTGGAGAGAACCCATGTATGCACAAGGAGAACATGCAAACACACACAAAGACCCCAGGACAGGAATCAAACCCAGAACCCTCTTGCTGCAAGGCAGCCAGATGTATAAACTGTGCCACCATTCAGCCCCTGACACTGACCATAGAACCTAAACCCAACTTCCATCTTAGTCCTAAATGTTACCCAAAAACAGCCTTTTTTTTTTCCTAATGTGGAGCCAGTTTATATCCTTAGTAGGAGCAATGGGACCTCAGAATGTAATATATGACTGGAAAATAAATTTTACCCTGTAATGGATGTTAGAAAATACAAGACTATAAATGTACACAGACCAGTTCATCTATAAATGCAATGGGAGAAAGCTGGAATACCAGTAAAGCAGGGGTCTGCAACCTGCGGCTCCAGAGCCATATGTGGCTGTTTGGACTCTCTCCAGTGGCTCTTAATAGTGGCCAAAATGTAGATAAAGACCTAAATAGTGTTCTATAATAAAATACCAATATTAACAGCTTTGGTGTTTTTTATAAGATGGAAGAATGAGATCAAAAGAACTAGAAATTTGTTTTAAGAGGCATTTTCTTTGAATTAGCTTGGAAATTATGTGTTTTGATATATTTTAAAAGCTAAAAAAAACACGAATTGTGGATTGATTAAGATGGCAACTAATTTCCCAAACATTTTGCGGCTCTAAACAACTTTTACTTGGTCTGAGTTGTGGAAAAAAGGCTCTTTGGATATGAAAGGTTGCAGAACCCATTCAGTAAAGGAACAAAAAGATGAAGCTAAAACTATACACTAGAAAAACTATCCTGAGATAAGTAAACATTTCTTAAATTAGGTGTATATACCCTTAATTTGAGTATGTAAATGAGATAGTTTGCCAATTGAATGACTGTTTTTACTCTTAAAATAAGATAATTAGATACTATGCACTTGAAATAAGACTATGTAATTGTTTTTTTCTTATTTTAAGAGTAAATTGTCTTGCTCTATTGGCAAAATGTCTCTTTTACCTCCTCAATCCAAGAACAAATACACTTATTTTAAGAAAAAATGACTTATCTAGATTCAGATTTTTTCCAGTGTATAGAGAGATGTTTAGGTTATATTTAGAAAGAATTAGGAGAAAAAAAAGGATGTCTACTTCCTGTGTTTGGGTTTGATTTCTTCTTCAACAGATTTCTTGTTTTGAGCAGGAGTTGGATAGATAGGGCCTCCTCTGCAGAGCTGTCACAGTGAAGGAAGAGCTCCGGCCACAAGGCAAAGCTTTCGATAAACCGGTCCATATATGTTCTGACCTCCAAATACAGTGATAAGATATGGATCATGACAGAAAGCCTGGGAAGATGCTGAAAGAAGCTTCCTTTGTGTCCAGATGACCTGCAGGTTTTAGATGCTTCCCTGCTTTATCACACCTGATTGCAGCTCAGTTAATGTTTGTTAATCAGCCTCAATGCAAATCACATGTTCTGAAGTGGAAAAACAATCCAGAAATAAGTACAAATACTTAAATAGGGTGTATTTACCCTTGATTTGAGAAGGTAAATGAGATAGTTTGCTAATGGAATGAGTATTTTTACTCTTAAAATAAGATAATTAGATAATATGCACTTGAAATAAGACAATGCAATTGTGTTTTCTTATTTCTCCTCCTCAATCCAAGAACAAATGCACCTATTTTAAGAAAAAAATTACTTAATCTAGATTTTGTTTTTTGTTTTTCCGTGTAAAACCTGCAGGACAGCGGCCCTTGAAAACTGATTTTGAACATTCCTATCTGATAAGGTAGTCGGGTTGGATCTTAGATGAAGCTGAAAGGAAAGCTGCTGTTTTTATTTATAAAGCAGTTAGGTTCTATTGTTCCAGTCAAGACTTCATTCCTGGACCAGCTGGAAGGGGTTCAGGAGAGAAGAGGAGAGGGAGTAATGGCTTAAAACAAATGAAAAAGGAAGAGGAGGTTAAGCTGTTTGATTAAAGAGCAAATAAGGCAGGTAAAATGAGAAAAAGTGACAGAAATAAATTAGGGTGGAAGAAAAGAAGAGGAAAAGAATCAAATCAAGACAAAAGAGGCAAAAGAAATACAAAGCAAGAAGATAATGAAGAAAATGTGGTAGAGAGGAGGAAAGCAAAATAAAAAGAAAACTGATTAAATAGAGGGATGCTGAGATGAGATCAGTTAACAGATAGGGAGAAATAAAAGAGAAAACAAAAGAGGAGAGACAGAGAGAAGAGAGAGGGAAGCTTAAAAGGAGGTAGAAATGAGATGAAAGGAAAAGATGGAGGAGGAAAGGTGAAAGGAAAGGACACAAGGAAGGAATTTGGTCTGCGAGGATGAAAGAGGAGAAAAATAGCTAGAAAAATAGATGAAGTAGACAAAGAGATGAAAGGGAGAGAAGAAGAGGGAACGTGAGAGGCTGTTGGGACAAATCGACATCTGCTCCCAAGAATCTATTAGAGCCCAGCCTGAGACACAGGAGCAGCGCTACTTTAACTGAGTGCGCTCAAACATGCCTCATTGGCTCTAAACTGTGTATGATTGGAAAGTCATAGAGCTGCACAGGCAGATGTACACATGTTGAAACCCTGCATGCTGCAGCATTTAGCTGTGAGGAAACAATGGCTACAGAGGCACAGGTAGATCAAAGCATGCAAATGATCCCCCTCCCCTCACATTGCTGACTCCACTTCTACTCACAAGCAGCATCAACTCTGGAGCAGAAATGGACACTATGATTTCAATTCAGGGTGTAATGTTCAGGGAGCGGCCCTGCACACTTATCTCTGTGTGTTCATCCTTTCCCTCCTGCTGGCTGCCCTTTGTGGGTGTCTGCTGGGCTCAGTCAGCTCAGCACTGCCCCCCGCTGGGCTGAGAGAGACACGCTTTTCCAACCCTTACTGGGTGACAAACAATTACAGATTTGTCCAGCTGTTTCTCATTTATATTTATATGAGCCTCATTTTTTGTCAGAATCAAAATTTAAATAACAAAAAGAGCTGAAAAACTAATAAAAACTAAAATCTCATCCTGAGACAGCAGCTGGGAAATTTAAAGCGCAGGAAGCGAACTTTGCAATAATCCTTTATGAATAATAAGAAATTATACAGAAGCTGATTTGATCTTTTTTTAATCCAGGCTTTGAAAAAACTAAGAGTTAATTTGTCCTTTACTGCAATCATTTATGTAAATTTTTTGAAACAAAGATGTCAATGAAATCCCTAAATTAAATTAGCAAAAAAAAAAAACAGAAACCTTCACAGCCTCACACATCAACTTTAACCCTCAGTCATTTTTCAGCATCCCTCCTTTATAGGATTTTTCTTTTTTTCCTCCAGAAAATCAATACCGGTCGGGGATATTTCTCTGAATTCAATACATACAGGATCAGAACAACTGATAGTGTCCATAACACAGCAGGATTTGTTGACTGTGGAGTTTTTACATGAAGATTGATCACAGAGTCACAGAAAAGAGAAGAATATCTGAAATACAATAAATTCTGAAGACTTTGTCAGTTTCTAGTTTAATGTTTACGGATTTGACTTTGTTTAGAGCCATGATCTACCAGGACTGGATGAATAAATAAAAGAGTTAACTGCAATTAGATGTATATATCAGGAGTTTCCATTATAAGACTTTATTTTTGTATCTTGGGCTGTAAATCTCCTCATGGTTGCAAAAAGGTTTAAAAAAAACTGCAGAATAGATGCAGCTGTAGGTTCTTTGTCATTCAGGATGGTCCTAAAGGCTGAGCTGGATTCAAAAACATTTGTTCATCATCTAAGACTCTTATTCAAACATTAGGATCATCCATGTTGGAAACAACAGTTGGTCATCTGCAGGTTAATGACGTTACTTCTTAATCAGGTATTTATTGGACTAATCAACACGTGAAACGTGTTAAAAAGAGCCAAAGACTTGCTTTAAATACATTTTAAAAATCAGTTAATTGTAGCACAAATTCCCTATGTATGTCATCTGAAGGCTCCTTAAATCATCCAGACAGATGGGTTAAAAGAATTCTAGATAAGGAAACTCAGCTGGGATTTGATCCTCCTCAATGAGCATGTGGAGACGGTGAACGGTCTCATTGTGCGGCTGAATCTGCAGCAATCATCCACACTGAGGATGCATGCAGCGACAATGGGAGGGAAGATTTCCTGTTAACAGAAAGAAACACCAGCAGAACCAGAATTAGGCTCAAAGAGGGGGAGTGGGATTCTGAGCAGAGAGCAGAAACAAAAAAGGGAACACAGAGGAACTGAACAGGAGTACTTCTATGAGAGAGAAAAATCAGAGGATGTTTGCAGTAGTGGCTTCTGCAACTGACCAATTAGTCTTTACTTTCTCCTTTATCTTTTGATGTTGATGCAATTTATAACACTTTCTTTCATATTTTAGGGTTTATCGCACCACATTAGTACATTGATCCTCTTGTTTAAGAACAGACGGATTTTTCTTTTGCTTTAACGTTGCACTTTCTTAAGCAAACTCTAACTTTTAACAAATCTCCGACTTGAACAGACAGACTACATGGGAGTTTTTCTGCATATTTTTCTTCTATTGCAGCCTCAAAATCACTGTGGGCGTTAAAAGCAACTCATTCACCGCAGGTTACGAAACACCATAATTCAAAACTTGGAAATGGCTTTGGAGAATGTGTTCTGCAAGTCTAAGGAGACCCAATCTGTGTTAGCAGCGATGTTGCTAGGCAACACATGGTGGCTCCTTTTTAAGAATGTCCCATTGTTTATTCTGGACCAGAGTTCCCTTGAGTGGAAAAAATTGGGACCAAGGGAGGAAACAAACTTTGTTCCATTTAAAGTGGACCATTCATGGCAGGTTTGAACACTTTAGATTTAGTAAAGTGTAGCGCTGACCTACAGAGCCTGCTCCAATTTGCTGCTCTATAATCCACAGCAAAATTGAAATGAAAAGATAGAAAAAGACAGCTCTAGTTGTTTAAATGTGGCTGAAGGTTAAAAATGCAGACATCCTTAGATGAGGATGTCCATCGATGCTTAAATTGGATACCGTAAGTTAATTGATTGTCTAATTAAGTTTGACTTTTGCTGTCTTTCAACTTAATCTAGATTACATAAATCAGGGCAAAAAGTTTTAATTGTAAGTTTCTGGGCTAAAAGGGGTTAGCCTCTCTATCAAATCATTGCTGTCATTAAGAGATAGAGATAATGTTCTCATCTGAGACTTTTCAAATTTAAAACCAGAATTGCTGGACAATGAAAGCATAGTGTTGCACTGATATCAGAGCTTTGCATTAAATCTGTGTCTTAAGTCAGTCAATTAATAAAAGGCAGAACAATTAAGAATATAAATCCTTTTTTTTGGCTGATCAAATGCTATAAATTCTAATTATTCATCTCAGCTTTTTGCTTTAATAACTGTAACCTATTTCAGCCATGTTTAGGCTTGTGGATCGTTCCGCAGGCTGGGTGCGCACACTGTACCACACAATAATTCCCTCCTTTTCCCTTCACTAATCAACTGATATGGACCTCTGATCGCCCCACTTGGTGAAGCAGGGACCTGGCAGAAGCAGACTGACTGCTATTCCCTTCACACTATCAGTCATTTCACAAAACAAGAGGAAAATGGTACAAGAAATGTTCTACAGCACTGAAAAAATGATATAGAAATCAGTAAAAATTTCTTAAATTAAATGTATTTACCCTTAATGTAAATTGGTAATTATGATGATCTGCTATCGAATTAGATTTTTTACTCTTATTTTAAATGTAAATTGTCTTGTTCCATTGCCAAAGTGTCTTACTTACCTCCTCAATTCAAGAGAAAATGCACTTATTTTAAGAAAAAATGTCTTGTTTAAATTTCATTTTTTGCAGTGCACTGCAAAAACGATCTAGAAATAAGTAAAAATTTCTTAAATTAAGTGTATTCACCCCTTAATTTGAGTAGGTAAATGAGAGTGGTTGCCAATGGAATGAGTAATTTGACTCTTTGAAATAAGATAATTAGATAATATGCACTTGAAATAAGACAATGCAATAGTGTTTTCTTATTTTAAGTGTAAATTTTCTTGTTCCATTGGCAAAAATGTCTCTTTTACCTCCTCAGTTCAAGAACAAATGCACTTATTTTAAGAAAAAATGACTTATCTAGATTTAGATTTTTTTTAAGCAGTGAGACTGTCCAATGGCAATACATCATCTACAGCATATTAAAAACATCAACAGACATCAATAAACGTGTCTCTTAACATTCAGTGGAATGAATGTGTGTAGTTTCTGAACAGAGAGATTTACACTACAGCAAACTTTGGGTTTAGTTTTCCGTTTTGTATTTCAAAGTTTCACAAATAGAATAACTTTTATGTGCTTTTTTTTAACCAAATGGATTACTTGGATTAAAACAGGAAATCATTGTTTATTTTAAACTGCACAAACTACAAGCTGTTATGATTTTACCTTCAGTGGAAAAAAACTTCTGATTTCAGAGCTTTTAATCTAAAAGAGCAGCTTTAAGACTTTATATGTTTATCAGACATTAGTTTATAGATGGACCAAAGACCATGAGCTTTATTTTCATCATGTCATGAAAATCTAAATTGATTAAAAAGCTAAATCCATCACAATGTTTATTAATTTAATATAGCATTTAGCAGCAATATCTGTCAGTAGTCGTCCTTTATCCAAATCAGGAATTGCTGTTATTTTTGCTTTGCTCGTATTCCCACGTTATTCTCTGACGAGAAGTATCTTGTTCCTGCCAGTGCAAGCATGTACGGTGAGCATGATCACAAAACCTTGGATTTCACAGAGTTGTTCCAGATCCTTGTGGGTGGATTCAGATGATGAAATCTAATCCACACAGTTTTTTTTCAGTAAAGAGAACAACAAAGTGGAGTAAGAGAAATAAATCAGGCCTCTTGTTCTCATTGATGATGTGTGAGTTTATTACACATTAATATTAGCTGCCTGTTGCGTGTCAGAACTGATGTTTTCCACAATAGTTTATCTAAATAAGACAGTTTTTTTGTCCGGATATACATTTATAATCTGTACCTGGCAAAGATTTGGAAATGGAATGAGAGCGGTGTCCTTTAGCTAAGAACAAAGTGTAATATTTTGAGAAGAATGGAGCCATGGAAGGTTACTCATCTGCTAACATGTATGATGTAAAATAAGATAATGTGGCAGACTGGAGATGTATAAAATGCCTTTTTAACTGTTAATCGGGGCCTCTTCCTGAAAGGTGAGCCCAGAGGTGATCAGCTGCCTTCTGTAAATTCTAAGCAACTTCTCTGATCTGAGTACACTGCAAAAAATCGATCTAGAAAAGAAGTAAAATTTCTTATATTAAGTGTTTTACCCTTAATTTGAGCAGGTAAAAGCGATAGTTTGCCAATCGAATGAGTGGTTTTAGTCTTAAAATAAGATAATTAGATAATATGCACTTGAAATAAGACAATGCAATTGTGTTTTCTTATTTTAAATCTAAATAGTCTTGTTCCATTGGCAAAATGTCTCTTTTATCTCCTCAATCCAAGAACAAATGCACTTATTTAAAGAAATAATGACTTATCTAGATTTGGATTTTTTCCAGTGTAAGATTACTATTTATATAAACATCTGTTGTCATGTCTCTTGGTTATTTTAAAGCTAAGGACATGAAGTGTTAGTTTAATATCTAGCTGCAGGTCAGTCACTGCAGATGCTGGCAAATTATGAAATCTCCCCCCATCGTGCTTTCCTCCCCAACGAGAAGTGATGCAGTACCGTTCTGGGACAAAATGTCTTCCACGACGACCCACATCACCTACCTTCTCACGCTGATGAGGTTTGTTTACATAGATTATTTTACAGATAGTATTTCATTAGTCTGTGTAGGGTATAGATTTCATGTAGACTTAAGATAATAAAATATAACCCACGTTATTTTTTCTACATCGCTTGTGACGTTTTGGCGATCTTAGTTTGTTGGCTCTGCGCCGCCAGAGCGCAAAGATGTCTGCCCATGGCTGCAAAGACCCGGCCTCCTATGTAATTATAAATAACTAATTCTAAGGCAACGCTAAATATTATGGTTAAAAGGCTGAGCTCCTAGATGATGATAAATAACATAGTTATGTATAATATATTACATTTCTGACTGTATATCCCTGTAATTATTACACACTGTAGCTTTTTAATACATATAAGTTATGAAGTATTATTTAAAGAGTTTGTCCCGAGTGATTTCTTTTTAGGAAAAAGAACTGGAGAGATAGAGCTTCAAGGTGCAAACACAGAGCCAAACTTTAAAAATCGAAATGATTTAACTGGAGCAGGGTTTGGACTTTGACTGGACCTTTCTCTCTTTTGGATCATCATCCTGTTTGGATCAAACTTAAGCTGTGAGACAGATGGACTCAAATTTAATTGGAAAAATGATTTAGTATTCAGAGATACTGTTTGAGTCATTCACTGGAAGGTGTCCAACTCCTGAAAAACAAACCAAAATATCAGAGGATTCAAATAAACTTTGGTTTCACTCATCTGAAAAACATTTTTCAAGAAGTTTTTTGAAGTTTATTTAGATCAAAGATTAGTCCAACCACCCAAAATAGTTCATTTTTAACTTTTTGAAGTCATGTTAGATATTTCTTCCTCCAGGCCTGTAGAGTCTCTTATGCTTTCCTCATTTTTCTAAATACTACATGTCAGACCTCTGACTGAATATGTTGGGATGTCTACAACTGGGAAAGCTTAACGTTCCCCACTTGTGAATAGCATCTCTGTCTGCACAATGTCTGTATATATTAGTTTAAAAACCGCCTTATAACACTCCCCTAATGGGCAGCAGCAACAGCTGCTGTTTGCCTGTCTATCTCTGCCTCGATCTGTCTTGGTTATTGGAAGTGGAGGCTCGCTGCTGAATTCTCTGGCGACGTTTGTGTCTGCGAGGAAGCTGTTGAATGCAGATTGAGATCCTTGCAGTATTTAGCTCTTTGCCTTCTCTGCGATCATTTTTCTGTGACCACTCTGTTCCACTGCAGGGTCAAAAAGACAAGGAGAGGCAGCTGCTGCAGCCTTTATTACTGCAGAACATCAGGGGACACAATGGAGACACATGTGCAGTCCTGATATATGAGCTGCACATACAACCTGCACTTCCAATCAGCTCTGACAGACCTCAGGGTATTTTTTTAAGATTTAATGCGTGTTGTTCGAGGATTTCTAGCAGATTTCGAATGTGTTTTTAAGCTATTAGCTTCCAGACATTGTATCTGATTAGTTTCATCTGTATTTGGTCGTATCGATCTTGATTGTTTTTCTCATATCTCTGTTTTTTCCATCTACAAATGAACGCCATGGGTTCCATGTGCTTTTGGGCTGAAATTACCCCAACCTCTCTATAATCAGATTCAAACCAGCAGCATTTTCTCTGCTGCTTTTTTCTGTGTCAGTACATTTATCGTCGAAGGGAATGAAGGTGTCAGCCGGTATTACAGGATGGAGCACAAGCTGGTTTCTTACAGCCCCCCCACCCCCAAATCGCACACACACACGCAAAAAAAAAGCCAGAGAGAGTATTGTTGCTATGGAAACAGTTCAGACAATTGTAATTGTCTCGCTCCGTCTTTGCAGGTCAGAGCAGTGGGCATAACAGCTCCATAATCTCTCCATCACTCGTATAACTCCCCGCTGGACCAGCAAGGTAAAATAGGTTTGCTGGAGTTTGGAGCCACAAATTTGCTGAGTGATACATCGGGTCATTTCCAAACCGGTGCGTGTGGAGTTTTTATGCTCCGAAATGAGATCCTGCAGCTCTCTGACTCTGGAGGGGAAAATGACAGCCTGACATGTTTTACTGTCATCATCCATCCAACTTCAAAACATCTTGGAGACCACCTTGACATTTTGAACATTTTTTTTTCTATCTTAGAGCAGTAATCAGGCAGCTAAATCAGTCAAATCTGGAGGGGGGGTTACTTGAAAAACATCTGCAGTGAGAGGGTTACGTCTTGCAAATGTTTTAGCAACAAGCACATAAATTATAGATGAACTTTTACTGGAATTACAGGGAGGAAAAATCTGTTTGTATTCTGTTTGTATCCATGCATATTAAAAGAAGGTTGAGAGTAAAGGAGAAAGTGAGGGGAAAGGTAGAGCAGCAACAGGAAGAACGGCTGCCTTGGGAGGATTGGGGAGAAAAATATGTTCAGTAATTTGGAGGAGCGTCACGAGGAATGGACTAAAGCTGGAGTCAGCCTACTAACAGCCACAATGACCAGATACATCAAGGACATCTTACCATGGCGAAGGAGCAAAAAGAACAGTGTTAAGAATCCAGTTTGTGTGGGTTGTGTTTTGGTGTTTTTCTCTCCCTCCACCACCAGGTGGTGCCCTGTCCTCGTTGGTCCTCCTGCACACCTGCGCTGGTTGGCTCATCACTGAGGAGTATTTGAGCGGCTGACTGTCACTACCTTGACGCCAGAGTGTTTGCCAGTTTTGGGTACTCTAGCAAAGCTGAGTCTAACTGAGTCTTTTGTTTCTCTGAGTCTAACGTTGTTTTTGTCTTTTGCCCTTCAGTAGGAAGTCATCCTGCATACTGGATGTTCTGGACCTTCTCCCCCTGGAAGGATTGTTTGAGTTTCACACTGAGCAGGGGATTAATCTCCCTACGTCCCGTACAAGTTCTCCTGGAAATCTAAGTGGCAGTCGGCTCCATTGCTCCTCAGGAACCAACCAAATCAAAACCTGTCCGCCCTCCTCTCTGGAAAAACTCACACCGACTGGATTCTGGGAAGAAACCTTCCTCTCCGCAAACATGAGTCCCGTTTATCTCTGTTTTTGCAAGACGTCGTTCAAAGTTCCCACGGACCCTGAACTGACCTCTGTGAACTTCCCTTCTCACTTCCAGTTCCGGTTCACCAGCTCACTGAGTTCCCCTGAAACCAACCCAACTGTACTCCTCAATAAATCTGTTAAACTTTTACTCTGGTTTCTCTGAGTGGTTTTCTGTATGTGGGTCAGATCTCTTAAAAACATCATGACAAACAAAAAATTTCTTTTGGATGAGAGTAAAGTTGGCTTCATTTAAAAATCAAGGTCCCAGAAGAGATCCCAGAACTGTTGATCCGGTGTTTAGTTTCCACCATAGGGGATCATTTGGGCCGCCATGTTACCTGCTGGTTCTGATCCAGAAGGATGTCTGTGTGCAGGGTCATTAATGGAAAACTACATTTCATGTTCCGGTAGGTCTCGGCATCAGCCTACGTTTCCAGCGCTAAGGCAGGTCACAGTGTTCCAGTTCCTTACTGGTCAGCAAACTGGGCTAACATGAACCCAAAGAGAATCTATGCAGTTTCAAGAGGAAGATTAAGGCAGCTATCATAGCAACCTGGGCTTCTATTGGACCTCAGCAGAACCACAACCTGATGCCTCCATGTCACACCGCATTAATGCTATAATTCATGCAATATAGATAGAAATGAACAATTTTTTGTCTTGCGATTCTGATCAAATGATATTTTCTTCGTTGAACTAGTGTAATATTCTAGTAAACTAAGACACTGAATTTTCCATCATTTGCAAATCATGATGCTTAAATTACAAGAAATACAAAACAATTAATTAATATGTGTAATTTATCTATAATTATGAATTTTCAAATTTCAGACAATAAAGGGTGATTTTATTTATATTCAATTTGATATTCAATGAGTTTCACTTCCTAAAGTGAGAAAAACTTTTTCACTGTATTTAAGAAATACCTGTATAATTTTCATTTCCTTAAACTCTATAATTTTTCTAATTCTCTTTTTCTGTTTTTTTTGCTTGTAACATCCATCAGTTTAATACATCTTTGACACCATCTTAACATTTTAAGCATTTTTTTTTATGAATTTAAAACTTATGTCATGGTTGTATTCAGACTGACTGTGGGGGTCGAGCTAAAAGAGGCTAAACCCATCTTTACAGAGGAGTTAATGCCCTAAAGCTAATGACTAACGGGAAAAAAGCTCATAAAATAAAACTCTGTCAAAATGAACTTCTAGTTTGTTCAGTTTAATTGGGATCAAGGCTCCACCAGAAACATTAAGCCAAGAAGACTCAGTGGAAAATCTGACCTCATGATGGCGTAGCAGGCAGCTGTACCCCAGGACATGATTTAACTGGACATTTAGATAACGAGAGCCGCGCTTGGATCATTAAAGCACGATAAGAACAGTTCAGGCTAAAAGCAAAAGCTTGTTTTGCCTTAAAACCTCAGACCTTCTAATAGGCTGAGTCATGATGTAGTTCATTTCTGAATCACATTTAACTAAACTCCAGAGAGTTAAGCACAGTTTAATCACAGTGACATTTACCTAAACCAGAAGGTTTGTGTGAAGCCACAGATGATGACATCAAATATTTGATTGTATTACAAAAAAAGGAAAAGAGAAGGTCAGAAGAATTTATCAGATAATCTTGAACTTTAAAGCTTAAATTAATCCACAAGTCGGATAGTTTTAAAAAGTGTTTTTCTCATTAGAATCCAATGTTTCAAATAAGAGAAGGACATTTTTAAATATTCCTGTTCACCTCAAAGCAGAAATAATAAACTATAAAGAAACCTGAGCAGCAACTTAACAAACCGCCTGAATGTCCTTAAAGCAACCTGTTAAAAGGAATAACCTTTAGTGGCATTTCAAAAACAGTTATCAAGGACTATTATTAAGTGTTATTCAGTTCGTTTTTTTACTCTACATTTTCGTTTAAATTTATTTAGAATTTTTACTTTTATTCAAGAAAACAAGACAGCTAAATTAAGCAGGTTCTCTTCTTTATTACTTCTATGTGTGTCTTTCATTAATGCAGTGTGGTCAAATCATTAGTTTATTAACCAAAGTTAAAAGTTGTTGGCAAATTTAAGAGATTAATAAAGTTATATAAAAGGTGTACTTTTTACTGTATAAGGATAAAAACATTTTTTAGATATATTTTAAAAAAATATCTCACTGTACGCTTTGAAACTTTCTTTTTCTCTTTTTCTCCCCTCAGAAATGAAAATGAATTCCTTTTGACATCAATCCAACAACATGTTAAACTTTTTTTTTATTCTTTCTTGTGCGATCACATCAAAACGTTTCTGCAGATTTTTGAGTTGAACAATCATGATCTAAATCTCTTCCAGCTCATCCCTGGGGTGCTGGATCTGATCACGGTGGAGTCCTCAGATTATGATCACATTCCAGAATCATAACAGACTAAGATTATTTAAGACTTTTTATTATGCAATGCATATATCCTGCCAGATATGGACGTGACCACCACGATTATAAAGGGATGAACATAGTCAGGTAGGCTCTTCACTGAGATGTTACCAAGAGAAAAGAAAATATGGCCCACACCATGACACCACCACCACCATACATGTGGGGTTGCGGGCGGGGTAGAGCACACAAAAATCTAACTCAAATAACATTAGCTCTACTCCACTTATTTTTAACCAAGTATAGGTAAAATTTTGAAGAACTCGGAAAAGGAGCAAAAAAGTATTTGATAAAAATGCAGCTTTAATTGTCGTCATTAAACTGCATTAAATATTTGCTAAAATTTTTTCATGACTATGTTTCACATTAATCTCCTGTTTATTCCTCTGTGATAAATCCCTGCGGAGGTTTGAGCCTCAAAGAATTTTATCCACTATACCTTTTATTTAGAAAGCACGGATGTTTGAATATATTGGTCTATTTGTTAGCAAAGGCTGTGGAAAAGAATAGTTTGTCTTTATTTAGAAAATATGGATGTATCGCTTGTTAATTGTCCTGTTGGAACAGTGTAGATCTACTTTTGGTAACCCCTCAGTGTACGTTGGTTATTGCCAGGCCACCCTTATAAAAATTTTCTGGCTACGCCTCTGAAAACAGGGTGTAAAAGTCTTTCACAAGAAGAGCCCTCTATCGGTCTCCGCCAGTCACGTGACATTTGTTGCTAAGACGCCATTTTAGGTGGAAAAGGTGTAGTGTAAACAACCGCAGCATAGCTAAACGAAGGACTAAAGGCCCGTTTACATAGCAGCCTGTCCAAGATAAGTCATTACAGTTAACATAAGCCTGAAAACAGAGGGGCGGATTTAGGAAAATCGGTCTCCGCCAGTCACGTAACATTTGTTGCTAAGACGCCATTTTAGGTGGAAAAGGTGTAGTGTACCGCGCCCGAGGTAAACAATTGACATCACTTGGCGGACCGATGGATAACAAGCCAAAATACATCACTTCCTGTGAGGCTAAACCTCTTAGGTCTGTGGAGCAGAGGCTGAAGCTGGCTGTTCGATGCTGATTGTCAAACATACTTGAGGAATTTTGGCTGACAGTGGCCAAACAGCGAGAAGGTTTTTCTCATGTGTCGAGATGGAAAAGTAATAATTTAGTCAGAACAGTCATCTATTGCTGTACTCTTTCCTTGGTTTCTGAAGTTTATTATTTCAGAGCAGCCATTTTCATCCATTGTAGTGATGAGTTTATGTGTTTGAAGATTTGTTAATGTAATATGTGACATTTGGATTTAATTAACACCATTGAGCATCCCCTGTTTCAGAGAGCAGCAGCTGCCACTGATCTGTGGTACTTTAACTGCGAGACTTTTTCTTGTGACATTTTTTTGTTAGAAGCAGCCTGCAACAGAAGATGGTCAAACAAACTCGGCTCATACAACAAATTTTATATGAAAGATTTAGAAAATTGTTTTTTTAAATCATCAAGTAAATAAAGTTGTATTTTTCCTCAATATTTTACAGACACAGTTGAAATATCTAAATGTGGTATAAACTATTTGCATGGATAGCAGCAGACCTCCATCCCGCTTCAGGCTCATGTTTAAACCGTCTGACTGCCTCAGTCAGGATGACCTGCTGTGAGGAAAATGTAATAAATTTAAATCACATCATGCAACACAGTCCAAACAAAACACAGCTGCATAAACAGCTTCAGCGCTTTTTTAATGGCTTTGAGCGAGCATTTACCATCGACACCCTACAAACATCAAAACCACACACAACAAGGCTGATGAATACAGCTGGACTGCACTGTCCATAGCATGCAGGGTGCTATTGTTTTAAAATAAAGGGGAACAAACACTGTTTTCTGGTTCCGTAAATCACAGACTGTAAAACTCATTTAGGGGGCTTTAAAAGATCGATTAAGGAGCCGAAAGTGCAGAAAGTGTCTAAACAAACATCATCATTTTGTTTTGTGTTTCCTAAGAGTTTAAAGTTTCCTGAAGTCTAAATGTTTGCTGCCTCCGATTCAACCTGAAAACAGGTTTATAAATATATAATTGTTATCTCACTCAACCTAAACATGTTGTATTAGCCAGTGGGGAAATAAATGATTTGAAATTATTGATACCATGTGCAAAAAATGCAATTTACAAGACCATCAAGTTCATCCACACCAGACTGCTGTCTATGTTCATTTATAAAGACTGCATTGTTAAATATAGATGAATCATATATTCATCCAAATCCTGAAAAACAACCCCACATCCATCTGTTGTTCACACTTGCTTAGGATTAATGCCTATTTTCAGAGATCATTCGGCCTCTTTTGGATTTCATTTCACAGACATAGCTGCTCGACCATGCATTCAACTCAGACCGAATGGAAAATTAGTGAGTGTTAGGATTATTCCTATAGATGATATGAGTCTGTTAAACTATAATAATACCTTCCTGTTATGTGTCAAAACTAATGTTTTCCCAAGCAGTTTATCTAATTGGGATAGTTCCTCTGTCCGGCTATGCAGTTAACTTCTTTATGTACGTAGCAAAGATTTGGGAATTGAATGAGTGCGGTGTCCTTGCTATAAGAAGAAAGTGTAATATTTTAATAAGCCTTGAGCCCGGCTTGGACTCGGAAAAATGTTCGGCCCTGGCATTTTTCCATTTACTTTTTCAAAAAAAATAGAAGCACAGTCAAACGCGTGCGTCTTGTGGATTAACTGATCTATCTTCAAGCATCACAACTGATCTATTTTCAAGCATCATACGACAACCATCACCAAGACTTCTAAAATGCTGTTTCACTGCCTTTGGTTATTAACACGGACGCAACAGTTACTTCAGCAGCGTTGCCAGATGTCACTGACTCATGTTTTCCAGCCCAAAAAATTTTATAAACCGCGTAGATATACAAAATGTCGCCCAATTTGACCCAAAGTCTATTGATCACTTAGGCCATAAATCGAAAGAAAAACATTTTCACCCATAGACGGCCATCCTAAACTGCCAGATTGGGAAACATCCCAAACTGGCAACAGTGCACATAAAACGAGAAATGTTAGTCTTTAGATGCAAAACCCCATCATGCACCGCAACATTTTTTTGCAAAATATTCAAACATAAATTCGCCAAATACAACAGGTCGTAGTTTGGTTTAAAGAACGCATTTTTGTTTTATTGTAATTTAGTTTGTTGCAAGGATTTTAAGTTTGAAGAAATAGAAAATTACACCATATGCCAACCGTTACAAGGATGTGCATGACAAGGAAGGGCTATATATACTGCCTGCATCATTTAAGTAGTTATTATTGTATTACTTATTGAGCTCCTTGAGTTATTTAGTGTCAGAGAGTAAGTGTTAGGGCCGGCATGATTTAAGGAGGTTCGACCCTCGCACGCTGAAATTAGAACCGGTATCACAGATAACCAGTCAGAGCCTGCCGGGAGCCATGGAACTCTTCTCATGGCGGCCTAGTGGTTAGGGCATAGAGCTTGGAATCCTGACGTTCTGAGTTCAAGCCCCACTTGCACAGATTTAGGCTGAGCAAAAGACCCTTAACCCCACATTGCTCCCTGGGTGCTGCAGAATGGCAGCCCACTACTCCCCAAGTGGATGGTTTACATGCAGAGGTACATTTCTCTAATGTGAGATCAATAAAGTTATTATATTCTCATTTAAAGAGTTTGTCCTAAGTGATCTCTTTTCAGGAAAAGAACCGTAGAGAGAAAGCTTCAATGTGTGAACAGAGTTTTCCATGACAGTGAGCCCATCTGAATGAGGGGGTCCATCTGAATGGTACAAATTAGTAAGGACACATAAGGAGAGGAACGTCAGCGGTCCCATTAAAACTGCTGTCCAAATCGCAATGGATTTTAATAGTAGAGGAAATCTTCACAATGAAGGAAATGACCTACAACCTGAGGATCAAGTACAAATACCTGAAAGAACAGTGGAGGAAATGGTTTGATTACACAAATTGGAAAGGACTTATCCTCAATAAGACTTGAACGACAGATAAACCTTTTTTAAGACTTGTGTGACCCCCACATTCACTAAACTCGGACTCTGTTATACCTTTGCTGTATTTCTATAGCTATTCTCTGTTCATATTCTTTTTTGTTTGTTTGTTTTAATGTAAAATTGAAAAAATACTAAATAAAAAGTAAAAAAAAAAAAAAAAAAAACTGCTGTCCAAATAGTGCTGGCAGTCAGTAAGGAGGTAAGAAAAGGAACCAGGATGCTTCCTATCAATGGTTCCTTTAACATAGGGACCTCCCAATGTTCTAATGCTCCACATAGGAGCTATATGGCTATCCAGAGTCCTTTGCATGGCATGAAGTATAGGCACAGCTCATCTCACCGAATTGAAGAAAAATCCATTGTTGCTTACGGTGTACTCTGTGTGATGCATGCTAATGTGCAAACCTTAATACACTTTGGGTTTTGTAATGGAGAACTTCCACCACTTCCAGCTACATTTGTGTAACTTTTATAGCTATATTTTGGAAGGCTCTTTAGCAGCAATCTGTATTGTTAAAATTACATATTAAAATAACAGCCTTGAATTCAAAACCGCCAAAAGTTTTTTTTTTTTTTGGATTAACGTAGTTGTCACTGGTTGGAATGCCTACCACTAAAGTACTGGTAGTTAACTAGGTAATGTTAGGCGTATATCTTAACTGTGCTGCATCTGCCCTATAAACACTTCACCAAGTTTCTAAGATTAATACATGGTGATGTGATGCAGGGTTAGATCATTTATGTGGAAGGTTAGTACGAAGCAGCTTGGTGACAGCTACTGTTCTTTTTTTTTACTCTAATGGTATAGTTTTGAAAATGTGTTTTTTCTGCTGCAAGGGTTTTATACTTTATTCAGCCCTCTTAAAGAGCAACTTATTCACCAGAAGTGGTGTGATACCATGTCACGAGATTCAATTAAATGGGCAGCACCCGCATAGGGTGAGGCATTGTCGCAGTGAAGAAAGGTTTTTCAACCAGGTTGGAAGAAAAACAACTAATACTCTGTTGTACCAAAGGCAATAATTCATTATAATTTTGCCTATGGCTGACTTTGAAATGCTTGAAAAAGTACCATCTTATAAGACAATATTTCTTTTCTGCTCCATCTACAGGATACCAAAAAAAAAAACAATTAGAAGTCTATATTTATTGTCATAATTGTTCATAATTAAATGTAGATATTTAATAACATATCCTAATTTCATGTTTTCGTCTAAGCTAAGAAAATAAAAGGATGAG
The DNA here is from genome assembly GCA_018398635.1 of Cyprinodon brontotheroides. Taxonomy (NCBI): domain Eukaryota; kingdom Metazoa; phylum Chordata; class Actinopteri; order Cyprinodontiformes; family Cyprinodontidae; genus Cyprinodon; species Cyprinodon brontotheroides. The sequence continues at coordinate 4,524,012 of JAGKQL010000026.1, forward strand.
GTCCTCCAGGCAGAGTTGGACAAAGCTCCCCGACTTCCAGCTGATGAAATCATGTAAGACTGGAGGGATATTAGCCAGTGGGGAAATAAAATGATTTTGAAATTACTTGCATGGCCATGTGCAAAAAATGCAATTTATAAGACCATCAACTGCTGTAA
>JAGKQL010000026.1:4530492-4568174 GCA_018398635.1 Cyprinodon brontotheroides
CCAGTTTTACTGTCTTTGGTTATATAATTGTTATCTCACTCAACCTAAACATGTTACTTTAGCCAGTGGGGAAATAAATGATTTGAAATTATTGATACCATGTGCAACTCATGCAATTTACAAGACCATCAACTGCTGTCTAAATTCATTTATAAAGACTGCATTGTTAAATATAGATGAATCATATATTCATCCAAATGTTCGTCCATCAATTTGTTCACACTTGCTTAGGATTAATGCCTATTTTCAGAGATCATTCGGCCTCTTTTGGATTTCATTTCACAGACTTAGAGAACCATGCATTCACTCAGACCGAATGGAAAATTAGTGAGTGTTAGGATTATTCCTATAGATGATATGAGTCTGTTAAACTATAATAATACCTTCCTGTTATGTGTCAAAACTAATGTTTTCCCAAGCAGTTTATCTAATTGGGATAGTTCCTCTGTCCGGCTATGCAGTTAACTTCTTTATGTACGTAGCAAAGATTTGGGAATTGAATGAGTGCGGTGTCCTTGCTATAAGAAGAAAGTGTAATATTTTAATAAACCTTGAGCCCAGCTCAGACTGGGAAAAATGTTCGGCCCTGGCATTTTTCCATCTACTCCAGCCCACTTAAAAAAAATAGAAGCACAGTCAAACGCGTGCGTCTTGTGGATTAACTGATGAAACTTCAATACATCACAACAGATCTATTTTCAAGCATCACACGACAACCATCACCAAGACTTCTAACGTGCTGTTTTACTGTCTTTGGTTATTAACACGGACGCAACAGTTACTTCAGCAGCATTGCCAGATGTCACTGACTCACGTTTTCCAGCACAAAAAATTTTCATAAACCGCGTAGATATACAAAATGTCGCCCAATTTGAACCAGTGTCTATTGATCACTTAGGCCATAAATCTAAAGAAGGCGGCCATCCACCACTACCTCCATCCTAAACTGCCAGATTGGGAAACATCCCAAACTAGCAACAATACCCCGTAAAACGGGAAATGTTAGTCTTTAGGCACCATACCATCATGCAGCAGCATATTTTTGCAAAATATTCAAACATAAATTCGCCAAATACAACAGGTCGTAGTTTGGTTTAAAGAACGCATTTTTGTTTTATTGTAATTTAGTTTGTTGCAAGGATTTTAAGTTTGAAGAAATAGAAAATTACACCATATGCCAACCGTTACAAGGATGAAGCATGACAAGGGCGGGCTATATACTACTGCCTGCATCATTTAAGTAGTTATTATTGTATTACTTATTGAGCTCCTTGAGTTACTTACTGTCAGAGAGTAAGTGTTAGGGCCGGCATGATTTAAGGAGGTTCGAAAACCATCGGTAAATTAAATTAGAACCGGTATCACAGATTACTACTCTGAGCCTGCCGGGAGCCATGGAACTCTTCTCATTGCGGCCTAGTGGTTAGGGCATAGAGCTTGGAATCCTGACGTTCTGAGTTCAAGCCCCACTTGCACAGATTTAGGCTGAGCAAAAGACCCCTTAACCCCACACATTGCTCCCCTGGGTGCTGCAGAATGGCAGCCCACTACTCCCCAAGTGGATGGTTTACATGCAGGGGTACATTTCTCCAATGTGAGATCAATAAAGTTAAAAATATTATATTCTACCTTTAAAGAGTTTCTCCAAAGTGATCTCTTTTCAGGAAAAAGAACCGGAGAGAGAAGAAGGCCTCAAGGTGTGAACAGAGTTTTCCATGACAGTGAGCCCATCTGAATGAGGGGGTCCATCTGAATGGTACAAATTAGTAAGGAAACATAAGGAGAGGAACGTCAGCGGTTCCATTAAAACTGCTGTCTAAATAGTGCTGGATTTTAATAGTAGAGGAAATCTTCACAATGAAGGAAATGACCTACAACCTGAGGATCAAGTACAAATTCCTGAAAGAACAGTGGAGGAAATGGTTCCTTTACACAAATTGGAAGGGACTTATCCTCAATAAGACTTGAATGACAGATAAACCTTTTTTAGGAGCTATATGTGCTACCCAGAGTCACTAAACATCGGACTCTGTTATAGGCTTTGCTGTATTTCTATAGCTATTCTCTGTTCATATTCTTTTTTGCTTTGTTTGTTTTAATGTAAAATTGAAAAAATACTAAATAAAAAGTAAAAAAAAAAAAAAAAAAAACTGCTGTCCAAATAGTGCTTGGCAGTCAGTAAGGAGGTAAGAAAAGGAACCAGGATGCTTCCTATCAATGGTTCCTTTAACATAGGGACCTCCCAATGTTCTAATGCTCCACATAGCAGCAATCTGTATTGTTAAAATTACATATTAAAATAACAATCAGCCTTGAATTCAAAACCTCCAAAAGTACTGGTAGTTAACTAGGTAATATTAAAGATTACAACTACATTGGTTTTTTGAACTAGCTTAAATTTTTGTTCCTTAACACTTTTAAGGTTTAGTTGGGTTTTCTCTTTGCATCAGCCCCGCCCTGTCCTTTCAAAATGCGAGGCCATGACGGTTCTACATCTACATCTCTACATCTAGAGCAGTCATTAACCACCCACCCCACCCCCCTCCAGGAAGAGTATATCTAGACTGTGCTGCATCTGCCCTATAAAAAATTCACCAAGTTTCTAAGATTAACAAATGGTGATGTGATGCAGGGTTAGATCATTTATGTTTAAGGTTAGTACGAAGCAGCTAATCTGCACAGTGACAGCTACTGTTCTTTTTTTTTTTTAAGTTAATGGTATAGTTTTGAAAATATGTTTTTTCTGCTGCAAGGGGTTTAGACTTTATTTAGCCTTCCTAAAGAGCAACTTATTCACCAGAAGTGGTGTGATACCATGTCAGGGGATTCAATTAAATGGGCAGCAGCCGCATAGGGTGAGGCATTGTCGCAGTGAAGAAAGGTTTTTCAACAAGGTTGAAAGAAAAACAACTAATACTCTGTTGTACCAAAGGCAATAATTCATTATAATTTTGCCTATGTTTGACTTTGAAATGCTTGAAAAAGTAGGACCTTATAAGACAATATTTCTTTTCTGCTCCATCTACAGGATACTGAAGAAAAAAAAATTAGAAGTCTATATTTATTGTCATAATTGTTCATAATTAAATGTAGATATTTAATAACATATCCTAATTTCATGTTTTCGTCTAAGCTAAGAAAATAAAAGGATGAGGTCCTCCAGGCAGAGTTGGACAAAGCTCCCCGACTTCCAGCTGATGAAATCATGTAAGACTGGAGGGATATTAAATGTCAGTTTTTTTCCCTGAACATGGAAACGCAAGATATGACATTGCTCTACATTATGGGTGTAAATTATTAAACCTCCCATTTCTGCTTGTGCGCCTGCGGTGATCATGTTCAACTCTAATTCTGTGAGTGGATCTAACTTCATGCATGGAGAACGAGAATATTATCCCATCTGAAAAAATGCTGGAGATAATGGGCCTCGAAAAAGAGGATGTTGCCTGTGCCTGTTGGATCACGCTTCAAAGGAAATAATCAGCAGAAACATTATAAATGGTTTAAAAAGAGGGGGGAAAAATAACCGAACTGGAGGAAAACAAAAACAGTGATATCAATGTTTGATCAATCTTGACTGGAGCTGGATGGGAATCTATAATAAATGAGATGTTCTTTTGATCACAGCCTCCTTGTCTCCATAGATGTTTCTGCAGAAGAGGGGGGAAAGTTCAGCCTCTGAAGATAAAAAGAGACAGATAATGGAGAGATACATTTTCAGAATAATCTTTATTTCTCCTCAGATGCTCGTGGCATCTCAGATATTTCTGATTTTGTTCAACCTCAGAAAGCCAACAGTCAAACTGCACTGAGATCCCCGGCGTGTTTAATGTGCTGATTAAAGCTCCGGCCGGGTAACAGCAGAGTCGGCCAATCAAAGGCAGAGTGATTTTTAAAAAAAACAAGCCTTTTGATTCGCTGCTCATTAACAAAGCGGTCATCTCAAACGTGCAGCTCTGTTCGACCAAATCAGGAGATAAAAATCTGATTTTCAGAGGGTACAAACAAACTGAACACACAAAGACGCAACGGCAGCACAGAAATCCTCAGAACCCGTCAGTCTGTAAAGCAGCCATAATGAAGAACTAGATCCCAGATCTGCAGATTAACCAACCAAAAGCTTTAAAGAGCAGTTTTCTTTCTCCTTTAACAGTTATGAAGATGCAGAACATGTAAAAAGTGATTAAACCCTGATGAATGAGAGTTTAAAATATGTAAACTTCAATTCAGAAAAAACTTTTAGAGGGGAAATGTAACACGAAGGAAAAGTTGGAAATGACGCACTGATGACAGAATATTAGAAAATCCTGAGTTTAATCTCAGTTTAAATGGACCCTTCAGGATTTTCATGTCATTTGCATCTTTTACTTAAAGTAGAAAAAGCTGCTGAGACACTGATAAAAGCTTTAAGAAGTAGATCATTCCGTAAAAGTTCAAAAAATCCACTGGACTTGGTTTCCAAAGTTTGAAGACATTTCGCCACCTCTCCAGGAAGGTTTCTCAATTCAAGAATTTAAAAAGTAGAGTATAAAACAGAATCCATGTCACTCATAAACCTGGCACAATTACGAAAGTCATCAATTATTGGGGAGAATTATCAAACCGTTTGTCATAATCAACTGAATAAATCTCCACAAGCAGAGAAAGGAAAATATGTAAGAGAAAAGAAAATATGTAATCTGGCTTATAAGGCCCAAAAGAAGGCTGGTTACCATTAACCTGTTTGCTCCAACCTGACTCAGATGGATTTGCTCTCCGATGGATATCCATCTGGAAACTCCTTCCGTTAAGAAAATGAAGTAATTTTGGGGAAGGGGTGAAAACCTGAAGTGGTTTTAGTTGATTGGCCTATGTTGGTGATAGACGGGCCAAATGAAAACCAATCAGATCAACCGAAGCATATGGCGCACTAACAGAGCGACGACGAAGAGGAGCCAATTGATAGATCAAACTCTTGCCGAAAACCAGTTAGGAGAAGAGGCAAAACATCTTTTCCTCTGAGAAAAGCCTCCAGGAGCAGTGTTTTGCTCTTCTTTGAGTGAAGAAATACTCTGTAATTCGATAAAACTTTGCTCGGATAGCCACGCCAACGCTAGTTTCATCGGCTGAAGCCGCCATGTTCTTTAGACTGAACTGTCGCTGCTCGTCGCTATGCGTCACACCTCAACCCGCCAAAGCCAACGCTGATTGGACGCTCAGATTTTGGTGAACGGCTCCCAAATTTTCTTCAACGGAGAGTCTCCAGACTGATTAGTGAGTGAAATCTTGAAAGCTTCGCTGAGATCAGGATGGTCTCAATGAGGCTAAGCTACCATGCCTTCGGGCTGGGCTAAATGAGGGGATTGAGTCTTTAGATTCAGGTGTGTTAGAGAAGAGATGCATCTAGAAGTTATTGGATGGCAGCTCATCATCAGGACTGTGGACTTCAGCACCCCTGATCTACACACCCAAACTGGGAAACGCTAGGATCTGTTAGGAGAACCAGTTAGGATCCAATTATCTAAACTGATTTGATTTTTTTTATTGGATTAAAAAAAATCAATCAGCATTTAACATTAGGAGACTGACCATGTCCCACAGTGAAACACAGTGGTGGAAGGATCATGGGGAAGGAATATTTCTTTTTAATTTCACTAGGTGGAGAAAACTGAAAATGGCTCCAAGTTTTAGTCTGATTTGGTTCCTAATGAGAGGAAACTTCAGCCGCGTCAGAATCCAGACCTGAATCTGTCAGAAACCCGCTTTAGGTGGGCTGACCTGAAGGAGACTGTGGAAAAGATTCACAATCAGAAGGATTTGGAGAACTTTTGGAGCATAAATGGATTCTGAAAGATGGTGGTTAAAGATTCAATTAAAAGTATTAGTTTTAGTGTGAAAATAAATCATCTATTTTCCGTCACGTTATCCCTGCTCAATTCACTAGGGATGCTGGTGCCCATCTCCAGCTGTCTACGGGAGAGAGGCGGGGTAAACCCCGGACAGGTCGCCAGTCCATTACTGAGCAACACAGAGACAAACAGGACAACAACCAACCATTCACACACACAACTAAGAAAAGTTTAAAGAAGCCAATATAACTCACAGTCATGTTTTTGGACTGTGGGAGGAAACTGGAGTACCAGGAGAGAACCCGCACATGCACAGGGAGAACATGCAAACTCCATGCAGAAAGAGCAGCCCTGAAAATGAATCATTCAACCTTCTTTAACCTTTTTTATATTTCCCCTCATTTGTTGGTATTTGAGCAGAACTGTGGTTTAAACAGGTGTTGGAAAAACCTTTTATTTCTGGCATTTTTGGGATTTGAACACATTTTAGATCCACTGATCTTAATATTTCTCTGCACTAGAATTTAAATACTGATCATACAAACAAGTGCATGAGACATTAAACCAACTTTAATCCTCTTTATATAGTCAAAACTCATCAATAATTTCATTAAATTCAGAAAAACATCAACAGTCAGATACATTTCTGAAAATAAAGCGCCTCAGGAGTAACAAAGACGTCTGAACCAAACCAGGAATCCACCTGCAAACCTTCACTGCTTCATTCTGCAACTTTGCTCTGAAGAAACCATCTTTAAAGTCTCAGTTTTCTCGTTTGTGGTTCCTGTGGTTGACGCTGCAGCTGCTTCAATTTATCAGCATCTCAAACTTTGACTATAAACATGTTGGAGGGGAAAAAAAACAACAAAAAATCAACAGAAAGGGATCAATAACAGTCAGATTTACCACATTAGGGAGAGAAATCAGCTGCAGGCGAAGGTGCGTTTACATAACAGCTCTAAGCGCACCAAAAAATACTTATATATGTCTGAAAAATCAAAATGCACCAAAACACGACTGCTGCATTCAACTGCACACCAACAAAGTGAGATCAGTGGAGGATGAAGAGAAACACCGACGTGTTTCAGCACCGTCTGAGCGACCGGAGACGTTTGGAGCGAGGTCTGAACGTTCATTGCAACTCATTTAAAACCTATTTTCTGACACGTTAGTGAAACTAAACTGATTCGTTTTAAGCCTTTTGGCAACTAAATAATTTATTCTCAACAGATCTTTTGGAATAATAAAAAAAAAATCTGCTGATTTTAAACCTGCAAACTATTAATATAAACTTCATTTTGCTTCTTATTGTCTGAGAAACAGAATTTTAAAATTTAACAGATAAAATCAACGTCGGTGAACTGGATGCGGTTCGATCCGCAGCCACATTAAAAATATATATTTTTTTTATTTTTCTCTTTTAAGCTTATGCTTTTTTTTCCCAACATTTTCTCTTATTTTTTTTAATTTTTTTTGTAAGAAACCCTGCTAGACGAACCTTCCTCCCAGATAAGTTTAGCAGAAGAGAAAAGTGGAGTAAAGATTATGACATAAGAGGAAGTTTCTATACATTCAAGATAAAACAGACCAACTTTGGCTAAAGTTTCAGTAGTGTGAGGAGAAGTAAAGGTAGAAACAGGTGAGAAGAATCTCTGACCCATCAGACCCAGAGGAGAGCATCTCCAATTAGTTTTTATCTTCTATTATTGCAGCTGCAGCTTTGCATTTTAATAAAAAATCCAATCCTCTTTAAATCCTGCAGCTGCTCCTGCAGAAGTGCTCTCAAACATCTGATGATCGTCCTGAGAGGACCTTTCAGCAGCTGCAGCGGCTCGCTGCTTCCACCCGGGAATGTCTGATCATCTGAGGTGCCTCCATCTCTGCAGAGGAGTTTATTCTGTTAAAAACATTTCATTAATCTTCCTGAACGCAGATCTGGTCAGCAGTAGTGAACCCTCTGCTACTAATGACATCCAGGCAGACATTTCATTAGTTTCCTCTCCTGAAGCCTCAGAGAGCATCTCAGGCTTTAGAGGGGAAGGAATCATGACTGCCTGCTTATGCAGAAGAGACGCTTTTCATTTCATGTTTTTTATAATTAAAGGAGTTCAACATTTGAGGGTAAAAAAAGTCCTGGCGGCGCCCCGGGTCTCCGTCAGCGGCAGCCGCAGTGGAAGTCGGCGTTGGGGTCCATCAGCAGCTTCTTGCGGTCCACGTGCAGACAGTCTATGTGGTACCAGGCGTCGCACACGTCGCACTGGATCCACTGCACCGTGTCCTGCTGCGGCAGCCGGCACCGCAGGGCGGCGCACGGCTCCACCGCGCTCACCGCCGTGCCCTCGTCTTCATCATCCTCTTCGGAGGAGGACGAGGAGGAGCCGGAGGAAGAGGAGGCCGAAGAGGTGGAGGAGGAAGAGGAGGAGGAGGGAGAGGGCAGGGAGGGCCGAGGAGGGAGGGGGTGTTTTCTGGGCCGGCCGCGACGTTTACTTCAGAGAGAGAAAAACAAACAAAGAAAAGAAGCATAAACTAAAGGAAACTTTAATTAAACGAGACAAAAAGTTTATTATTCGCAGTAAATAGAGTGAAATCCTTCAACTTCATACAGAGAAAATATATTTTAGGTGTTTATTTCTTTAAGTTTTGATGATTCAGTTACTTAGAAAATATATTTTTAGTGATAATCTTGTTCTAGGTTTCCAATTTAGGGTCTGAAGTCCAAAGTCAAAATAATCGCTTTGAGAAAATATCAAATAAACAAACTTTTACATTTTTTGTTAATTTGTTTAAGCCTCTGTGACACCTTCACAATTTAGCCAGCATATGCCGTCGTCCCAGAATCTTCTAAAATGCTGAAATACGCTGAACTTTCCATGTATTTTTCCAATCTTGGGCGTATACGTAGAGTATTCATAACGAGTTCAGAATTTATGTTAGACGAAAGCCGAACTTATGCATAACGCACGGCAGCATAATGCCCATGAAACGTCACAAGCCAGTGTCCTGAGGGGGGCAGCGATGCACCCGAGGCGCTCGGTCTGCATAAAAAGATTTCTTTGATTGCGGTATTCATCTAGCTGCCGTTTACCACTCACCAAAAGAAAAAAAGAATAAATAAAAAGAAAAAAGAAAGAAAGGGGGTTTGCAGCTGCAGCAGATTCAGCGTCATGTCTGCTAGAAAGATTGTTGGTCGTGGCCGTGAACGCAGGGAGGATCCATCACACTCACCCTATGATGGGGATGAAGTCTGGAGGAGAACTGACGGTTTCCTAAACCCTGTTTTATATCAAAACGCTGCCAATACGCCTTTAAACAGTTGCTGTGAGTTAAAAACGCGTTCAGCTTTCGTCTTGAACACGTCATATACGTTGGAGATAAGTTTTTGTTAAGTTACACATAAGTTATGCACAAGTTTCTCATAGGTTTTCGATAAGCTGGACGCCATGACTTATGAGTAACTTATACTTAACGTACCGTAAATTCCGGACTATAAGCCGCTACTTTTTTCCCACTGTTTGAACACTGCAGTGCGGCTAATACATGTTTTTTTTTCACGGCAAGAAAAACAGACCAATAAAATTGATGAGTATTCACAGAGGTCCAATGAAATTATGCGATACATAATTCTCACTTTCACACTTATTTACAGTCTTGTAAATCAGTCAGCATCACCGGCGGGTTTCGGAAGGCTGGGCTGCTGCGGGATGAAGAGGAGCGCGAGCGCTCAAGTGAGAGCGACAAGGATGAGGCTGAAGTCAGCGACGGCATCCTGAAGCTGTTCCCTTCAGACACAGAGGAAGAGGACTTTGAGGGTTTTAGTGCGCAGGAGGAAGAAGAAAGTGATTAATAACTTTTCCTGGTCGGCTGCAATGTTCAATTAAAAGTACCGGTATACGCGGCGTTATTTGCGTGCTTCCGACACATCACGTATATTTAAATGTGTTACAGGTAGTTTTGAAAAAAAAAAGCATTCATAATATGTACCGTATTTGTTTGTTTTATCATACGGATTAAATCAAACGTTAAAAAAATGCTCACGTGTAATATCTTTATTTGTAAATATCTCATACAATGTGGGAAACCTGCGGCTTAAAATCCGGTGCGGCTTATAAAAGTACAAAATTGATTTTCTTTCTAAAATTAGAGCGTGCGGCTCGTAACCAGGTGCGCTCTATAGTCCGGAATTTACGGTATGTCAACGATCAAATAACTGACCTGTAATATATGGCAAAGTATAACCATAAGCTGGATATGTACTCGCCATTTGTCAACGTGTGCCATCGTGCTCATAACTTATACAAAACGTACCCATGACCTATCAAACGTATGCCAGAGTTTTTGCCAGATGTTTCAAACGTCTAAACGGTGGAGGTGTAACAGGGGCTTTACAAAAAATGATCAGTGGATCATTTTCTTTCCTCCCCTGAGCAGCTGAACAAATGTCAGGAAATCTTACGCTGTCTGATGATGGAATCGGTTGTACTGGACCCTCCCTCTGTCGTCGGTTCTGATCCTCACGGTGGGCGACGCCAGGCTGTAGTTCTCCCCTCCCACCACCAGGGGAGAGAAGACCGGCGAGCTGTTGGCCCTCCGCCTGCCCCTCTGCGCTGTCGGCGTACCATGGGTGGCTTTCTGTTGGCGGAAGGCAGCCATGTTTCCGTTTACCACGGTTTTGACCCGGTGCGAGGTTTCTACCTCCCCCTGCCTGCGAGGAACCACGCTGGTGAAGGAGGACTGCAGCAGCTGCTGGTTCAGCCGGCTGTTGGTCATGGCGCCGTGGAAGCTGCCGATGGTTCTGATGCCCACTGGGAAAGGTTTGGCCTCCAGAGGACGCCGGATGTCGCTGTGGTTCTTAGTCTGTACGGGGGGAGGGGCAGGCGAGTTGAAACTGTCCGACTCAGATCTATAGAGCCTCCGCCTCTTCTTTGGTCGTGATCTCTGAACATCCTCCGCCACTCCTCCTGTCACAGCTGCAGAAGAAAAAGAGCCGTATAGTTTTTATAAATAATTTTTCTTTCCTTCCAAGTTTAAAAAGTCAGCTGATCTTTACCTCCTCGACTCCTGGGTTCATCTGAGCTGTCGTCCTCCAGGAGAACCGTGTGCGCAGACTTCCTCCTGCTCCTGGACGCCGTCTGGAGAGGTTTGGTCAAAGGTGCCGAGGTGGTGGAGGAGAAGGAAGGAGTGGCGGGAGGAATCAGCGAGGAGAAGCCAACAGGGGAGGAGGAGGACGGGGTTCCCGGGTCAGAAACGGTTCCCTCATGGCTGTGGCTCCGCTTAAAGGTCCAGGCACTGCCCTTCATCTTACTCAGGCTGCCGATGGAGTTCAGGATGACTGTGGCCCGGTTGATGGACATCTCAGAAAGGTCCAGGTTTTTAACTGACTTTCGGTCCAAGTTGGTCCTGATCCGGTTCTGCAAGTCGGAGGAAAACATTCCTGCCTGCAAGGAAAGAACACAACAAAGGAAAACACGGTTTACAGCTGCTAAGATGACAAAACTAAAACCTGAAGAAAAAAGCATGAAAACTAGTTTGGCTAAAATGATAGAAAGTCTCTATGGAGAAGTTTAAAACCTCAGAACACGCTGCCAACTGTCAAACACGGTGGTGGCAGCAACCTGCTGTGGGACCCTATGAATCCACTGGTGCTTTAAGGTTTGAGATTAAACAAAGTGAATAAAACTATCTAGAACAGGAGTCTGGAACCTTTACAACCTTTAGAACCTAAAATGTTACATGATGTTCCGCAAAAACACAAAATCTGTTCTGATAAATATTAACTGTAGAAAAATTTAAGTCAGTTTCAAAGAACTGACATTTTATTTTCAGGTTTAGTATTAAAATGTGTACAAGTTCATATTTGTGGATTAAAAAGTGATTGTTTCCAACTGTGGTGGATGATCCTCCCATCACCCATCACCACATCGTGTTAGTATTTTTTTCTTGCTTTATATTATATTACAGTTTATGTTTAAGTTGGTTATTTCTTTTAGACAGTTATTTTCTAATGGATGCACACTTTAGTTAATGTCTGTCTGAATGGTTTATTTACACTTGTTGTTTTGTTTGAGGTGCTGCTGATTCAAACCAACTGCAGAAGGAAAACTGGAGCGTACCATTTGCTTTTTGAAAGACTGACGGGGGGGAGACTTGTTTCAAGATGTTTTTAATTAGTTTGTCACTTAAATACTCACTTATTGTTTCGGCAAAGTGAAAGTTAGTTTTGCTTTATTTGTTTCATAGAATGATTTAGTCAATTTTGTATTTATTGGTTGTTTTGTTATGTTGTGCCTCCCTCATGTGGTAGACTTGGGTTACTCCATCCCTATTTAATCAGCCTGCAGTTCTTTGTTTGCAGGTCAGTTTTTTGTTTGAGTTGGATCCTCAGTTGACCTCAGTTAAGTTGGGCCCAGATCCATGTTATTATTTAAGTTAATTTGTGTTGCTTTTGAGCCTTTGTTAACCTTTTTTGACACAATTAAAGGAAAGTACTTTTTCAAATTTTGAACACCTTTTGTCCTTATCTAAGTTTGGTCCCTCACAAATTATTAGTATTTTAGTCTCATTCGGTTGTGCAAATCAAGAGTAGTGAGAACATTGAAATACTGCTTAATCCTGTTCCTGCTTAAATAAAGGTTGAATAAAAACATAAATAAATCAGATCCTGCAAACATATTAAAAAGAAAACTGAATGGAAGGAAAATGTGAGGTAAAAATGTCACACGGGCAACAGGATGAGGCCTTCAGCTTGTCTGAGGAGCTGGGATGTTTTATTGTCGTCATGGTGACAGGCGGGGCTGGACAGTCAACTTATACCATCATCATTCCAGCAGAGTGCGGGTAAATTTGATGATCTGGGAGTGAAATCAGCAACTCTACAAAGATTATTAGAGAGAAGCAGGAGTTTTCAGGTACATCAGTAAACAAGCTTTGGTTCTGATGTAAAGTAGTGGACCGATACCAGCAGCTGAAAAGGTTCACGGACCGCTTAGATTCAGTCCCTCCTCTACCATGGACCACTTTGGTCCTTTTCTTTCTAGTCTCAGGTAAGATGCTTCTGATGGTTCAGAAGAGAGTTTTAGCTCACATCCTGGACAGTCGGCCATGAAGCTCTAAAGGCTGATTTATATGTAAAATAAGTCGTCTGCGTCTCCGCAGACTCTGCTGCAGACAGGAGGCCTCTGATTGGTCAAATCTACATCCGCTCTACGCTATGTGTACTTCCTGTTTGGTACCTTACTGGTTTGTATGACCACCATTGTGAAAAACGACTCATGAAGATGGACCAGCTAGAAGGACGAGGTGCGCCAGAACGCTGCGACCCTTTTTCCACCTGGATCGCCGCTCTTTTTCACCCTCATGTCCCTCCGTTGTCGCACGAACTTGCCCCCACTTCCTCAGCTGGCCTCTGCCGTATCTAGACCCACAGCTAGTTAGTGATTGTCGACCACGCTTCAATATTGGGCATAAAACAGTGGTGTCAAAAGTTCACACGATCTTGTTACTTAAGTAGAAGTATAGATAGATAGTATAGATACTACGTTGAAAACACTCGTGATAAAAGTTAAAGATATCAACTTGACCTCTTTACTCAAGTAAAAATGAAAAAGTATGAGCTTCAAAAACTATGAAGTATATAAAAGTATAAAAGTAACTACTAAAAACATCCAGATACTACACTATATGAACTGAGGCTCAATTTTTCAACTATTTTGGAAAGTTATTTGGGATAGGGCCAAGGATGAGGGGGAGGTCTTGTTGGTCTCCATCTCCGGATACGCTCTCGCCGACCTTTCGAACATTTCAACATCTTTTCTGAATCACATTTGTAGCATGGCATAGACAATTCCGTTAGCAGTTTGAAGAACACCTGCTTGCTTCCTTGCTGATTTCCTTTAAGCCTAACCAATAGTGTTTGCGTTATGACTCATCCAATCCGCGCTAGTTTTTACTAGATATTGGGTGGAGCCAATGATCTACATTGGATGGAGCACATGACAGGAAATAAATATTTATAAACATTAAACCCGAAGCCAAAGAGTAACTTGATAGCGTTGTTTTAAAAATGTTATGGGTAGAAAAGTACAGATACTTGTAGTATTTTGTTATATTTTATCATTATATTAAAAAAAAAAAAAACTGTCCTTTTACTATTTTTTCAAAGCTGCACTTTTTAAAAATGATAAAATTTATTTATAAAAAATTTATTTTTTGTTGTACATTAATAAACAAAATGAAAAAAATCTGTCCAAGTCTGAAAAAATAACAGTAGAGGTGAGATGTAGGAAGAAAAATATAAGTAATGGGTAAAGTATAGATACCTAAAGAAGTGTACTTTTACATTACAGTAACTAAGTATTTGTACTTTGTTACTTGACACTCTCTGGGCATAAATCAAAAGTATCTGCAACAATCTCACTGCAGCACACTGCTGTGGGAGGATAACCAGCCCCTTAAGTCAAGCAGTCTCACCTCGCCCCCTTAAAACTAAAGTTATACCTGAAGCTTATGCACCTATTTATGCAGCACTTCTTCCTTCCACTTAACTTTCCATTGATATTTATAGGTACAGCACTCTAACAATGGCCTTAAAGTGTCTCATCCTCTCTGGGGAGGAAGTCAGTGACTGTTTGCCTGTCAGCAATCTTCCCACTGATGAGGCAATAAACTGTTCTGTACTACAATTGTTTTAAGAAACTGGATGTGAGGTTTTTATCATCTTTAAGCCATAATTAAAGTTAATTGCGGTATAAATATGTATATAAGGGATCTATTATGGGTCTGTTTGAACTTCAGCTGATAACTAATGACAGAAAAACAACCATCCAGTTCATAGATCTGCAGGAACAGAAGCTGCAGCCTGAGAAGCAGAAGTGCTTCGAGCTCCAGCTGCCAAATCACGGGATCAGCGCACAAAGCAGGAGGCGAAAACTGGAAGAATTATTTAAATCTAAAACCTGTAGTCAGTTTATTTCCTAACAGTTTATAGTTAATCCTTCAGATTCGGAGTTTTTCCAGCGGATCGGGTTGATTATAGAGCAGAAAGCGGCCGCAGAGCGGCTCCTGCTCGCTGCCTGTAGTTCCTCGTTAGGATGAGAGTCAGAGGCTGAGCTTCTAACAATGACAGACCTTCACTGCGGCTTCCTGTTGGTTCCTCCGCAGATGGAGCTCCCTCCAGGCCTCCGGCTCACACCTTCCCGCTCACACCGCCGCTGGGGCTGCTTTGGTGGATTATTTTCATGTCTTCGTGGCTCCGCGGAGGTTTCTGAGGGGCTTTCAATGCGGACTGTCGCCTTCGTCCGGGAGGAAGTGCTTTGAAATTTGGCGCGCCAGTCCCTGGTCTTCCGCGAGCTGCGCGCTGCGTCACTTCCGGATTCTCCCCCGTTGGCTGAGAGCCATGGCGGCTTTAGCGGGAGCAGGAGAACCGGTCTGTCCTACTGGGCCTGGAGCCAAGCCTACTTTCTCTGGGCTGGGCTGACAGCTGGAAGCTGTCCTCACCTTCCAATATATTCAACTGTTTTCACATTACAAACACGTTTATGTGCTTTTATCAAGTCTTACAGATATAATAAACAAAATATTCAATATAAACTCCAAGTTGAAATGGAAATAATCCAGGAAACTTTACTAAGATAAATATCTAAACAGTGTGGCATGCATTTTTATGCAGCACCTCTATGGACCCACCGGCGGGTCCAGCTGCTACGTGACCTCAGCCGGTTTTACCAAACCTCCAGTATTGATGTAAAACACATTTGGCACAGTTTGGTGACATTTATGGATAAATGTGCCAAAATGGCCTCTCCGCCTAAGAAATTTCTCACTAATACCATTCTAAAATAAATATGATTCATCTGATTGAGTCCAAATTTGGTATATTTTTTACACAAATATTTAGATTTGAAAGTCTGTACTACTTTTTTGTACTATAAATAATATTTTGGTAGTGTTTTGCAATGTTTATTTCAAAGAAAAATTTTGCCGAGGTTCAAAAATGCAAAAATATTTTGTATTTTGTCCCTAATATTTCAGGCAGGGTCAAAGCTACAATGGTGCTGACACCAGAAAACCATTCTATGACATCTTACCTTTACAGACGTACCAAAAGTTTCTTCTTAAATCTAATATTGAGGCTATAAGTTATTTACTTTTGTGTGTTTTGTCAGGCAGAAATTTATTTATACCCCCTTAGGGTGTAAGAGGTTAAAGCTCAGTGCAGTTCCAGAAATTTGAGGAATTTGTCTCTCCACCTAGTTTGTGTTTGTGGAGACTGAATTTGTTGTAATATTTTCTTTGCAAAACAACTTTTCATTCTAACAGAAAAAAAATGCTTGATGTAAAACATTCTCATGTAGCTCTGCACAGGCTCAGACGGGGGAATTTAGGCATTTTTCAATCTACACCGTCCCATTTATCATACATACAACACCGTCACAGACTGGTAACTGAGCAGTGGGTAGCACTGCTGCCTTGCAGCAAGAAGGTTCTGGGTCCAATTCCCAGCCTAGGGTCTTTCTGCATGGAGTTTGCATGTTCTCCCTGAACATGCGTGGGTTCACTCCGGCGTCCTCTCACAGTCCAAAAACGTGACTGTTAGGTTAATTGGCTTCTCTAAATTCTCCTTAGGAGTGAGTGTGTGCGTGAGTGGTTGTTGTGGTCTGTCTTGCCCTGCGATGGACTGCCGACCTATCCAGGGTGTACCCTGCCTCTTGCCCATTGGCAGCTGGAGATAGGCACCCTCACCCCTCCACTTGGGATTATTAAACGTGTTAGAAGATGGATGGATGGATGGACAACACCGTCACTGACTTCTAGATATACAAACTCTCGCACAATTTAAACCAAAGTCTAATGATATCTAAGGCCATAAATCTAAGTTAAAAAATTTTTTTACCCATCCTAAACTGCCAGATTGGGAACCATCCCAACCTGGCAACAATTCACATTAGACAGGAAACGTTAGCCCTTAGATGCAAAACCCCATCATTCACCGCAACATATTTTTGCAAAATATTCAAACATGAATTTGCCAAATATAAGAGGAACATCGTAGTTTGGTTTAAAGAAAGCATTTTAGTTTTATTATAATTTAGTTTGTTGCAAGGATTTTACAGTTTGAAGAAATAGAAAATTACACCATATGCCAACCGTCACAAGGATGTGCATGACAAGGAAGGGTTATATATACTGCATGCATCATTTAGGTAGTTAACATTGTATTACTTCTTGAGCTCCTTGAGGTATTTACTGTTACAGGTAGGAGCTTCGGTAAGTGTAGAGTAAGTGTTGGGGCCGGTGTGATTTAAGGATGGCCGGCCCTCGCACGCTGAAATTAGGACCCGCCCACCAGGCAAATGTCCGGTATCACAGATTAACAGTCCGAGCCTGACTCTGCAGAGTCATCCTGCTGAAAGGTGAGTTCCTTTCTTTTTTCCACAATTAATCTGTAATTAATCTCCTAATTCTGATTAATTCATCCTCATATCTGAGTGGCTTCTAAGACCATAAATGAATGAATAACTTTATTTCACACACTGTAGTAAAAATGAAAAGTTTAACACATGCAAACATTATGTGTACTTGAAGATACATATACAGTATCTAACCTGCCACCACCATGCAGTTAGACCAAAATGTTGAAATCAGGTTTAATTTCATAACAGTCTTTCCAAGACATTCTCAGACTGATCCGGGGTCACTACAGTCCCTCGGCTGATTCTCTGTTTGACGCTTTCCTTCGCCACCCTGACAGGTTATGATTAGTGTCCATGTCTGGGTAGATTTGCAGATAAAGTATAAAAATTAAGGTAAAATCACACAAAGGAGCAGCTATAGAAGCCAAATATAGGCTAAAGTTGTTTAATAAAAAAGTATCTGAAATAAAACATTGTTTTATTTCTTATCATCTTATAATCTATCATTTTCTTTTCTATTTTTTTTATGGCAGCTTCCAGCTTTTCATCATTAATGGCTTTCCTATGGACTTCTGTTACCTTATTACTAATTTTGTAAGAAAGAAAAACAAAAATAAAGTTTGTTTTCTTTAAGTTAAATGAAAATAAAGCTGGAAACAAGAACAGACACTTCTGTCACAATTTGGACACAGACTATTGAATTGTTTTATTTTAATTTATCTGATATTAGTTAATTCCTCACAAATTTGTGTCACACACTTGTCAGGAGGCCAAGCAGTCTTTGAGGTGGGACCCAAACTGGTTGAGAGAAGAACATGCTCTAAAGAGTTTTCAGCTGACAAAACTTTCTTTTTTTTTTTTCTTGTGCAGGACATTAACCAAACCACAACAAACTAAGAACAACGGCAGACATGTTTCTTATATAGAGGAGGAACTAGATTGGAAGAAACCATTTTTAAAAGGATGTTCAGCTTCACAATAAGAAGAAAATGAAAATTTGGTTTAAACAAACAACTACTTAAGAAATACTTTTACCAATAAATAAAGAAAATAAATATTTTAATTCAATCCAAACAAATGCTCAAACTTAATATAGAAAACACCATACATCAGATCAACCTCCCCTCCATTCAATTATCCAATGGTGCAGTCCTGTACACACCTGCTTGGTAGAGTGAAACAGCAGAGGTGAGTATTTCACAATATTTTAACTCCTTAATCCATGAATTTCGCTTTTATGAATAGTTAAACAAAAACAAAATATTGTAAAGTGAAATCCATTTACCTTTTTACAAAAATGAAAACAAGATGTGGCCAACCAAAGAACCACAACCCAAACAAATCCACTTCACCCAAAACAACAAAAATAAACCAATGTAGAAAACCAGATGCTGTGTTTGGCTGCTACTTTGGTCAATAAACAGGTAACAATGGCTCATTGTTACAATTTGCATCTTCAGATTTATCTGTTTGAATATTACTGTTCAGAAAGAAAGACTAAAAAGAAATAAGGTTTTATGTTTTACAAACAGTTTTTCTTTCAAACTCAGTCCTTTCCTCCTGAGTTTGTGTCTCTGCTGCAGCCGGTCTGTGTTAAAGTCAGTGTTTGTGGTGTCAGCAGGAGCACATCATCATGAGGTGGATATCGTGTCATCTCTCACTCTGACCTCCTGAGTAGCTCTGTTTCGTCTCCTGCACCGAAGAGATAGACCTGCTGATATGATTCAGCGCCTGGAGATGATACTTCAGAGCTCATTTCTGCAGCCACCGTTTGTCTCATTCTGCTGGAAGGACACGGCCCTGCTGGGGTGGCAGATGGTGACAAAGACTTCACGGGGACAGGAGACCATGTGTGGTTACAGCGGTCATAAAGCAGAGCTGTAAAAGGGCTTTTAGAGGCTGCTGTTTCTGTTTCTCATAAAGCAGCTTTAAGGGTTTTCTGCCTCCTGACAAAATCCTCATGAATAATAAGATTAGGGAATAATTTAAGATCCAGTAAAACACAAACTTATATTGAGCTCAGCGTTATCGGCGCATGGAAGCTTTTTAACAAATGCATAGCAGAGAATAAAACCTCATTCTCTTTAAATGCATTAAAGTGTTCAGGGGGTGTGGAAGGCCCTGGATCAATGAATAGTAAAACATTTACAATGAAATGGAAACACTTTGGATGAAAATTGCCTGAAGAGGAAAAAAGCAAAGTCAGCACAGTGTAAATACTGATGTACAAATGTATTCATTATTATAACAAGAAAGCAGTTAAGCTTTTAGCTGCAGCTGCTTGAAATATTGTTCTTTTCGGAGGTAGAGACTTTTTGGAGGAGATATTTAATTCTCTGTAAATTAAAGTACAGCTCTGCGGTGAGAAAGTATGTGTCGCTGTGCAGTTTTTTTCCGTTGTCGTACTTTAAGTTTTCAGATCATTAAACACATTTTAATTCCAGACAGAAATCATTTGTTTTCCAATGAGGATTTTATTTATTAAGTGACAAAGCAATCCATCCCCGCCTGTCATACTGTGAAAAAGTACTCGGCTCCTCTTGTAAAATAATAACTTGATTAAATGTGATTGGCCACTTTTCAGTCATGCAGTCATCGCTCTCAGCTGTCTGGCAAACTGCAGCGTATATAGATGATGCAATGACAGAGTCAGGACGGTCTGTAGGAGTTTCCCCAGCAATCTCCTTAGCAGACAGTTCTGATCCTTTCTGCAAACTAAATCACTGCTCTGTGTTCTGTCCAGTTTATAGTTTAGATTATTAACCAGCTGACGTGAAAACTTATCTGATATTGATCTGACGATTGGTGTTAGTAGAAGTTAATCTTTGACCAACTGCACCCTGACCTAAATGCTGTCAATCCTTTAAAGGAAAACATCCATGTAGCAGAGCGATCTGACATCATGGAGGACCTAAAAGATCTGAAGCTAAGCTATCATGACCTGATCTGAGAAACGCCACAACATCTATCATTCAGAAAAAAAAAATTCTCTTTCATGAATGTGCATGTTAACCTCTAATATTACCTCTTAAGTGTTACGGGTAATGATTTCCAAAGCAGTTTATGTAATGTAGTAAGTAACTAAGTAAGTAAACTTTATTTCTATAGCACTTTTCACAGACCAGGGTCACAAAGTGCTGCACAAATTTTTATAAAAAGTTTATATAAATTAAAACAACATACAGAAACAGTAAACACAGTATTAAACTAAAAAACAAGTTTTAAAAAAGTGGGTCTTGTGGGTTGTGTCTTAAAAGTGTCTATACAAACAAGAGAATCAATGGTACAAGGTAGCTCATTCCAGAGGCGAGGCGCCACAGCTTTAAAAGATCTGTCTCCTCGGGTCTTAAAATGGGTCCAAGTTCAAATTGGACGACCAAATTGGTTCCTAATGGAAACATAAGGCTGGATGAGGTTCTCCAATGTAGTCTCTCCAAAGCCCTGTCCATGAAGAGCGCTAAAAGTCAGTGCCCAGGAGTTTGTTGTGCATCCTGTAAAATACAGGCAGCCAGGTGCAAACCTTTTGAGAATGGGTGTAATGTGTTCCCTCCTGCATAGGAGCAGGCGTGGCTGCAGAATTTTGCACAACCTGGCAGATCACGCAAACTCCCTCTTGTTAAGACAGGTAAAACAAACTATTACAATAATCTTAATCTCAATGAGACAAAAAGCATGAATAATCCCTCTCAAGCTCATGGGCCATAAGTCACCATCTTACGGAGTTTAGAAATGTTCCGAATTTTGAGAAAGCAGTCTTCCTATACAAGCTGTATTTATGTGCTGCTCCATCGACATCGCTGCATCCATGAAGACACCCAGGTTGCGCAGGTTGCTTTCTGCGCAGTGCAGCTCAAGGTTCCAAGGTGCTGCTTAATTCCAGGCACAGCACTGTCAGGAGCAACAACCAAAAGTCTCCGCAGCCCTGTTGGAGTTTAGTTGCAGGTTGCTCCTGGCGGAGCTTATTCTAGTCACTTCGACCAAAACAAGTAGTGAGAGAGCAAAGCTCATGTGGCTCCAGTAGCTCTTCAGCGAGCAGTACAGTAGCCGATCGTAATCATACAGATGCATAGGACACGTGATTGACACTTTGTCTGTCATTATGCTCTTAAATTTTAGATGATTTCAAAGTAAAATGTAGTTCATAGGGAGTAGATAAGGTGGAATTTGCCCACAAATCCACGGTCCGGTTTGGTTCCACTACTTCGTGGTCGTGGTTTTTCGGTTCCGCTCGCATTGTGATTTGCCAGGAAAATCTCTAAGCGGACATGTTGGTCGTGCCGCCGTTGGAAGACAAACAAAACGTGTTTAGCCACGCACACCGTTGTACTTTTATGCACAACTTTCTTTCCCGCCCGCCGCCTCCCTGGAAACGCATAAAGCGCCCAGGCAGTGGCAGATCTCAGGCAGGGCTGCTGTGGCTGCGTCTCCAACCCCGCTCCTTTCCTGGGCCCCCATGCCCTCACACCTCCCACAACAACCCATTTTTCTGCCACACCAAGCTCCCTTGCTTGCTTCGCTTCTTCTTCTTCTGCTTGTTTACTACTGGTGTTGCTTTGTCGTTCTGGAGTAAAAGTACCTTAAAGCTCTGCCCGCGAGTAGACTTCCCTAAAAGAGAAAAGGCGCTGATGAATCCAGCAATTAACACCACCTTGAATCGGAACAGGACCAGCAATGTAGTCCGAATCCGAGAATGTTCTGAGTGGTTTCGCTATACCTTCCATCCCTAATAGATAGAAATTGATCATTTCTTACATAGAGAATGGCAGCTGGAAAAAGTTATAAAGTTATTTTTAAGGTTTGGTGCTCCAGTGAACCACTGGACACTCAACACTGCTGAACTTTTCCATAAACATATTAAAGTGGCCAAGTCAAAGTTTGGATTTAGAACAGATTCAGAAGGACACAATGGAGACAATGGATTTAAACAAGTCCTTCATACTTTAAAAGCCTCCAAAGTTGGTATAATAAAGCAAATTTGCCAAGATGATTGGGTCAAAGTCCCGATAGTGATGTAAAAGATGGCTGGTTCAGCTGGTTGGAAGGTTTGGGTGGAAATTCCTTTTCATAAACCACATGGTTTGCTTAGTTTGATCCTTGTTTTCAAACTGCATTCTATCAAATATGATCTTAAATATGTCATGGTACCAGCGGGTCCTGAGGCCTTGAAAGTTAACACTTATAACATCAGTGGTTCTTGATGCTCATAGGAGCCTTAACGCAGCAGGAATCATCCCTATAAAGGAAGGATGAGGATAAATGTCCACAGTTTTAATGAAACACTCAACAAAAAGTTTTTTTATCTTTAAATGTACAGCTGGAGATTAAAGACTAAGAAATCATTTGATCGTTCAGACAATTTATTCTAAGATAAAAGCTTCTTGCTGAAACTTCAATCAGTGACCAATCAAATAAATGTTTCTAATTGTGGTTTCTTGACAAATATTTGCATCCTTGACTACCTTATATAAGTTCAACATGTTGGGATAGTTTTAGCTATTTAGATTGGATTAGATAAAATAGATAAAATAGATTAGATTTGATTTCCTTATTGTCCAAAAGAAATTTTGTTTTGTGTAGAAACACTGGCCGCCCTTAAAATCCCATAACATTCTCACTTAAATCCATTTCTCCTTAACAAGTAGAACAATAAATAAATAAAAAAATAAAAACAATAAAATAGAGTTATCTTACAAACCATTGCAATCATAGTTTTTTAGTTTTCAATGCAGAGAGATGGAGAGAAGGACAAATCAGTTTCTACATCTACTTAATCTGCATGCAGACTCTCTGCATGGAGGCAGAAGCTGATACTCTGGGATGTGAATGGGATCCAAAATGAAATTAAATTTTGGAGGTGATTGATTATTGTTTCTGTTTGCTTTGTAAGTGAGGGATTTTCACAAACTGGTAAATTGAGCTTTCCTTTGGACAGACAGATTACCAATCCAGGCTGAGATGCTGTAATTGATGATGCTCTCTATTACATCATGGTAGAAAAGCAGCACCGCCTTCTGACTAAAACCAAATCCCCCGGCCTACAGAGGTAGTGCAGTCTCTGATGGATCCTTTGGTAAACACAGTAACCTGAGAAGTCTTTTTTTTTTTGTCTAATTATATTTCCAGCTGTTTGCATGAATCTACCTTGATAATACTGTGATTGTGAAAAACTAAAGCAAAGTGGTCTCTGACTAATTTTGGGTCAAAGGTTAAAAGGTCTGATGGATCTGAAATGAGGCCAAGAATGGCTGCGGCATCTGAGAATTGAATCATGTTGGGTTTATTAGAGATTCAGTCATTTATTGAATGTAAGAAGATCAGACTGGATCTTGTTAATCCTGACCTGCTGAGAGTGATTGGTGAGGAGTGGATCCATCTGATAGATGTGGATTAACGCTCAGCCTGTCCCACAGAACGCTACCTACCAGAGACGACTCATGACAGAAACAGTTAGTAAAAAGATTTACCATACCATACCAAATTTATTTATAAAGCACTTTTAACACCCAACCGGACAGAATTATTATATGCAATAATAAAATAAAAGTAATCAATCATAAAACAATAAATGAAGTGGTATGTAAAATTAATAATACAATTTTAAGAAGCAGTAATAGAATAATAAAAGAGTAAGACAAAGTCAACATCTCAAAAAATCAAAAATGGGTCTTTAAAACAAGAAAGTTAAGGATCTTCTACAAAATCAATGAACCACATGTGAAATAATATTACAAACAGCATCAATGAGCAAAGTAATTGATCTTTGTCCATTTTTAACTGATCCTAAATCTTAAACCACTAAAAAATAAATGTTAGTGTTAAAGTTGATCTCAAGACCCCATTGTGGTTGATCAAGGAGCCCATAAAGGACCCCAACTTTAGATATTAGACCACCAGGTGGATGATGTCTTAGACTTAGACATAGACAACCTCTAAATGTTCTGTACAGATCTAAGAATATTTCCACTCCATAAAGTGCAGCAATGCTCAAATGTAAACAGTGTGGGAGAAAAAACATTGTGCAAAAAAAACCCGACGCATTGATATGGAAGTTTCAGAGAATTAAATCTATATGGTGCAAATATGCAGTATTTTGGTTTGGTGTTCTCAGTGTGATGCAGAGTCTGTGACTTGATTTAGAGTTTTCTAAACAGTTCAGCTGTCCGATGGCGGCTGGGAAAAAAGCTGAACTGTCTTCCCCATTTGTGATTCCAAGCATGATCAGTGCTTCTGTTACAATCATAAGCAAACTTTTAAATGTCCAGTTTTGGGCAAATATCTAGCTCCATAGGGATCATAATCAATTTCTCTTGACTTTTTATAATAATAAAAGCCTGAACTGTTTGTTTCTTTGCAGGAAATGTCATTTGGGCCTGTGGTCTTATTGAAATTAGCCTGTTTGAGCAGCTTATTGTCAGATATGTTGTCAAACTCTTTTGATAATCTGCAATTTTTAGCAGGAAAATCCTGACAATCAAACCGTCCATAGAAAGCATGCAGTTTATTTTCTTTTGCTTTATCATCCCTGGGATAGATGTGGCTTCTTGAAGGCTTCATGTTAGCAGCTGTTTTCATGGAGCGCTGAAGCTCCTCTGAGTTAATGGATGACAGATTGTCCTTATGCTCTTTTCTTGCTTTTTGTAATTTATGATATTTCTGATTCACTTCTTTTTCTGTTGTTTTCTTAATTCTAGGTGATCATTGTTCTTAAAAGTCTGTTTTTATCCAGTAAATGCAATCTTTTACATTCCTTAGTTTTTTTTTTCTTTTCTTTTATTCTCAATTATCAACAAAGAATTTGGTGTCATCTGTCTTTACATATAAAAAAATCCCTTTAATGGTTAATACAGTTATGTATAAATCTTCTCATTTAAAAAAATCTCTCACAAATCAAACAAGGCTGCCTTTAAGACATTTTTTACCTGTTTTAACTACCAGGAAAGAAATGTAATTGTTTTATTAACATGATAAATGTGGAAACTCCACTGAAGTCTGCTTTGGTTTGTCGCATTTAAAAGTCAAACAGAGTTGGAAAATATGCTAAATAATTAAATCTAGAAACCTTTATTTATGGATTTTTTTTTCATCTAGTAAATTCATATGGCTGAACATTTGAGTTTAAAGGAGCTTTTTTGTTTACCGATTCATTAGTAAGGATGCTAATCACTTGGAAAAAACAGTTTAGTTTTAAACATTTTTAGGGGAAACTGTTCCCAAAATAAGCAATGACACAAAAGAAACCTTTTAATTACCTTTTGATGGCAAATTAGTTTGTTTTTATTTAAATGTAATAGGATAAAGATGATTTATTTAAATCTGTGCACTAAAAGGTCTCATTCTTCATTTGAATAAGCAGTGTTTTATTCTTATGGCCTGTAAATAAAGGATTATTTAAATCAATTAATATAAACTGTGAAAAAAGTGAAAACAATCCAATTTAAAAAATTCCATTTGTTCGTGAAGACAAACACAGTGTAACATGAATAGAAATATTTTACACAAGGAATTCATTTTTTAGCATGTTTAATGAATTTCTGTGATTTTTCATATGCATCAAGCCAAACATGAAATACTGTGATAAATGCAAAGCTCTTCTTCAGGGTAAATAACAGTAAATAGTTTTTTTTCCCAACTTTATAAAAATCAATTACATCGGTTCATGCAACAAATCCACTGATATGTTGCTAAAAATCAAACACTTTCAGTGAAAATAAGATCAATCAAAGGTACAAAATACACTCTTCATACATGCTTATATTAACTCTCTGATCACCTCTGCAACTTTTACTACATCTGATATCATCTCGGCATATTACATAAAACTGGAATTTTTCAAGCAGAATATAAAAAACAAAACCATAAAAAGTAAAGATAACATTTTTTTTTATGGCAGCCCTTGTTTATTATAAAAAGTAAAAGCTTCTTCCTACCTGTGAGTGGAGTCCAACTTTGGAATGGGTTTAAATCTGAATTAGAAATTTAAAATAAATCTTAAACATTTAAATATAGACTTATTATTAGACTTATAGACTTTTTTTATTTGTTACAGTGTTAATGATGATTTAAATTGTATATTGGCGTTGAATTGATATAAGGTTACGCCTTCGACTTTTCTAGAACTTTCTTTTTTCCCCTCTTCTTTTTCCTGCACTAAAACAATCTAGAAATAGGTCAAGATTTCTTAAATTAAGTTTTTACTCTTAATTTGAGTAGGTAAGTAAGAGGATTTGCCAATGGAATGAGTATTTTTACTCTTAAAATAAGACAATTAGATAAAATTCCCGTGAAATAAGACAATGCAATTGTTTTTTTCTTATTTTAAATGTAAATTATCTTGTTTCATTGGCAAAGTGTCTCACTTACATCCTCAGTTAAAGAAAAAATGCACTTATTTTAAGAAAAAATTACTTAAGATTAAAATGTTTTGCAGTGTGTCAGTTTGGAGACATCTAATAAATCATTTATTGCCTGAATTTAGGAGTAATAGAAAATGTAGAAGCAGATTTAAACACATAACGAGTTAAAACAGAAAGAAAAAGCGTAAAGCATTAATGGACCTCTAAATGAGAAGGTATAATACCTAAAGGATAGACATGTCAAACCAAAGCATAGTAACATGTTTCAGTTTTTCCCAGCAGACGTGGATCTTTTTACATTTTATTCATTAATATTCAGAGCTCATTTCTACATTCCACATTTTTATTTCCTTTATTTTGGCAGAGACTGTGTACAGACACCAACCAATGACTGGATATGACCGTGTGATAAGAACAGATGGTGGTTAATTAAAAATGCTGTCACAGACGTGCAAAAACATTTGCAGCAGCCTGTTTGCTTATTGACACCTATGAAAAAAAATCCTTAAAATGAATCTGTTGCAATAGAATCATCTTCCAATGAAAAAAAATCTATGCATAAAACATCAACCTTTGATCTGATTTAATTTCTTCCACGTCACAGAGAATATCTTTTCAAAAAAATGTTGGCTATATTATCACAATTATAGCTAAATTACATTATATGAATAACGTTCAAAATGAATTATAATTAATTTAATCTAAATTTATACCATATAAGGGGGATCAGCTAAGGATTTAAATTCATAATTTTGTTTTAGAAGGATGGAAAAGGAGCAAAAAGAGTGCCAGCTTAACATTGAGTCTCCATGACGACGGCCAGATGGCAGCTATATGACCAGCCCTTGTTTGATGCCAGGGGAAAACATTTTCTGTCCTACAATCACAAGTAGAAATATGTGTAGATTATTTACACATACAGAGAATAAACCTGCTGTTAAACAAAGGTTAAATGAGTGAAAAGGCTGATATTTACAAACACTGTATGTAAAATGAAGCATAACCCTGTTTTTCTTTCTGTTTTCCAATGAATAAAACTTAAACTTCTGTGCTTAAGGTCAGTTTTTTAATCAAAATATTCATTTCTGTTCATTGCTAGTTTGTTTTAACAATTTCCAAAGCCTCAGATTACTTTTAAACCATTCTGGGTGATAGAGATGTCATGACTTTGCAGGCCTCTGATTGCTTAATTTACAGCTTTAAGATACATTAAACCTCATCTGCTGATTTATTTTAAGGCTACACTCAAACAGGCTGCTTCCTTAAGTCACATCATTTAAAAAAAGTCCAGGATGTTTGTGGATTTAATCAGAGAGGAAGAAGTTATACGTTCAAAAGTAGCACCAAAAGTTAGATCAAAAAAATACATGCAATATAAAAACGGCTCCAGTATTTTAGGAGACATATCCAGCAGTTTGATGAAGCTAAACTGAAGTGTTCTGCAAAAATGACCATCATTACATTTGGAGAAAAAAGAGGGAGAATTTACAGCCTGTAAATTATAGGAGAGGCTGCATGTGGAGGTGTTTAATTTCAGGTTAGACTGCTGCTATTTAAAAGGTAGATGTATCATAGAGAAAGAACATCGTGTTAAAACATGATTTAAATGCAACAGATAAACTTCTAAACTTCAATTCTGAATAATCTACTAAGTTTGAAGAAAGTTAAAAAGTCACAGAAAAATATCATCCTGGCAGAGTATAGAAATAATTTTGTTAAACTATGATGATTATAGTCTCTGCATACCATAAATCCTAAAAAAGAATAAAAATGCAACCGCTTTTGGCATGTAATTAATCATATTTAGTGACTTTAACACAATTATTTTATGTCCTACCCTGCTAACATGAAACAATTGTGTTAAAGTAACTAAAAATTATTAATTAAATGCCAAAAACTGTTGCATTGGTTTTTCAATCTACAGCTAAAGACAGAGGAGCAAATGGCTCTATCTGTAATGATATTTTGGCAAATAGGGCTTTTATCAAAAGCATAGGAGTTAATAACTTTTTTGGAGGTGCTTTAGTTTCAAACAATTATTTAAATACTGAATAAATTTGTTCGTTTTAAAGGATTTTTCTTTTCTGTGTGAGATTTTGCTTGATTTAGTGGTTTCTGTTAGGGTGTAAAGTGCAGTCCATGCAAAATGTTCCTTACATATCATGCCATAATTCTGTAAGAACAAATTATGAAAGTTTTTTTTTTCATCTGTCAAAACTATTACATCTTTGTGTGATTCACAGTAATCCATCTGTACTGTTGGGTTTCACAGCAGCCTGTGTTTACATGTGTAACACTGGCAGTTATGCATGAATGAAGCCTTGATCTCCATTTTCCACCTTCAGGCAATCAAACAAAGTAAATCTTAACTTCTGGATGGGAAAAAAAAGTCTAGAGAAAGTACCCAATTCCAGCTGCACAACTTTCAGCAGTAATCTGGAGGTTCTTACCCAACAAAGAGGGGAAATAATTCCCAATTTTCTTTGCAATCATTAAAGTAATAGAAAACTTGTCCAAAGTAAGACTAACAGATAAATTCAATACTTGTTTTTTTATTATCTGGTGCTTTTGCATCCTCCCTTTCTTCAGCCGCCCTGGGTAACTGCCCAGGTAACCCATTTTCAAATATAAAGGGGGAAATTATCTTTTTGTAACTGTGAGTAAAATCTATTTCATTGCCTCCAAAAAACAAAGACAGCTGGTATATTTATTTCCCCTTCGAAGGTCAAGGCTGACTCGGTTCTGATTAAATGAAAACTGTGCGGTTTAACCCAAACCACTGTCTCATAAAACAGTGGAACAATAACATCCCATTAAATGCAGGAAAAAAGAGAAAAGCACATTAACTGAGAGGGATGGAAACAGATAAAACGCCAGTGAAGGTGAAGCAATGTCGCGTTTAAAACTGGCTTTTCAAACATTATCCACTTATATTCACATTTTCATCCCAAACAAAACAAATTTCAAAAATTAAAAACACAAAGAAGACAGGAGGGCTTCGTTTTGCAGATTACGTATAATTATCCCTTTAGATTGCACAGCAGTGAACATGACAAATAATTGTTTTAAAACAAAACAGCTGTTTAATTTCTATTTAATATCAAATTAGAAATGAGATCCTCCAGTTTTATTTTGCTGTTGCCGAGTCCCAGCAGTGATACGGTGATTCTCAGCCTCAGGAGGCTGATGGAAAAAACCAGAGATCAGGATCAGTTCTACAAAAAAAGGTGCATTTCGTGTGATAATTATTGGCTTTCAGGCCTGCCGTCCCACAAGCAATCTACAGGCCAGCATGCTGCAGCTACTCTAACTCTTACTTACACACAGGACAGCAGGGTTCCACTATAATATAGCAGGAAGGAGTATTAAACACAGCTAAAGTCTAAATGCGATTCTACAAAAACACTGAAATGTTCATTCAAAGTTGTAGTAGTTCTTTTAAATATCGGAATGACATCATTGATTTGAACACAAACTATATCAAAATAATTTTAGCTTTTTTTTTAGTATAAAAACATTCTCCAGTGCTGTGAGGAAGGAGGTGAGGTTAGAAACAATGAGGAGAGGCGTTGAAAGTAGGCGTGTCGTTCGCTTCATGTGTTCATTACTGGGAAAATGTAATAACTATAAAACACTTAGCTGCAGAATAAGCTTACTGTCACAAAGATAAGCGGCTCGCAATTAGTTTCAACAATTATTCGTCATGAATCAAAGAAAGCTGTTGATTTAAGCTCAAGAGAAGGAAAATGAATTGATCTGAGTTGGAACGCTCCCTTAAAGTTTTCTATTAAAGCTGATTTCTAAATCAAATTGCCATTTTCTTTATTTTTGTTGAAATTTCAGAGAACGATAGATTAACATTAGAAGGAATCATGGCTGAACGAACATCTTATTAAATCTCCTTCAGCCGGAGCATAGATCAGCAGCTTTGCAGTGAGGAGCTTTCTGGACTTCAGCTCAGACGTGTAATGAAACAGAAAACACGATTGTGAGGGTGAATGGCACAAAGTGAAATCCTTTCATAAAGACACCATCAGCTGGGATTGCCTGAATTTAGACGTTACTGCTGGAGGCCAAATAAAGTCCACGTCTTTTCACCTCATAGAGCTTTAAATTGGCCCCAG
Source organism: Cyprinodon brontotheroides (assembly GCA_018398635.1). Classification (NCBI taxonomy): domain Eukaryota; kingdom Metazoa; phylum Chordata; class Actinopteri; order Cyprinodontiformes; family Cyprinodontidae; genus Cyprinodon; species Cyprinodon brontotheroides. Next base: position 4,561,206 of record JAGKQL010000026.1, read on the forward strand.
AATTAGTCTCTGTTTATTGTTTTATTTTATGAAGGATATGATATTAATCCTTACTTTCTAAATGACTTTATTCCAAAAGCTAGGAGAGAAAACAACTGCAGAACTTTTTTCTGAATTAAAAGATGCAGAAAATTCACACCAAACATCTTGCATTCAACACCATCAGCCAGTTCATGCAGACAGGGCATATATCTGCACATATGGGGCATTTATATGAGATGCAAACCAAAAAGTGTCCGTTTGAAGAAAAGTTAAGCTCTAAGTTAACATTCTGACTTTAGGGGAAAAAAGAGGAAACATTTTCTGTTCTTTAAGCTGAATGTCTTCAGTAAACCGATTGATGCTGTCCGTGATTTATAATGTTTTAAATTTAACACAATTTACAATCATTCTTTTACATAAATGTCACTGTTTGCTTACAGTATACCCATGTTTCCAACCGGCTGTGAAGGTAAAAGCCAGATATTTTAGCCTCAACAAAAAGAATTCAGGAATAATCCTCCTCCTGTCACTTTAAGAACTGCTTTCTGATTATATTTCATAGTGTCCCTTTGCCCAATTTTCTTTTTAATGTGTATTTAAAGAAAAGTGACTGAATAAATGAATATTTATAGTATAAATGTATATTGTGAAAACTTTTAAATGAAAACCTGCCCATCCATATCTAAAGTCCTGGACACTCTTAGGAATCCAATTGTGGCCAATTTACAGCACCAATATTAAGTTTAAATTAATTAGCTCTTAAACTGACCTTAATCAGGTAAAATTAAAGCCTGAATAGTCTATGATAAAGCTTAATAGCTCGCCTATAGTTGTAAATTTTTCATCTTTGCTTTCCATGTTTAACAGAGGTCTGATTCTGTGCTTGATCCTTTTATCTAACACCTTAAAAAAGTAAAATAACCCACATTTAAGCAGCTGGAAAGAAAGATATTCCAAAGCTTAGATCATTAAGACCAATCAGACAGAATATTAGGATGTATTGGTTTGTTGGTCGTTCCGTACGGCCTCCACTGGACATCTGAATGTGTGCTGTGCTATGGGGCACCAAGATGACAGCAGCAGAACCTTAAAGTTGTGACAGTTGTGAGGACTTGTTTGTCGGGAACATCTCTGAGTCGAGTCAGCCTCCTTAATTCCATTTTTATTCTCCTCTAAAGGTCCTTTAACCAAAGCAGCCTACCTCTACCAGTTTCCCATAGTGCATCCTGGTTCCATGGTTGCCCTCGGAAAAAGGAAACATGTTCATGTGATCAGATAGCCTCTTCCTAATGTTCTATGGTCCAGTTTTCATGCTCACATGGCTTCTATCAGTTCTTTTGATCCAGGCTGCAGCTATGCAGGCTTCTGTGCAACCACCTGCTGTGCACTGAGTATTCAGACAGCTTTCAACCAGAACCAGCATTTAGTTCCTCACCAGGCTGAGCTACAGTGATCCGTCGGTATAATTGGATCACTTGGATCAACCTTTGATCAATGACTTTAGGCTACCAATTACCCGCTATCAATGATAGCAACACTGCCAGCTCCCCACAAACAGCCTCACATCACAGCTTGGTTCTGACCAAACTTATCTATTAAAACTTGTCCATTATCTATGCTTCTTATTCATCATCTATAAGAGCAGAATGTTAACTCTGAGCCTCACAACCATCAGGTTCCATGATGTAGAGATAATCAGTGTTAATTCCCCAATTATTTCTAATCTGTGCACATCTATTACTTTAACTTGTCTTATTTGGTTTCAGAAATGTTTTGCAGATAAATTTACACCTGCTTGTTAAGAACAACATTTTTGCTGCACTTTCAAACCCACTACCTGACTCTCTAAGAGCTCCCCCTAGTGGTAAACCAACATCCAATTTACAAGTTTGTTTAACAGCTTCAGGGTTCTACATAATTTTAAGTGTCAGGAAAGTGACATTTTGGCTCATACTGTTTTGTCGGTCTCCAGCAGCCTAAACTCAACATATGTTCATTCACAGTCAGCTTGGTTGCAAAAATCGTCATCTGCCTGCAGTCTGCCTGAGGGACCCAAAGAAATCCTGCAGACTTGTACAGATGATCAACTGAACATTGAACTTGACATCTCGTATCCATCTTTACCGCTAAACTTTACTAATGTTTGGTTCCGCATTTCATATGTGTCTAGTTTTATTATTTTGAAAGGGCAAATGTATTAAAGCAGGAAAATGTATGATGGGGATGTGGAAAAACTCAACATTTCTAAGGGGAAGCACGATTTTTAAAGGTTAAACACTGGAGATGTATTCAGGAGATTCATTTTAGAGGTTTAAAACAAGCTTTAATCTTTTTTTTTTAGGTTTGTGCATCATGGATTGAGGAAATAAATTAGTAAACAAGATAGTTTAGAGGCATTTCTCTTTGGTAAGCATGAAAAAAATCAGTGATATAAATAATATATGCAGTCTGAGTGCATTAACACATTAAATACCTGTTTTATTACATGTTTGCATTCAGCCTTTGACCTTGTAGGAATCGTCAACGTTTAGCAAGAAGTGCTTCACACTCAACGTATGCATGCTGACACTAAGATCCTTGTTTATTCATTTAAAACAGATGAGATCCAGGAGAAAACATGTATTTTATCCAATAAGTAGTTTAAGATTAAATCCTGCAGTGATGTAGATATTGTAAAAGTTTTATTTTCTCCACACGCTGGATTCGTGCTGGATTCCTCATTCTGTTTGTCAGCGTTTGCCTTTGAGGCATAGCCTGAATCTGACTGTACCTGCTGAAACCATCAGCACCTCTGATGTGTCAGCGCGCCCTGCAGGCACAGACCGCTCACCCCCTGCTGAGGCCAGCCCTGATGAAAGGATTTCACCAAGCATCAATGAGACTCAAACATGTAAACACGGGGGACTTCCCAGCTGAAGGCAAAGTTTTCTACCTGCTCTCGATGTGTGGTTTAATGATGGTTGCAGTAAAAAATCTTGCATAAGCCTTGTAGTAAGAAATGAATAAATATTATAAGATTATTCACATGCAATTATTGTCATATTTACAACGGTGAAAACAGACGAGTTACCGCAGGCTTGTGTTCTGATGTGCTACGTCTGTTTTTCTTTCAGATAGAGGGCGTTCGTGGTGTTTCAGTGCGTTTGTCATAAATATTGCATCAGATCATCAAATATTCAGCAGATACCCTGTTATTAGTCCACCAAATTGCTCTATCACTGCTCATTTACATCAAGCTAATACTTACAGATCTACAGAGTCAATTTCAGAAGTCCTCCAGCTCCCCTTGTGTGGGTTTTAAATTCTCCCGTTTGTGTTATGCAAGGCGTTTTAAACATGATACAATTAAATATTCCTGAAAGAGAACTTTTCCTTTTTTTTTGCTATTCAGTAAACTGTATTTACAATAGCTGCTTCTTTTTCTAATGAATAAAAATGTGAACTATATTCATAATCACAAACAATCTCATGCTAAAATTGTGCTTTTCTCTTTTGATAATAGAACTTCGGTATCTGTGTTGCTGCTTTTAGGTAAATCGTGCAGTCTGTCAGGATAGCGTCGGTTCAGTGACAGCATGAGGTAGCCATACTGCTAACAGACCCCAATGGGACCGGTAACACTGACGTACAAATGAGACTGTTGGGACCCAAAGGCTTCGTTTTGGACCCTATGTGTCAGACGATGGAGTTGATGCTGCATCCTTTTACACAAAATGGGTGGACTTGTGAAGAATAGGGTGTACTTGTGTGTCTTGCTCCCACTTAGGGGTGGAAATCTGTTTCCTCTGACCTGAATTAGCTTCTTTCACACCTAGAAAGAAAAGCTAATTAGTCAAAGGCAGTTGCTGAGTCTGTGAACGATGTTGGAACTTGGATGTGGGTATCACTCCAATTCCAAGAATAGTGTCTTTAGAGATCGGTCTAATTAATAATCTATACAAGCCAAAATAATTCATGCGAATCTTTGCATTAACACATGTTTAAGCAACAAGGTAAAATAAGCAGATATGCCACTTAGGAAGTGTTAATCACTAACCACTGTCAGAGATGCATATAATCTGTCTGTTAGTATAGCTATCACTATTTTACACATGGCAGCCATGTTGAATTTGTCTCCAGCTTTTCAAGTTAACATAAAAATATTTAAAAAGCCAGTTGGCCTGATAATGGTGCCAATCCGTCCCGGAAGCACGATCTGTCTTGCACATGCATGAACAGATATACATCCGGGTGTCTATAAATAATGTAATTATGGAACTAAAATTACTTATTTTTATTCTTAACTCACTAAAGAATGCTAATATTCATCTTTAAAACAACGTTTTAGGACTTTTGTGAGTTAATTTTGGTGATTTTTACATTTTCTTTATTAAACTGCTTCTCAGACATCATCATCATGCTCAGAGCAGTCCGAGAAAATATGATTAAACCATGTTTATCTGCATTTTTGTTGTTTCTTTCGTTAGATTACGCACTCTGTACCATTTCAGTGGAAACCAAGTCCAGTGGATTGTTTTTTTAAACTTTTACAGAATGACTATGACCTGGATGATTGAGAAATTAACATCAGCATAAGGTTAAAACTGAACCAAAACATAAAACTCTAAAACACTAAATTTACGTTTAGCTTAGGATCCCATTTCTGGTGCAGATCGGGCACAGAGTGATAAAACAGAAAGGATTTTAAGGCATTTTTTTCTCAGGAAATACATTATTTTGCTATTTTTGGGGAGGGGAAAAACGTAATTTAGGTCTTTTTAACTAAATAAAATCGAGGGTCGACCCGGATGTATATGAGCTGATGTCACATGCGCAGGACGGATCGCAGCCCCGGACGGATCAGTGACAGTAACCAACCAAACGAAAGCAAATGGAAGTGCTGTTAAAGTTAAACTAAAACGCTGCTTGATTTGAGCAACAAATGCTAAACAGCAAGAAATGTGTTAAAATCCTGAAAAACTTGTGTTCACATATATGTCTTTCTATTGGATTTTGTGAAGTAATCTCAGACATTTTGAGTTTGATTTTAATCTTAAAACGGACTTAAGATGGAGTATTTACAACAGAGTAAGAATTTAACATAAGCTTGAGACATTATTGTCCATAGACATCAATGAAATGGCTAATTTAGGTCGACAACTACTTATTTTTATTTAGTCTCAAGCATAGAAAAGTCGATTTTTAAAATATATGTTCTGTCTTAGTTAGGCATTGACAAAAACATGTTATAAATTTAAAGGTTTGTTTTGCCCATTTGATACGTTTATCATTGTTACACTAAAATACATCTTTCTGCTGACCCTAATTTTAAGGCTTTGCTGAGTTTTTATAATTTGGAAAGGCGGCGCAACTGTTTTGGTTTGCCACCGGCAACCTAGATATCTTTGATTCAGCACGGGGTACATTTTCTTATTTCTTGTAAAAAAAAAAAATGTATGCGGGGAAGAAATTAAAATGCAGTGCAGAATTTTTCCATAATAAAAGCTGTCAAAATATAATATGCAGCATTTCTTTTTATATAATTGTACATTTTATGGTGTTTTTCACATGAAACTGGGTGATAAACTTTTTAGACAGTGTCACTTCTATTGTTATTCCCATCTCTTATATGTTGGAATAGGCTTCACAGAACTAGTGATGGTTATTTTTATGTCAGTGATAATAACTGTAGCTTCAATTCAAGCTTTTCACCCAATAGAGACGTTTATCCAAACAGACTCATGTCTCTATCCAGAGTCTGATGGTGTCGGCTGAATAGCTTAGAGCTCCGCCACCCCTCTCCTCCTTCGAAAAAACCTTCTCTGATAACCGCTCATTTTACTGAACCTGATGGCTGAATCGCTATCACAACCCCATCAGGATTTATCTTTCCAGTCACTTCATTTTGCCAAACAACTGGGCTACAATAATGAGAGCTCTGCGAGGTGGATTCTTGGCCGAGATGAAAATAGGCTTTGAATCCTGGATGTCATTCATCTGTTCCCCGAATCGCACCCTTTTCCCGTCTCTCTCATCTCTTTTATCACCGGCCCTCACTCCACGCTGTCCGTGAATTGGTCTGTCTCCAAAAAGACCAGGAATCCAATTATGCTCTCAAGAGCTGCTCTGAAACTCACACAAATGTCATTCAGTTTTCCCTGAATTTTTCCTTTCCTGGAACCGAGCGGACGATAGCTCCACTAGTAGCAGAAAACAACAACAGAGATGAGGATTTTTTTGACAGGGTGCGGAGTGAAAAAAGTGGACGTTTTGACAGGTTTCCTCAGACAAATCCTTCGCATCCAGCAGATTTGACACCAAATATTTGAAACAACCGTCAGCTGTATTAAAGAGGTGTTGCTGCTCAGTCTACTTGAACTAGTTTCATCTTCCTGGGTGTTTTTTTTATCTCTTTTTTTTTAAATATGAAATAACACCTCGAGTAGCTCATCCTTGCAAGTGAACTGAAACAAACTGCTTCATCTAAGATGCGGTGATGTTTTCTGACATGCTTGTACTGTTAATAACAGAGCGAGTGGGAGTGGATTGAAATGCAATCATCGCTGTGATTTTCGGAGACAGGAGACATAAGTGCCATCAGAGGAAACACGCTGGGATTCAGCTGGAAGGTGAGAAGCTCTTCGCTGTATGGAGCTCCGCTCTGATTCCTTGAAAAATACCATCTGTCTGTCTGTCAAACCCTTAAACCTTTGTCATGTTCTTATTATTGAACCTCTTTGACAGGCGTTGAAATGATTTGATATGATTTAAGTGCAGGGAGTGTTTCATTTGGAAAAGCATGCAGGTAGTCTACTCTAACGTCTAGATTTCGTCTTTTATGGTTACCTGAACTGCATGCATCTTTATGCACTGGATGGCTTTGTTCTTTTCATAGACAGTGAGGTTGTTGTTGTTTTGCCTTCTATATTTTTCTGTACTAAGTGAATTAAACACCCGTGTAGAGCGTTTTGTTTGCATCCAGCACATCTACATCCTTGCTATATGTCA